>OY725324.1:25979212-26579212 GCA_963242795.1 Inga leiocalycina
TGACGTGCGGCGGAGCTGATCGCTGGCGGTGGGCTGCTCAGTCTTCAACGGTCATTACGACGGTGGAGACGGATCTGAGAACTGGTGCTGCTTCACTCCCATCGTCGACGGTCTTTGTTTTCCGACGGTGAGCTCTATTTTCTCTGGTTCTGTCGGTGCAGCGTTTTGAAGTTGGGTCTGTTATCTCTGTAGAGGATATTGACGGATCAGAGTGTGGTTATCGTCCGACGATATAGCTCCCATTTTTAGAAGGTCTCATATGGTTTTTCTCTGGTTCTGAAGGATCTGGGTGGTGAGTTGTCTTTCATCTGACGCGGTAATTCTGGTTCAGTAGCGAGTGGTGTTTGGAAGGTAGTGCTTTGGCTTTCAGTGCTAAACAGTTTTCTGCCCTGTTTTAATCTGTCTGCTGGTATCTTTTGCTGATAAACTGGTGGATAAGATGACGGTGAGAGAACGAGATAGAAGCCGTGAGAGAGTGCCTCCGGCGCCAACCTTGGAGGAACAGGATGCTATGCTACGGAGTCGTAAGAAACTAGAGAAGAGGGGGATGAGTTCTCTAGACATCAATCTCTGGTACCGAGGGTGGAAGATTGGATGACCGATGAAGAGGATGGGAAAGAGGCTTCTTCACAATAGAAGAAATCATACAAGGAAGCATGTGTAGATATGCCAATGCAGGAAGATTTGTCTGATGAGAAGGACGTATGGTGGCGTGGAGATGGATGGAAATCTAGAATTGAAGTTGAGCTTACTCCGAGGGGTCCAAATGCCATTGTTTCGCTGGAGTTCCGTCAAAAGTTAACAAAGAAATGGAGTACTTCCCTGATTGTAAGGCTCCTAGGGCGCATGGTTCGTGAGGAACAACTTGGTAGAAAGTTGTAGCAACTATGGGGTCGGAGAGGCGATGGTAACTACGATTGAAATTGGCTCTGGATATTTCTTGGTTCGGCTAACTAACGAAGAGGATTATGCGTTTGCTTTGACTGGTGGACTATGGTTATTCATGGAACATTACTTAGCTGTGCAGCCATGGAAACCGGAGTTTGATCCTGATGCTGAAGAAGTGCCGAAGATCGCTGCATGGGTACGTATTCCTAAATTCCCTGTTGATTTTTATGATAAGGGTATCTTATATGTGGTCGGTAGTCAGATCGGAAA
This sequence comes from Inga leiocalycina, assembly GCA_963242795.1. Classification (NCBI taxonomy): domain Eukaryota; kingdom Viridiplantae; phylum Streptophyta; class Magnoliopsida; order Fabales; family Fabaceae; genus Inga; species Inga leiocalycina. The sequence goes on from OY725324.1 coordinate 25,980,371, forward strand.
GGTTCTTAAGGTGGATAATAATACACTGAAACAAACCAAGGGTCGTTTCGCTCGAATATGTGTTGAGGTAGATCTGAATTCTCCTTTGCTTCCATCACTAATGATTAATGGCAAGGAAAAACAAATAGTCTACGAGGGTCTACATTTGATATGTTTCTCTTGTGGGAGATATGGGCATGGGTCTGAACACTGTCCACACAAGAAAGAGTCTGGGGCTTCAGGCGTTCAAATGTCAGATCATGAGTGTGAAGAGTAAACAGTGGATCCGACACAAACTAATCACAATCCAGTTAAAACAGCATATGGTGAATGGATGGTAGCACCCAGGAGGCGTCGGATGCAACGTGGTGCTGGAGGAGAATTAAATAATAGTCGGGAAGGGGGGCGATATTTGCGTAGTCAATATAATGTTGGAGGATCAAGATTTGCGGTATTGTCAGACGAGAATGGGGAAAAAAAGAGGAATGAAATTCCTTTGATGGTGCCTAATAATTCGACTCTTGATACTACAAAGCAGGAATCTTCAATGACCAATACAATTAAATCACGTGGGCATTTGATTAGTAAGAAGAAGCAAGTGGAGATTAAATATGGGAATGCAGCAATTGTGGTGGGTCGTAAGATTGATTCAGTGAGCCCAATGGATCATTATCAACAAGTTAAGTATAAAATGGTTGACCAGGGTAATTCTAGTTCGAACAAAAAATGTGGTCAAGTGCAGAATGCGGGGGATTTGTCATAGGGGATCCATGAAGGAGGAAATGTTGTGGTGGGATCCTCGAAATTTCAGCCAATAAAGGGGAGTTTGTGTATGTCTTCAAAATCTACAGGCGAGAAAATACAACTCCCAAAATCTATTCAAAATAGTGCTTCTGACCCTATCGATCCACGTGCGCGTCGGGAGACTAAATGTTTAACACGTATGAGTCCTCTGGGAGAGGATGGTAATGTCATTATGAAGGAGTCAGGTGAAGATGAATATGGGACTATGTCCCAGTAGTTTGCCCATGTTGGGGAATCTTTAATCCTTTTTATTTATCTCTATGATAGTTATGACATGGAATACTAGGGGTGCCGGTGGTGCCTCATCTCGACGTTTAATCTGTGACATTGTAGAGAAATAAGGAGTAAATTTCTTTGCACTTTTGGAGCCTAGACAGGTTGGCGAAAAGGCTACATTATTGGCTCGGAAGCTTGGATGGCCTAATATGTACGTTATTGAAGCAAGAGGATTCAGTGGTGGTATTTGGCTTTTTTGGGACTCGGGCTGTAATTTTTCAGTAATCTCTGCTGGTGAACAATTTTTGCACGGAATTTTTAATGCAGGAAATGATAATGAATGGTCCATCACTGTGGTTTACGGAAATCCTAATATAAACTCGAGACGCCTGCTGTGGTCTTCTTTAAGAGACATTCATCATATTGTTCGTGGGGGTTGGTTGATGGTTGGTGACTTTAATGCTGTATCATGCCCTGAGGATAGATGGAGTTTGAAAGTTCGAGAAAGAAATGGAGTGGACAAATTTTTTAGGGAATGGATTGCTGATACTGATTTGATTGATATCGGTTTCAATGGCCCTAAGTTTACTTGGGGCAATTCGAATAGTCAGAGTAGGATTGATAGAGCTTTGGTGGATGCCAATTGGCATGCACAGTATCCTAGTGCATCGGTTATTCATTTACCCAAATATAAATCAGATCATTGTCCTATTTTAGTAAATACTGATAAGTTGTCGCATGTTGAGAAGAAACAGAGGCCTTTTCGATTCTTCGCTCCATGGGTTATGCATGATAATTTCTCAGGTTTTGTTAAGGATCAATGGAATGTGAAGGAAGATTAGTGTGGATCTTTAGAGGTTTTTACTAAGCAACTGAGAAACTGGAACAAAAGGGTTTTCGGGAATTTGAAGTATATGAAAAATAGGCTCTATAGACGTCTTGATGGAATTAATAACAAAATTGCTATAGCTGGACCATCGGTGGATTTGGATAATTTGCAACGTGATCTGTGGAAGGATCTTGAAAAAATCTTGGCACAGGAGGAAATTATGTGGCTACAATACTCTCGTGCTACTTGGTATGTTCAGGGTGATTGTAATACCAGGTATTTTCACTCAAAGGCAAATGCTCAAAGAAGACGGAATCGGATTTTAGCTATTAAACGAGATTCGGGGGAATGGTTGTATGATGAGAAGGAAATACGTGATATTGGCAGTAAATATTTTCAAGATTTATATACAGATACTAGCATGTACCAGGGGAATTTGGTATTCGGGTGCACCTATCCTGAGATTGATGCAACGAACAGATGAGATTTAGGAAGACAAGTTGATGACATGGAGATTAAACGAGCTTTATTCGATATGGGATCTCTCAAAGCTCCGGGACCGGACGGATTCAATCCTCTCTTTTATCAGAGCCAATGGGATACGGTTGGTCCTTTGGTGATATCTTTGGTTAAACGGGTATTCTCTTATCCTCAATCGGTCCAGCATATTATTGGTACTTTAATTGTGCTTATTCCAAAAATTGATCATCCTCAATCTTTTCGAGATTTTCGCCCGATAAGTCTCTGTAATGTAGTGTATAAGATTATTACAAAGATTATTTCTTTCAGGCTTAAATCTATTATGCCATTGGTCGTGGCCCTGAACCAATATAGCTTTGTGAAGGGGCGCCAAAGTACTGATAATGTTATTCTTGTGCAGGAAATAATCCACTCTATGAGGAATATGAAGAAGAAGAAAGGATTTATGGCAATAAAGATTGACTTGGAGAAAGCATATGATCGAGTCAAATGGAGTTTTCTATTTGAATGCTTGAATGAGCTGAAAATTCCTAAATATCTTTGTGATGTGATCAAGGCATGTGTATCTACACCTCAAATGGAACTACTTTGGAATGGGTGTACTGCAAATGCTTTCCACCCTTCTAGAGGAGTTCGTCAAGGCGATCCTATCTCACCGTATCTCTTTGTCATATGATGGAGAGATTGGGACACTTAATTCAGACTGCTGTAGAAGATGGAGATTGGAAACCATTTAGGTTGACAAGACAAGGTACGGCTATCTCACATGTCTTTTTCGCTGATGATCTTATTTTGTTTACAGAAGCAGATATGGATCAAGCTGGAGTGGTGAAAGCTGTACTGGATGATTTTTGAGATATTTCTGGCCAGAAAATAAATGCGGAAAAATCTCGGATTTATTTCTCAAACAATGTGGGACGCACGAGAAGCCAAGAGATTAGTGAGTTCTTAAATTTTCCCAGTCTTCCAATTTGGGAAAATATTTAGGAATGCCAGTCCTATGTGAACGAAGCACCAAGTCTTCATACAGGTTTATTCTTGACAAGATCGATGCTAGACTAGCAAGCTGGAAGCCAAACATGTTATCTATGGCGGCAAGACACACCCTTGTATCGTCCGTGGTGTCAGCTATGCCATCCTATGCCATGCAATCTGTGCCTTTACCTCTAGGTACCTGTGATGAGATAGACAAGAAGTGCATGAATTTTCTTTGGGGGAGTACATCCACAAATCGTAAACCTCATATGGTAGCTTGGGGTTTGGTTTGTTCCTCAAAAAAGGACGGCGGACTGGGATTAAGGCAGGCAAGGATTCAGAACAAGGCTTACATGAATAAACTGGGTTGGAACTTGATTCACAAACGTGATGCATTGTGGGTTCGTTTCCTTTGAGAAAAGTACAAGACAGGTAGTGATGTGGTGCCGAAAGTGGAAAAAAGACGGAATGAATCGAGCACATGGAAGGGAATTAGACAAAATTGGGAAAGTGTAAGTGAGAGTATTTTCTGGAGGATTATAGATGGAGCTTTGGTGTCCTTTTTGCATGATATATGGGTTCCCACCTGGATAGTTTGGGGAGCTTGATAACTCACCCATTATCAAATGATATCCGAGAATGGAAGGTAGCAGATTGTACTACTCCATCAGGTTAATGGGATCTTAATAAGTTTGGCCATTTATTACCAAAACAGGTTGTGTTAGCGATCCAAAAAGTGAATATTAACCGCAATGCTGGTGGTGATATTCCGGGTTGGTGTTGGGCTGCTGATGGTAAATTTGCTTTAAAAGAGGTGTATAACAGATTAGCGGGTCATGGATATAATCAAAATTGGTTCTGATGGAGGCTCATATAGAAGCTACAGGTTCCTCAATGATACAAAATGTTCATGTGGTTATGCGCCCATGGCCGTTTAATGACAAATTTGGTAAGGACTCAAAGGAGAATCCACACAAATGAGATTTGCCCCTTTTGTGAAGACGAGACCGAATCAATTCTACATGCTTTAAGAGATTGTGCTGTGGTTAAAGAACTCTGGAGTGAGTTGATGCTTAGTCAATGGTATCATCAATTTTTTGACTCAACTGATAGAAACATTTAGTTGACATGGTGCTTAAGTCGTCGGGAGAAAGTATATGGCTACGAGTTTCGCATTTGGTTTACTGTTTTATGTCGACACATTTGGTTGGTGAGGAATGATCGTATTTTCAACAATAAACAATGGTGTAAACAGCAATTACTAGTTCGTACTAGTTCAGTGTTGTCTTGGGGTATCTCCAGTCCCATACAACCGAAGTCCGGTACCACACCAATTAAGGTTTGGCGCCCTCCACCCGCTGGGATGGTTAATGTTAACATAGATGGGTCTAGGAATGAAGGATCGGGAAGCTGTACATATGGTGGAGTGATACGGGATGAACATGGCCGATTTGTTCAGGGATTCATGTTTCAAATTGGAAGTGGGTCTGTGATCATAGCAGAAGCCTGGGGAATCTTGTGGGGTATAAAGTTGGCTTGGGAAGGAGGATTTAGGAATGTTATTGTTGAAAGTGATTCCACCGAAGTATTGGAGCTTATACAAGGAGCGGTCTCTGATGTACATCCTGATGCTATGATAATTTTGGAAATTCAATCGATGCTGGAACGTGAGTGGTAAGTGGAGATGCTACATTGTTGTCGGGAGGCGAATAGGGTGGCAGATTGCTTCGCAAGGAGAGCATGGAATATGGCAGTTGATTTTCTTATAGTTCACACAGAGCCTACTGAAGCTAAACATTTGCTTATGGAAGATGTTGTTAATCATAATTTTTGTAATGATTAGGGTAGAGCCCTTGGGGCTGTTGTTTTGATTCATTTTTTATCAAATAAAAAATAAAAAAACCTTCTTGTTGAGATTTTTCTTCGATTGTACTTTTTAATTTCATATATCGGTAAAAGTAAAGCATAAGAAGTTAAATGAATGATGTGACCATTAATTAAGAGTGATAGCAAGCGAATAACACCCACAGCATGGACAAAAGGCCCGTCTCCCACAATAACTCAAACAGCAAGAGTAGGTTCAACAGAGGAAGATCAAGACGGCGAGCAATGCGAGGTTGAAAATAAGTGTCAGAGCTACCCCAGTTCTGGAAGATGCAAACTTGAGTACCCTGAATCGATCTGGCGACATGAATTGTATCGTTGCTTGAAGTTCCCTGAGAAGCTTGAAGAGACAAATGGTGGAGTGTGTGAGTTTCTTTATATGGATTGAGGACTATCATCGCAAGTAAAACTGAATGGTTTAATTATTCAGAGCCCTTTTAAATAGGTTGTTCTATTTCTTTTGCTCCACGTGCTCTCCTTAAAAGTTGAATGCCACGCAAGATATTTGATAGAATTAACAGAATTGTCCCTGGATTCCTATCAAAAGCACAAATGATGAGATTGAATCTAAGCTTGAGACATCCGTTTAAATGATGATGATGATGGCTTAGGAGGGTATTCTTATGTTTCCAAACTTAAAAGAAAGAAAATTTTCTCTTCCTTCCATTTTGTATGAAGAAAATGTTGGAGTTATTGTATATTTGTGGGTGTGTCAAAATGGAAAAGTCCTATATTGCTCAAGAATGTGAAAGCACAAAAGTTTAAATAAAAGCTTGTGATCTTGAGCTAATAAATAGGCCAAGAGGAGGAGTGGACTCACACACATGGCCACGTGGAAATCCGACAATTTCCCTTGTGAGTTAACATAGACAGGGCACTTTTATTAATCGATTTTTGAGAAATATGGAATTGCAGCTTTTGAATAATCAGCCATATAGGAAATGCCATTTTGCTCAACAAAAATAATGATTTTTGGACATTGGTTCTATTCAAATATCAAAACGGATTTCTTCAATGCCCTTTAAATGCCTAATGTGTAGCCTTTTAATGGCTTCTTATGCCCAACGTTCAGAACCTTATTTAAACACATTCATGGCACTTTATGTTAATAAAAACTGCCCACTTATGATGCTTTAAAGGCTGCCAACGTTTGGTGTGGTGAAGCCTATATAAAGTGCTGTTAGAGGTCTATATTTCTTGCTCTTGAGCCTTCGAGCACTCCTCTCCTCCTATGATTTTCGCTTGCTGAGTTCTATTATATTCCGTTGTTCTATTCACCCTGTTCTTGCAGGAAGGATCCGGTTTATCCTGAGGAGTGCCGCTTCCTCTTAGCCGGGGATTGAGGAATAGCTCTTAAGGACATCGTCCTTGGACGTGACTCGGATTATTTATTTTCTTTGTAGGTGCCGCCGCTGTTAAGATCTACAGAACACTAGGTGGAGTTGGAAGATTCAATGGATATTGTATTTGAATTTTAGGAGGTGACGCCAACAATCTTAAGAGCTATTATATGCAAAAGCCATTGTTAACTCTTGACATGTGTGACTTGTCATTGCGCATAGTAGTGGATATGTCATCGTTGATCATGTTTCCTTTAAGATCATGGTAATATATATTTGCATGTCTTGGCCAACAACAGGTACGCATATCTTTTGTTTTCTTTAAGCCTGTAACTGAAAACCAGTGGTGGTTTTGAATTGTTTTGTGGATAAAGTTGAAATTGAGGCTTGATTATTTGAGGTAAAACTCAAAAATCTCCAGCTCTACGTGTTGAATAACATTAATGAGGCATTGATACAATAGCAAATATAATGAAGCCAAAGTATTGGTAACATAGTTGGTTTATTGTTTTTCTTATAAGATATATAGTTATAATCAGATGCTTTTGTATTAGTATATACTGATGGGGACAATGAACCTATTGACAAAGGAATTAGAGTTTTAAGAAGGAGGTACGTTGGTACCATCTGCAGCATTAATATTGTTTGGATTAATGTCCCTTAAAAGTGAGATGATTTCTAACTCCATCTTAAGATGCTTGGGTAGAATTATTTCCAAGAGTAATGAGGGGTTAAATGATTGTTAATTGGTAGATGTGCTTTTATTTTGAAATATATGTTATTTGAAATTATGAAGTGAATTATTTTTTGAATGGTCATCCAAGTGTTTTCTATTTAATATTAATTGCATTCAAGTTGATAATGAGCAAAGTGTAGGGGCCTAGGAAAGGACATTTTTGAAATCTTACAACAGAAACGCTGGCTAATATTCAGAGTTGGGAACCTCCTAGCTATAATCTCTCTATTTATGAAGTGTAATGTATTTTAAACTTCATGCAGTCGGTTTCCTGGGTTTTTTTTTTTATGAATTCGGTTTATGTGCTTTAAATAATAATTATATTCATTTGCCTTGATAGCATTTTAAGGCTATTAAATATAAAGTAGCAGACTTTAAACAGAAATTGCACTTGGAGTTTTGGACTTATATGACTTAACCTATAACATCAGTCAAATTGTTGAATCTTGTGGCCTAGACTTGTCAAACACATGAAAGAGGTCACCTTGTTATGACATGTAATAAATTTGGCGCTAACAGAATGATTCTGTGTTTTTTTTTTTTTTAAAAACCATTAGAGTTGGTCTTAAAATGGAGCCGTATGATTATCTCAGAACACTACAAAAAAGCAGGGAATTAGAGACGGAAATTAGAGACGGAATTAATTCCGTCGCTATTCCGTCTCTAATCAGTCTCTGATTTCGTTTCTAAAATCAGAGACGGAATCAGAGACGGATTAGAGACGGAATTTAGAGACGGAATAATTCCATAGTGTTACTAATATGATTTCTTTAACAAAATAAAAATACAATAGTTGTTTTGGAAGCTATATATAGTTATAAAATCCATAGATAAAAATTAAAAAAAAAATACAAACAAAGAACACTAATATATAAAAGTTAAAATTCATAACAACTCATGATATAATTTACAAAGTATAGACATCACAACTTGTTTCTTTGAGTTTTATGCAAAGCATAAGATTTTATTTATAAAATATTGAATTTGTGACAAATTGCAATAATGTATTCTACCATTTCAAATAATACATAAAAACATGTAAATAATTACTACTACATATATTATATGAATGTGTAATTAAATACTTATTTGATTGACAGTATAAGTTCAATCTTGCAATTATATCGAAAAAAAGTTTAATTTTGCAACTTGACCAATCTATTTTAAAATATAAGTCTAGTCTAAAATTTAGAAATTGCAATTTTTTTTTCTTATGTTGCTCTTCTATACAATTTATAACTTTTTAAATAATTATTTTGTTATCACTGATGTAATAATATTAAGTTTTGAAATTAATTCAATGTTAAATACTCATTTGATCTGTTAATTGAGACTAATAAAGTATGATGAGAATGGTAGTCAATAGGCCAAAGTAAATAATAAAGTCAGTATGAATTTTGTTTTTGTATTTTTACCATCTCACCCTTAATTGTACTCTATATTGAGAAACAACCCCGTAATTATAAAGTACATATGCCACGTTTGCTAGTCGAAGGAACCTCTAAATATAGGTATTTATGCATCATATAACCTTCAGGAATTTCATTTACTTCATTTTGTGTTTTTCTAAGCATATCAAGATTGTTGAATACTAAATCAAAGGTGGAGCTAGTATGTGCAATTATTGTGCGAACTTAGTTTGCCATGTCATATGTGGTATAATTAGTTAAAATACAACAATTCAACTAATATTAATCTTAGTTGGCTACTCATCTGATTCACATTTTTATTTTTCTTAAAAATTCAAATCGTTTAATTAAGATTTCACAAATAAAGAAAAAATAAATATTATGAAATCTTTTAATTTTTTTAATATACAAACTAATATTTAAGAGTGCCAAATCAGCTCATGAATTATTGTATTTTAATTGATTAGGTTATAAATAACATGACGGATCATATTGATACAATAATTTCTAAGATTGACATAAACAATGGCACATCCCTTCATTTACAAGATTGAATAAATTTTCCCTCCAAATTTTTTGCAAATTCCCTCGTATTTGAGGCATAAATCGCATATTGACAAAATCGATCCCAATCCCAAATCGATCCTAAGCCTGAGCATTCCCATTCGCTGCCCTAACCCTTCGTCCGACACAGCCTTGAGCTTCTCCACCGTTTCCAGTGACGGCGGCCGCTGACTGTGGCCATCGACTTCCTCCGTTTGCGGCGTCATCCTCCACTGTCTTCACCATCATCCTCTATCGTGCGCGGTGCTGTGATTCATTTTCTTTTCACAACCCTTCGGTCGGTCCTTTCCCTCCCTCCAGCTCGAACCTCCAAGTCTCCAACTCCAAGTCGCAGTCTCCTCCATCTCAGCATTTGGCAGTCGGCTCCTCTTTACTTCCTCAGTCTCAGTCCGTCTCGACGTCTTGTCAATCCGTCTCGGAGTCTCCTCACTTCCTCAATCTCAGGCAAAGTCGATCGCTTCATGACTGAGGTACTCGATCTTCCTTTGCTTTTCTTGCTTTTCAATCACAGTTGCTGCATGAATCACATATTTTTTTGGTTCTTCCTCTGGTTTGCATTTTGAAATATTCCCCCTGTGGTCTGTGCTCTGATAAATCTTTGTTTGTATTCTGGCCTTCTGGGTTCATTTATTTTTTCAGTTGATTTTTTGAGAACAAAATATTCCCCTGTAGCAATGAAACAGAGCATAGATACATTAATTGGAAGGCAGAAAAGCTAAAAATGATTGTTGATAAGTGCCGGTAGATACATTCTTTTTCTGGTTTTGAGCTTTGATACGCACCACACCAATGGATCCATGGAAGAGTGGCTGTATATGTAAAGCAAAGTGCATATACTGAGAGAAGCAATGGATTCTTTTTCTAGTTTTTCAGTTTTAACCATCTGCAATTTGTTATAGTATAACTGTGATATGCAAAATGTTGATTTGATTGAATTTGATATATAATTTGCTAATTTTAACACTAATATTGATGTAAGCATGCATTCGATTGTTTTTTCATACAATATGACCCAGCATGACGTTGATAGAAATTTTTTACTGAGCTTTTATTTGTGCAGAAGTAGCCTATAAATTTGGTTTTGTTTGCTTGTTCAGAGTTCCTGAGAATCCTAATAGGCTTCTGTTGTATATCAGAAATTGTTGAAATGAGGAAGGAATTTTAAAGCCCTATAGTTTCCACAAACATTGAAACAGCAGAATTTTCACTTTTACGTGATACCACCTGTTACCTGAAAATGGGAAGAAATGACCTTGAGAAGTTTGAAGCAACCAATAGATTGTTCAGAAAGAGCACAAGTAGCGATTCTTCACAAGTGAGTGCAGATTTTGAAACCTATTTTTCATGAACATGTGCTCTACAACCTGGCTAAACCATTGTCTCTCACCACTTCAATTATGCTTGAAAGTTTCAGATTTTAAAGAAAGGAAATGAACATCCTGCATGGTTACCTAATGGCTGGAATGTGGGTTTCAAAACCCCAAAAAGTGGCGTACATAAGGGAGCTAGATATGAGGTACCGGTTAATTTTAGGAGGTTATGGGTTGCATGTCAGATATTATTGCTGTTATTCCATTTTCTTGTTCATCCCAATGTATCACTGACTTTTGATCTGTTCTTGTCCTTGATTTCTTAGAGCTGGGTATTTTAATGTCATTTGAGACCATACTATAATGATATACTGTGGTTATTTTCATGTTAATAGCTTCTCATGTTAAGTAATGTGCCTCAAACCTTTGAGACCATACTATAATGATATACTATAAATTTTTGATAAATTTTCCTTTAGTTATACCCCACGACTTTCCTTTTTCTTTTTTCGATAAAGCTTCTAACTTTTATCAAATTTGATTATTATTTTTTCTTTTTTCAATATGGTTGCTGCCACTGAATTCTTTCTCTAATTCTCTGAAACTTTGCTGCATTTTTGAAATTTTGCTGAGAAAAGTTCATCGTCTTGAATCTATTACTACAATCTGATGTGGGTTAATTCATATATGATCTTTTTTTTATCCAATAGTGAATTTATCCCTGTGTTGGATATATATATCCACAATGATAACTTATATCTTATGTTGTCATCTTGAAATTGTTGGTGAAAGATGCGTGATAAGTAATGTGGCTGGCTTTATCCAATATTCATCATGATCTTCGATCTTAGATAAGTATCTCAGTGAAGGGAATGTATCGGATGGTCATTGAGATGCCAAAACTTTTTCTTGACACTTAATTGATATGGGGAAAATAATGGCCATATGTTGTGCTCAATTCCAAAGAGCGGAGAGCATTAGTCTTCACTTCTATTTTTTTTGGCTTATTGCAGGTGCAGTTCCAGTATTAGTTGCTTTATTGCTGCTGTGATATTTGTTTTGAAATGGGACAGGTCTAATACTATACTAAACTGGACAGATTGGAACATAGGGATATTATATCTTGATGGGATGAGATATGATAGAAACCATTAATTGACAAATGGATGTAAAGGCATACATGCAAATGAATTGATGGTTAAATTTTAAAACTTTCTTGTCATTAGTTTCTTCTAGTGCATGTGTGGATTTTTCACTTATATAGGACATTCTTTGTTTCCATTACCTATATGGTTAAATGGTAACCTTATCATTTATTTGTTTTTTGTTTGAAATGGACATATTCTAATATGGTGATTAACAGTTAGAGCAGAAGAATTCAGGAGGAAACAACAGAAATCAGAAGCTGGAAACACCACATGATCTACTCACTACTGGTATTTGAGTTATCCTCCTTTTGATGTTTTTTGTCTTTTCATTTTAGTAATTTTCATCAATGTGCATTATATGCATTTGGATTTATAAAAGTCTTCTCATTCAGTTTCCTCAGCTAAATTTTTACTTAAGAAGTCTTCTCATTTGGATTAATAAAAAATTTCATCTTTCACTCAAGAAAAGAAACATTAAAATGTGAAATTTCTCAATGATTCTTTGGGAGCAGGCCTACTTGTTGAGATTTTTGTGAGACCATCGTTGCCAGTTGGCAAGTTTGGAGCAGAGTGGTATCAATATAGCTAGGGAATTAACAGAAAAGGAAGAGGAAACCATCCAAAAAGGGTCCGTGTGTGTATATGTTGTGGTATTCTGCATTATGCACTTTTCAATATGTTGCTGTCTGCCTGTTTTAGATGTGTGTATTTTATATATAAAATGCGAAAAACGTTTTCTTTACAATGTAATCATAAGGAGGTTTGATACAAACAGATAACCAGTTGTAGATGGCTGGTAGTAAGTTAATTGTAAGGAGATTTGATACATGTAACATAATAAAGGGAATTAGGAACTGATACATCAGTATGATTGTGCTGTAAAAAAATGGGTTAATATAGATTTTAGATGTTGATTTCATTTATGTTTTGTGTTAATAGTTTTGCCAAGTTCAAGCAATTGTGAGAAGGCTGGTAAAAATTTATTTTGAAATGTACTCATTGTTTTTTTAATACATGATTTAATACTTCTTTATAAATTGCTACAGGTGAAGCAGTGGGGAAGAAACACTTGGGCAACATAATGAAATTATCTTAATTAGGTTGGAAGCACTTGAGCAAAAATTCTCTGTAGCTATCAACAATTGAAACATTGAAGCTCACAATGTTGATGATAGCACATCGTAAAATAGAATAGTTATTAGGTTGTTTGACTACATTGTAACATTTGTGGTTTATTTGATACATTATATACATTTTTACTTGAGTATTTTTGTTTCTTTGTAGTTTTTAACTTACTATCATTTTATAAATTGGTTTGAAATTGTTTTTATTTGCAATTCATTTAATTAAATTATTTTTCTCTATTTCTCTAAATTCCAGATTTAGGGATAAGTAAATTGTTTTTTAAAAAAAAGATTTCACGTTGCAACAAATTAGTGACGGAAATTCCGTTACTAATCTGTCACAAAAATCAGTGACGGAATTAAATTATTTTTTTAAGAAAATTCAATTTGCGACGGATTAGGGACGGAAATTCCGTCGCTAATCCTGAACAAATTAGCGACGGAAATTCCGTCACTAATCTGTCTCAAAAATCAGGAATTAAATTATTTTTTTAAGAAAATTCAATTTGCGATGGATTAGGGACGGAAATTCCGTCGCTAATCCTTAACAAATTAGCGACGGAATTTCCGTTTCTAATCCGTCTCAAATATTAGCGACAGAATTTCCGTCGCTAATCCGTCTCAAATATTAACAATGGAATTCATCATTAGGGACGGAATTTCCGTCTCTAATTAGAGACGGAAATTCCGTCGCTAATCCGTCTCTAAATTAGCGACGGAATTGAAATTTCCGTCGCTAATAGAATTAGTAACGTCCTTTTTAGGGACGGAACATTTTCCGTCCCTAATCCGTCGCTAACATATTAGCGACAGAATTAGCTATGGAAATTCCGTCGCTAATAACGCTTTTTTTTTTTGTAGTGGAAGGGTAAAGGTATATTTCATATGATGGTTTTATCTAATTTTGTTGTAGAAATTAGATATATTTATGAGTTTAAATGATGAGCTTTATTAAGGATTATCTTGTAATACCGTGTGGTATTATATGTGTGCAAGTCATATTTAACTTTGGTTCAGGCCAAGCTTTGAGTTTGCAACAACAATATAATGGATATTATATTGCAAATATTGTTATATTGCATTCGATGATATATTTATGCCTCCTGCACAGGCTATATGGTTTTCCATTTAAGTTGTTTGTGGAAGGATATATGTGGGGCCAAATCTTCAAAATTGCTTCATATGCCATACTAGATCTGAATGTTGAGGGTACTTTATATAAAAAAAAAGTGGTGTTGAGTTCACTATCTTTAATGGGGGCAACGGTAGCCAGTGATCACAACACATTCTAATTTAAATTAGAATTATCATTGATATGGGTGAATAAATATACTGTGGTGAGTTGGATCTCACATTTTGTGCCTTGTTTCAGGAGGCTTCATCATAGAGAAGCCGTTCAAATTTACAGTTCCTCATTTTATGGTAATATTAAGGTGATAGTAGCTCATTACGATGCTAAACTAATGCTGGCATGAACCTCTTGTAATTGTAACGGCTAAAGATTATCTAAGAGTAGCCGGTACATCCACCTAGTGTGGTAATTCGCGAACCTGATGATGATTTATGTTGAGGCAGTGTGTCCAATGATCTTTATGAATAAAAGTGGCTTAGCTCATGGGGCATGTGGTTTATGGTCTAGTGGGCCATGGTGGTTGTGAGCTTGAAAGCCAAATTTGCCTCTTTAACTGGACTCACCTAAGACCTCATAGATGTCGTATTTCATGTGGGAAGTCATGGTGTGAACACTAAGTGGTAAGACTTCTGTTGTACATGCTTCCATCATTGTGTTATTCTCGTGGTTTGACACTCAGGTATGCACATGTTTAAATCTCGGCCTGAAACTGAAACTCGGTGTCTTAGTTGTCTGCATTTGATTTCTCTCAATGGTTAGGTTTTATATTGTGAATACTGGTTATAACGTGAAATGTTGTGTTCGTTCCTGTACGAATTTTTTAAATATATATATATATATATATATATATATATATATATATATATATATATATATATATATATATTGTGGACATGTGAATGAATTCCTATAGGTCACATCAATAAAATTATTTGTTGCCGACATAGTTAATATAAGGACTGTGTGTGTATGCCATTACCTGCTTTAAATTTGGGTTCATATTTATTGCATGAGTAAGAGGAAGACACGGTTTTCCTCCCGTTATGAGTGTCAAAATAGCCATTATATGCAATAATGGACATTTATAATGAGAGGACATTATGAGGAATATGATAACAGCTATTGTTCTGATTAATATTGGCTACTAATTATTAGTAACGATTTATTGGCACAATTATGTCATCATAAGATATTGTGATCTGTAAATAATATAATGGTTGTTATGATTTGAGTTGTTATCCAATGTTATTCGTTTGCCGGAAGGAAAATTTTTGAGAGGGTGTTACACACATTCTATGCATCTAAAAGGACCATTGATTTTGTTATGAAACAAACTTTGGAGATTTGCTGATATCTTGTGAAATTAGAAGGATAGTGTTTGAGAATATTCTAATTTAATTAGAATTAGAATCATAAGATAAAGTGTAATTTAAATAACTACATGAAAGTGTGGAGGTGCCTAACATGTGGGGGCATCTTATAAATTTCAAAGTTGCATATTGTTTCTAGACTCATTTGAGAAAACCAAGTTGTGATTTAAGATTAATTATTTGGATGATTTGTTATTTGCTACAAAGAGCAAATTTTATGACTAGGATCAAATTTTGCAAATTATCAAATTTTTGTGTTGCTTGAAATAAGCATTATGTCCATGAAAATTTAATCATTTATCTATGGTAGATAAATATGATTTTCAAAATTTGAGGGTATGTAATTATTTTGGTGTAAGGATATATATGTGGATATTCCTTATGATACTAACAGATTTTGCAGCTCAATTCGTGTATATGCACAAATTTATGAGGATTTGATGCAATAATTAGTGGATACTAATCCCTGTGATATAGCTTATGCTATATAGAGATTGAGTATATATTAATTATGTGGATATCATAAATGTTGGTATTATGTGCAGTGGATTCCTGTTATATTGAGATATACGGATGTTAACTAAATTTAAACTTCAGTTGTATATGAGAAAATCCACTAGTAGCCAAAATAAATTATTATGTGAGTCAGAGTATGTTACTCTGGATTTGGCTAAAATTGGAGGCTAAGTTATTGAAAACCTCTTAGCAAGAATTTTGGGTGTAAAAACGACATTTTATGTCGATGAGTTGTGATTACTAAATCATAATAGCCATTGTAGAAAGAGTAATGGTTCAAGTGGAAATCGTTTGAGATATATTGTGATCAAGCATGCTTAATAATTGTGGAGTTATCTCAATCGATTTGTAAGATCAAAAAGTTGACCTACGGATCTGTTAGTGAACCCCAAGAAGAATTCAATTAGCCGAGAGGAATGGGACTAAAGCCAATACGAAATTAACAGCGATGGCAACCCAACCTCTATGATTGGTTATCCCATGAAAGAGGTTCAATGGGTAAAAACAAGTCGTTTGTTAGTTTTGCTAGCACTAAAATAAATTATCATTCTACTAGCACTAAAATAAATTATCAGTCCCTTCCTATGGCATGAGAAAGTGCTAGAATGTATTTTGGTGAGGCTGAGTAAAAGCTCTTAATGATTTCATAATCCTACGGGATAATGTACTCATTGCAGATACATTTCATGAAATCACCTCTATGAATGTGGAGTGGGGCCGCTCCTATGAGATCGTGGCAAAATCTCTAGAGCATTCGTTATGCATTAGGCACGCGCATGCCCGTCTTAATGTGCAAAACCGTGTTAACAGCGAAATGTAGGGGTATAATCTGACTCTTAATGCCTCTAGTATACGCCTAAGAGATGAGCGGTTTTAAGTTCTTAGGACCTCCGACATCTCTGTGTACTAAGTGTTATAAGTCTAGGTCTGGTTTTAAGTTCTTAGGACCACCAGATATAATGGTTATACCCGTGTGCACAACTCAGCTAATGGTGTTCCCTTTGACACATGTGGGGGATTGTTGGAGTTATTGTATATTTGTGGGTGTGTCAAAATGGAAAAGTCCTATATTGCTCAAGAATGTGGAAGCACAAAAGTTTAAATAAAAGCTTGTGATCTTGAGCTAATAAATAGGCCAAGAGGAGGAGTGGACTCACACACATGGCCACATGGAAATCCGACAATTTCCTCTGTGTGAGTTAACATAGACAGGGCACTTTTATTAATCGATTTTTGAGAAATATGGAATTGCAGCTTTTGAATAATCAGCCATATAGGAAATGCCATTTTGCTCAACAAAAATAATGATTTTTGGACATTGGTTCTATTCAAATATCAAAACGGATTTCTTCAATTCCCTTTAAATGCCTAATGTGTAGCCTTTTAATGGCTTCTTATGCCCAACGTTCAGAACCTTATTTAAACACATTCATGGCACTTTATGTTAATAAAAACTGCCCACTTATGATGCTTTAAAGGCTGCCAACGTTTGGTGTGGTGAAGCCTATATAAAGTGCTTTGGTTAGAGGTCTATATATCTTGCTCTTGAGCCTTCGAGCACTCCTCTCCTCCTATGATTTTCGCTTGCTGAGTTCTATTATATTCCGCTGTTCTGTTCACCCTGTTCTTGCAGGAAGGATCCGGTTTATCCTAGGGAGTGCCGCTTCCTCTTAGCCGGGGATTGCGGAATAGCTCTTAAGGACAGCGTCCTTGGACGTGACTCGGATTATTTATTTTCTTTGTAGGTGTTGCCGCCGATAAGATCTACAGAACACTAGGTGGAGTTGGAAAATTCACTGGATATTGTATTTGAATTTTAGGTGGTGACGCCAATAGAAAATAGGGTACAAGAGAGAGTCTCAACAGCATGCACAAACACATGCAACCATCCAAGGTTACAATAGAGAATAAAGAAGCTGAAAATATCATAAAAACATCCCTCACCACAAACACGATTTCTCTCACTATGCCTCCAAACATTTCTTTCCTCCATTTTCTTTTCTCCTATTATTTTCTTCATGTAAATAAAGCATAAATGTCACCTGACATGGGAAATTCTTATTTTATGTTCAGGTTTTTTTATAATTTTTTTTTGAAGATGTGTGAATAATAAAAAAAATCACATTTACTAATGACAAAAATCATGTTTTTGATGAACTGGATATCGGATGATAATAAAAAAAAATCATGTTTTTGGAAAGTGACAATAAATACATATAATTTTAAATTTAATAATTTACATGAAAAAATAATAGTCATACTTTCAAATTTAATATATACTACATTAGTTATGAATTAATGTGTCTTTTATGTCGTGTAACGGGCCAATGATCTCCACAAGAGGAGAACAACGAGGCGGGGCATGAACTATGAACCAGAGCTTTGAAAGTGTGGTGGCATTATTGATGATGTTTCAATAATAAATTAGAGGCAACAACTACTACTAAAAAGTCGAGGTCTTTCTTTTCCTACGTAAGGGTTAAGGTGCAAAAATACATATATGATTTTTCTCAAAGTGCACCCAACACTAAATGTTTTTTTTTAAGTGCAACAGTAATTATGTGGTTATAAAATATGTGCAAAACTACCATTTGACCGTTAGTTTGACTTTTTGACCTTGAAAGTGATGACTGTACGATGACATGGACGCTGGAGTGACATTCTGGAAAAAAAAAAACTGGCTAACTGGTGAAGCTCTACAATTAATATTACCCACATTTCACTATTTCAGTACCACATTAGTTAAAGTAGATTCAAATGGGTAGTTTTGCACCTATTTTGTAACCACATAGTCACTGTTGCATCTAAAAAAAACATTTGGTGTTAGGTGCACTTTGAACTACAGTCATGAAAGAATGGTCAATTGAAAAGTTAAACTTTCAAATTTTTTTAACTACAGCTTAAATTTCTTTAATTAAAACTGTCGATTTAACTTTTGTTGTTATTGTTCAACATAATTGTCTCTATGAATGTTGCTTACAATTGTATTGGAAATGCATGTCTTATTTAAATAATAGTACTCTCTCATGTCCTTAATATAATACATATTTACTTAATTTGATTAGATTAAGGAAGTTAGTTGAGTTAATATGACATGTATTTTTTAAAACACCCTACTTATCTTCCTTAATTCTTTCATTCATTATCTTCCTTGATTATTGTTGAGGAAGCATTAATAGGGACAAATTAAGAAAAGTTTAATAAATATGAAAATTATGTCTTATATTAAGAACCAAGAACAACTCTTTAGATATATCTTATAGGATAGGAGGAGTACTACTATGGCCCTTATTTAAAATACGATATTTTATGGGGAAGGATAGGTAAGCAGTAAAATAGGACGAGTACTTGCCATTTGCCAATATGTGTCCCTACCAATACCCGTTTGGTACGGGGAGGGGGGGGGGGGGAATTGGGAGGAGGGAAAGTGTGTTTGAATTAAATTTAAAAAAATTAGAGAAGTTGAGTTAAAAATTTTTAATTAATTTTTCTTACTCTTTTATCTTACATATTCGTTTTATTAAAATTTTATTACCCCATTTTTTTAACCTTTTAAAATTCAACTCATAAAAATTTTCCCTCCCCTCCAAATCCCTCATACCAAACAGACCAATCTCTTTAATTATATATCTTTAATTTATTATATATCCTAATTTGATTAGGTTAATAAAATTACTTTGGACGTGATTTTTGGAGTTACATACTGTTTCCCCGGTAAAGTTCCAATTGCGTTTCTTTATTTGTTTAAGATTAAAAAATAAATTCTTTTTTCTTGAAATTTCATGAAAATTAATTTAGTGGTTAGAATTTTTATAGAAAATATAATAAATTGTCTTGGATTTGATTTGATTGATTAGACTCATAATAATTAATTTATTATTTAGTGAATTTTAGAATTACGAATTTATATGATACTTTGCATATCCCCGTTCAGATATTTTTAAAATTTTTTTGAAGTTTTAAATTTTATGATATCTCCATTTATTTTCATATTTTATGACATTTTCTCAACTACCAAATTTAATTATTTTGATTTGAGTAGCTTCTCAAACTAATTAGAAGCAGATGCAAATGAAACTATGAAAGTATCTAAATGATTCTATAAGAAGGCTTAGATTTAATATTGGATTACATCAAAATTTTACTAGAAAAAAATTTTAAAACATTTATTTCAATTTTCTTTTGGCTCGATCAATATTAATCAAACATATATGTATATATATATATATATATATATATATATATATATAAATGCCTAGTTTTTTTGCTCGGATTAAGATTTAGTCGGTTAATTTCATAAGTGCATCTTCAAAATATTATGGTATATAATATATTTATATCTACCCATCCCTCCTAATCCGTAAATCTCTCTAAAAATAATTTCTCTCATTTTTCTCTTTCTCCCTTTCTTTTGATACTCGCATATCCATTTTAGTTTAACCGGATGGATAATTCAAATTTAATATTTTATGAAATCATTGTTATAATTAATGATAAGTAAATAAATTTAAACTATTAAAATCTTATCTACAAATTTATAACTGCAATACCGACAAAATAAAAAAATATTAAATCAAAACTATACATTTTTTTTTTCTATCTAAAAATGGAGATAGGATTAAGAGATCAAGAAAATGATAGAATTATCTAAAAGTGGAGATATGATTAAGAGATCAAGAAAATGATAGAATGGATTAATCTTCTTCCCTAAAAAGCACGAGCGACTTTAGTGATTAGGAAAAATGGGGTCGTTTAAAATTACCTTGCTCTTGCTTGTCTTATTTTCTTTTGCTTCTCATAGCTTTGCTTATCACAATCCAACTCCTTTCCTGGTTGTCAACGCTCAATCTGGAAGAAAAATTCCAGAAACATTTTTTGGAATATTTTTTGAGGTGAGTATGTGCTTTCTGTATATAAATTTTTATACAAATTTGGAATTATAAAAATAATTGATCATTTGTTTTCTAGGAGATTAATCATGCTGGGACGGGAGGATTATGGTCTGCTTGTTAACAATAGAGGTAATGTGTTTAATGTGTTTATTTAACTTTGATGCTTTCTCAAAGTTTTTCTATTATTATTTTTAGTGTAATTTTTGGATTATTAACTGACTATATATATATATATATTATACTTACTTCTGTCAAGGTTTTGAAGCCGGTGGTACCCAACTTCCTTCAAACATATTCCCATGGTCACTTGTTGGGAATGAATCAACTATAAGCGTCACAACGGAGCGATCTTCTCCTTTTTCTCGTAATGAAATTGCAGTAAGACTCGACATCCTCAAAGATTCATCAACAGGAGTTGGTTTCTCTAATCCTGGGTTTTGGGGCATGGTGAGACTATTTAATATTTGACTTTATATCCTTATTTTCCATATATTACCCTTATTTTGACAATTCATTTTTATATTTGATTTCTTCAGAATATTGAGGAGGGAAAGAAATATAAGGTAGCTTTATATGCGCAAGCACCAAAACCAATTGATTTGAAAGTTGCATTTGTCGGAGCAGATGGAAAAGAATTGGCTTCTACTAACATTAGGTTCTTAATAATAAATTTTACTTAAATTTCAAAATATTTATTTTTCTTATATGTTCAATACAATACATAATTTAATGTTTGTTTTCTTGTTTTCTTTTGGTATAGGAAGCATCTTCCAAAGTGGGGAAAGATAGAACTACTTCTTGAAGCTAAGGCATCAGATTTTAAATCAAGCCTCCAAATAACAACAACCAAACAAGGAACTTTTTGGTTGGATCAAGTTTCAGCTATGCCGCTGGACACCCACAAGGTTTAATATATTTGATTTTGACAATATAAAATGGCACATTTTGTTGGGTTTTTATTTTTGTATGACTTATTTTATTTTCTTTTGATTCAGGGACATGGTTTCCGAAAAGAACTTTTCCAAAGAATTGCAGATATAAAACCAAGATTTCTTAGATTTCCTGGTACAAAAATGTTTATATAAAGAATTATTTTAAATAATATCTATGAGTTGTTCATTATAACTGATTTCCTTTCTCAAATCATATATTAGGTGGTACTTATGTTGAGGGAGATCATTTGAGAAATGCGTTTAGATGGAAAGATAGTGTTGGACCATAGGAAAAAAGACCTGGTCACTTTAATGATATATGGGGTTATTGGACTGATGATGGCCTTGGATACTTAGAATTTCTCCAGGTATGTAGTTTTTTTAATTATTTTAATTCTGATTTCTCTATTTTTTATATATTTATTTACACACACATGTATTGTGTTTTATTTTTAAACAGCTTGCAGAGTATCTTAATGCACTCCCAGTATGGGTATTTAATAGTGGTATTAGTTGTCATGAAGAGGTGGATCCATCCTTCATTGGTCCTTTTGTGCAAGTATAAATTATGACTTTTTAGATCTTTCTTTATAAAGTTCACTTTTTATTCATTATTGAAAATATCATTCGGTGTTTTATTTTTTAGGAAGCTTTAGATGGAATAGAGTTTGCAAGAGGTCCTGTCGCATCAAAGTGGGGCAAATTAAGAGCTAAATTAGGACATCCCAAGCCCTTTGATCTGCGATATGTTGCAATTGGAAATGAAGATTGTGACAAGTCTAATTATCTTAAAAATTACCTTAAGTTCTATGATGCTATCAAACATTACTACCCAGATATGAAAATCATCACAAATTGTGATGCTACTCAGCATCCCTTGAAGATGCCTGCTGATTTTTATGACTACCATAAATATACTTCTTCCAAGGATATTTCCTCATTGCATGACTGGTTTGATCATCAAAAGCGTACTGGTGCAAACGCCTTTGTTAGTGAGTATGCTGTTTGGAAACATGATGCTAGGAATGGAACTCTTTTATCAGCCTTGGGTGAAGCTGGATTTCTAATGGGTTTAGAAAAGAACAGGTTTGTTGTTTTTTAAAACTATATAATAATAATATTTATTTCTTTAATGTGTTTTTTTACTCCATATTCAAACTTCTTATTAATTCTTTTGTCGTTTTGATACAGTGACTTGGTGGAAATGGTTAGTTATGCACCACTTTTTTATAATACAAATGAGAGAAGAAATGTTAAAAGGTAATATTTTATTTTCTTTTTACTTTTCATTAGATATTATCTGCTTTTAAGAGGGTCTCGATAAAGGTTACTGCCATGTGACCTCTGATTTCAAATCTTCGAAACAATCTCTCCACTTGGGTGGTAAGAACGTGTGCATTTGACCTTCCCCAAACTTTATCTGATGGGAGTTTTGTGCACTTGGCCGCCCTATATGTTATTCATTTTGTGTTGGAAAGACTGAAAGATGATGATTTTTATGAACTTTTGCAGTTGGTTGCCTGATGCAATAATGTTTGACTCTCATCGAAGTTATGGTATTCCAAGTTATTGGTTGCAACAGTTATTCACCACATCGAGTGGAGCTACTTATTTAGATTCAAAACTCGAAGCTCCATCTACACTTCTTCCAACTGCAATTAGGTGGCAAAATCAAGACACTAAGAAGATTTATTTAAGAATAAAGGTAATGTATAAACGATAATATGTTTTTTAATTTAATTAAATGATTGCACGAGCCGTATGTTTTACTCAATCTAAGGTGTTTTTTGCATACAGTTGGTGTTGGTGAACTTTAACAATAACTCGTCAAGGTTTAAGATGATAATAAATGGTTTGGATGAGAACGTGGATTTTAGTGGTGCAACAAAGACAGAACTCACATCTGGGAGCGTTTGGGATGAGAATAGTTTTGATAAGCCTAGAAAGGTATATAGATGTATTTCTTTCCTCATAACAAAAATACTAGTAATGCATTTCTTTTTTTTTTCCAGTAGTAAATAAATGCATCTCAACATTATCCTTATATTTATATTTATACTTGTACTATTTTCGTTTTTTGTGTAGGTTGTACCAAAAATGAGCGCACTCGATAATCCAAGCAGAGAAATGCTAGTCACACTTCCAGCAAATTCTGTTACAGCATTTGATTTCCCTATGTCTTAGTCAAAAGTTTTCATTTATTATTTTAAATTTATGTAAATTCGGTCATAGCATTTGATTTCCCTATGTCTTGGTCAAAAGTTTTCATTTATTTTCTTAAATTCATGTTAAATTGAGTTCCTCCTATATGTGTTCTCAACGTTGCTTAGGAACTTAAATTAAGAACATAAGAGTTCAGCATTTATTTTAGAGCTATAATATCATTCAGTTTTTCTATGTCACGCAAATCAACAGGCAGTAGTCTTTAGTGATCACTATGTGCTTCTCTTTTCTCTGCATATAATGAAGGATCACTTAGCAGGTGTTCAGAACAAAGCGTAAACCAAAAACCAAATTCCCAATGATTAACTATCAGACAAAAACTTAATAATGTGCTTGCCTGTAAATTATCCATTGTAAACAAACACAGAGAAACTACAACTAGGCCTTTCCTTAATTATTTAAATATTGCACACTCTAAACCCAGCCTCACCTGGCCAGAATAATTGAATAATGTGAAAGTAAACAGAAAAAAGTCACTTCGTGGAAGAAAAATGACCCCCATGCCCCAAATAAAAAAAAGGTAATAAAAAAAGATATTGTTGACCTATTTTGGGTGCAATATAAATGGAATCCCATTCCAAGAAAGACACCAAACTGATTATGCTCCAGCACCATGCGTGGGATAGAACACCACTAATGTTGGAGCACAAGACATTTATCAATGCACAATGAATATACATGAGAAAGTAGAATCATTTCAATTACAACTAACTAAGCAAAATGGGTTAAAACAAATATTGGTAACAATGCTACACATATTCTCAGCTAGTTCAGACTTCTGTACATCATTCTAAACAAGAGAAAGATATTAGTGCCCACTGCTCTATCACACCAAATAAGCTGCATATCACATATTTTTGTTTCCATCTTTGTTTTGATTGTAACAGCATATGATAGAAAAATTGTAACATGGGACGTTTAGACTAGCTTTTAGACTGGCTCCGCTTTAATGGATTTTTTCCCAGCATGCATGTTTCTACATCACAGTACACACATACAGCAAAAGCATGAATGCAACTTAAGTTCATTCCACCTAATGCTTATTTTCACGAGTGAACATAAATAACCATAAATTCTTCGACGCTATCAGAATGAAGAAGGGAAACACAGAGCAAAGGCAAGAATGAGTGAAAATACCAATCATGAAGTTTTAGCAAGGCTCAAATGGAATTACATACTTATCTACATCTATACTCGGATACAAACAAATAGCCTATTACTAAAATAAATCTCCTTGTTCAATATCCTCGTACCATTGGTTCTTCATTGCCTTCGCCGCTCGCCGACCGTCTCTGTTTCTTTTCTGCCGGTGAGCTCTCTTCCCTCATTTGTGTCTTTGTCGGTCGCCTCTTCTATTCGTGAGTCTAAGCAAGTCCAGAAGTACGGTTGCATCCCATTGTGTGTGGGCTTCGACAAGTATGTAATTGTGTGTGGGGCAAGTTCATAAGTTCGCGTGGCTGAAAGAGATTACATTTGAAAAGTCAAAAACAAAGCTGGCTCCCATTTTAACTGGGGAAAGTACAGTCAGGTTCCAGGTAAAAGACAAAAATAAAAAATGGTCCCTTGAAATCTCAAAATGAAAAACTAGTCTCAAGAACTTGTCAATGGAACCCCCGGTGTTGTCAATGACCCGTACATGGTGCTGTTAATGAGAATATTTTTTCATTTTGAGATTTCAAGGAACTATTTTTTTATATTTTCTCGTACTTGGGATTTGACTATAATTTTTCCTTTTAACTAAGGGCCTATTTGGTACGAGGGAATTGAAAGAGGAGGGAGGGGAAGCAAAATTTTTATGAGTTGGATCTCAAAAAAAGAAAAAGTGAAGCAATGGGGTTATAAAAATTTAATTAAGAGGTGATATATTAAAAAAATTAATTAAAAACTTTAACCACGCTTCTCTAATTTTTTTTAAATCCAAATTCAAAAAATGTTCTCTCTGCTCACTAAGATCATAAAATAGATGATTTAGATTTAATATTTTAAAAAATTATTATTATAATATTTTATAAATTAAAATTTATTTATTTTTTTATGGATTGTAATTATGAATGGTATAGATAAGATTTTAAGACTTTAAATTTATTTATTTATGTTTATAGAAATGATTTTATAAAAATTTGAATCTAAACTATATATTATTTTAATCTAACAGTGGATATATGAAATTATAAAAAAAAAAAGATGATAGTGAAAGAAACTCTACTCAATTTATATATGTCACTAACCTAATTTTTCTTTTTGCGCAATTTAGCACGTAGATATAAGAAAATAAAAAGAAAAAAAGAAAATTGACGTCAGTATATGCTGATCCGCCAGCTCCAGATGTAACGTCAGCGAAGAAGAGAATCAACTCTTCCAGCTTGATACCGTAGCAGAATGAGAGAGGATAGAAATACAGAATGACGACAATGACAAAAACCCAACTCATATAAATTAGCGATGAAGAATTAATTACTCCTAAAGATCTAGCAATACAAAAAAAAAACTCCTAGAGAGAATATATTTTTAATCATATTTATTATATGAATGTACAATTTCATTCTTCTTTTATTATTGTGTAAATTGTTTTTAATAGGATTAAAGTATAAAAATACCCACAAACTTTTGTAAAAAATGCACCCAATACCATAAACTTTTTTTACTTTCAAAATGTAAAATTACCCATAAATTTATATTTATAGAAATAATTTTATAAAAGATTGAATCTAAACTATATATTATTTTAATCTAACAGTGGATATGAGATTATAAAAAAAAAAAAAGAGAAAAATGATAATGAAAGAAACTCAACTCAATTTATATATGTCAGTAACCTAATTTTTCTTTTTGCGCAATTTAGCACGTAAGATAAGAAAATAAAAAGAAAAAAAGAAAATTGACGTCAGTCTATGCTGATCCGCCAGCCCCAGATGTAACATCAATCAAGAAGAGAATCACCAGCCTGATACCGTAGCAGAATGAGAGAGGATAGAAATACAGAACGACGACAATTACAAAAACCCAACTCATATAAATTAGCGATGGAGAATTAATTAATTACTCCTAAAGATCTAGCAATACAAAAAAAAAAAACTCCTAGAAAAAATATATTTTTAATCATATTTATTATATGAATGTACAATTTTATTCTTCTTTTATTATAATGTAAATTGTTTTTAATAGGATTAAAGTGTAAAAATACCAACAAACTTTTGCCAAAAGCGCACCTAACACCATAATCTTTTTTTACATGTAAAAGTAACCATAAACTTTCAAAATGGGAGGAAAAGTGACACAACTAACTGACATCCACTGTGTTGTGAATGTACCAAAATAACCCTAGCACAAAAAGAAAAAAATGTCTACCTCTAAACCTCGATTATTCATCTTCAGCTTTATCATCATCAACAACAAATCTCTCCAAGTCATTGAAATACATTATCAAATTAAACTAGTAACATTCAATCTTACTATATTGATCCAAATAAAGTATTGTTTATTAGAGTAGGTTCAATGGACAATGGGGATGGAATAGTTGTTGCTTGTTTGTTGGTTGGTACACCCTACCTTTAGAAATAAAGAGGGGCGTGAACTTTTTGTTCAAAAAAACCTAGAACCTTCAAATAACCTACGTCGATTTCTTCTTCCCCATCTTTTGGGTTTAGTGAGTAGAGTAGAAAAATGAAGAGATCGAAGGCACCATGAATAGAATTGCTAAGATTGACAACATCGTAAACACAATCACACAAATTGACGGACAATTGCGGGAGGTGAAACTTGAGAGAGAAGAAGAATGATAGAGGATAGAAAGAATAGAGAAACAATAATCAGATCTAGCAATGAGGTGGTTATCGGAGTGAAAGGAGGCGCCGATAACAACATCACCAAATGAAGAGACCGTGGAGGTAAGGGTGAGAAGGAGAGATAACAAACAAAGATGGGGCCAAGGATTGAAGATCACTGCCCCCGATCTGGCCCATAATCTCGTTGTTTCATATGCATTCTATCATGCCTTCAATCCCTAACAGATGCCTATTTTGTTATATATTTTAATACTTTATTTGAGGATTTGTCATAGTTATTAAGCCTAAAATGCCATTATTATGATTAATTGATATTAAGAGTAAATACATTAAATTAGAACTAAAAAGGAAAAAATTGTCATAATAATTGAAATTATTCTTAATTATTGATTTTTTAGAAGATTTGATATTAGATTAATTTTTTATTGTAGGTGCGTGAAGAAATCAGATCAAATTTGAAAATAAAAGTTTGAGCTCAAATTGCAAAATTACAATTTACAACCGCAAACTTTTAACAAATTGCAGTTTGGTCCTTGACCAAAACTGCAGCGTTTCGTGCCAAGGGAACTAAATAGGTCTGAGAATTGCGGCTTTAACAAATTACCTTCACTTTCGTTCTTCCCCTTCATCATCTCATCATCGACCTGCGCCCATCATCATCATCCTCTTCATCTTCATTTCACCACCTCTGTCATCCTCATCTCTCCATCACCATCCTTTTTAGTCACCGGCCATGGCCTGAAACAGAGAGGGAGCGCCGTGCACAGGCAAAGTCGTCCATCTTCAACACTTTCATCATCTTCGACACCTCAACCTTCACCTTCGATCATCATCACTTTCCTTCGCACGCCTCAACTTCATTGCCTTCTCCATCTCATCTTTACCTTCAACGTTGGTCCACCATCATCTTCTTCTTCATACTGGATAGCCACCATCAACCCTGTGCTTGAGAAGAGTGGAGGAGCCATTGTCACTCCTTCCAGCTTCAGATTCGCTCTCACACTACTATCTTCATAGTCATCTTTGTCCTCCACTTTCCCAGTCGTGGCTTCCTCTATCCTTTCTCTCACCTTTAGCCACCAATCTCATATTCTTTATCATCCATTTGTCATTTCATCATTGTTTATCCATGGCTGGACTGTTGACGAAGAAGATACTTCTCCTTGCGTGGTTGTTCTTAGCTAAATTTCTAAATCCTTTGTGGTAGTGGCAGTGGCAGTGGCATGAACTTGGAGCTTCAACATGAGAGTTTTTGCTCTTCCATTCCTCTATTTCTACATTGTATTTGTGATTCCTGAATTTTAGGATGAATTTTATAATGTTGTACTGGTATTAATTAATCTAAGTTAGGTCTAATCTAAGGGGTAATCCTTAAAGTGATCTTTTGAAGCTAGCTTATTTAATCTCCCATAATTATTTGAAGTAAGGATTGTTTGTGCTATTTGCTATGAAGGGTTGCTCATCCCATTATTGATCTTGTTGTTTCTCTCATTTCATTAATTCTGTCATCATTCCATTTCATATTTTAAGGAAAAATTCAAAAAAGAAGTAGCCTAGAACAATTTAATTTTCATTTGAAAAAAGTAGTTGGTAATTAAAATATCAAATTTCCCCTTTTTTATTATTTCATATCAATCATTGCATTTAGTTCCTTGGTAATTAATAAAAGACTCCTCAAGAGACAATCTAGGATTGCACCCTTTATTGCAATATTTGGTTTAATTTTTGAAGAAATGTGCACAAGAAGGAGATAAGAAAAAACAAAAAGTAAGGGGACCAAGGAAGCTTCTACTTGCTGCCGTCAAAGAAAGGAGAGAGTGGGGACAATGGCATCATTGCAACGTCAAAATAGAAAGAAAGAGTGGGGACAAAGAATTATAAAGGAAAAGGGGAGTAGGGAGATTGAATAAGGAAAGGTGGTGGGCCAATAGAGTGGGGACTGAAGGGATAAGATAAGATGGTGGAGCAATAGAGTTTTGGGAAAAGGGGAGCTGATGGGCATGTGAAGAAGATGATAATGGCTGGGAAAAGTTAAATAGACGAACCTTGTATGGCACTTGATGTGCAAGCACCATACAAGGCATAAGGAAGCTCAAGCAAGCGCCATGGCTTCCCAATGTTTTTTAAAAAAAAAATTTTAAAAATGCTACCCATTGCTTCCCATAATTTTTTTAACAAAATTAATAAAAAAAATATCGAAGACAATTCTTTTAAAAAAACATTTTTTTAAAAAAAAATGTCATTGACAGCCTTGCCAGGTAAGGCTAAGCATTTTGGCCTTGGAAGGCATTTGCCTGGGCCATTGTAGGAGCAAAGGTATGGTTTCGATAAATCGAGAAGATAAAATTAAATTCATAAAGGATGGCCTGAGTAAAGAGTCATTGGATGATATTATCCAAACTCTTGAGACACATCCGAGTAGTGATGTTCATCGTATTCTTCTTAATTTAGTGGACATATTCATAAGAGAAATAGAGTGCTACTGTCTTGGGAATCTGACATTAAAAGACCCTGTTTACCAGTTTATAAGAAAACTGGATGGGAAGCAAATCATCAATTCATAGAAAGCGTTTAAGCCGTTACTGAACGTAAAACTAGAGGAAGATGTGAGCCAAAATCACAACTATTGTACATAATCATGCTTTTGTCTAATATGTCTTATCTTTTCAGCAGCTTTTGTCTAATATATTTTATATTTTTATTAACTTTTGACTTTCTTTCCTCTTTTTGTTTAATTTCTTCATGCAAATTATGTCAGTCATTCGTGTCGGAAATTTTTCAAACTTCTTTGAAAAATGCCTGATTTGCATGATCTTGTTGTTGTTGTTTTAGTATTATATATATATGCACTCTTCCACTTCTAAATATGCACTTTTCACTTGTACATATGCAGTCTTCTACTTGTAAATACAAATGGTCCGAGAGAGAAAAAGAGAAAAAGGGTATCACACAAAAATGTAGATTTACATCTATCTGCATTTTTAGTGAAACTGATTTGGACAAGAATGGATAGTTTGTAACTGCATCAAAAGAACTTGGAATTGCATTAGCTGCCAGAAAGATCAACTTTGTATACGGGGGAGGCATCCAAGGCCTAAGGGGAAGTGTGGCCATTTCTGCATCCATGAATGGAAGCAAGGGTTTGAGTGTAAGGGTGAAGGAGTTGGAAGATCACACCTTTTCCTTAGGACAAGAGTTACAGGTTTCGAGCTTGCCTAAATGAATGGGACGAATGTTCTACCATGCTGAAGCTTTTATTGCTCTACTCTATGGATTAGAGACGTTGGATGGCATTTCCAGCATTACATATTAGGCTAAGTTAAACTTTCACAAAAAACCATTAGGGTTGTTAAATGTTAATGGTTTTTATAATAATCTGTTGTCTTTTTTTAATCATGTTGTGGAAACAGGATTCATACCCCAAATGACTCATCATTCCATAATTTCTACATCAACTGATGATCAGCTGCTCGATCAAATGCAAACCTATGAACCTAAAGAAGATCTATTAGTCAAGCAAGTAGGTGGACAATCTTCAAATAGCAGTCAAAAGCAGAATCCAGATACCACTCTTTGGTTGTAACTCTCCTTAATCTTTTGGTTTTACTCTTAGCATTTTGGTTTATTTTATTGTGTGTTTATTTTTTTAAAAAAAACTTTCTCTAAGCTCTAGAAGACATTGAGGACAATGTCTGATTTAGATTGGGGGAGGAATTGTAAAAAAAAATAGTTAGTTAGTAAAGATCATTAGATGCATGGGGTGTGAAAAAAATGGCAGAGTAAGGAGTTATTCTTAACTCTTGAGACGCATTTTATTAGTTGCATGCTTTTGTTCTTTTCTAAAAAAAAAGAGTAAAAGTAAAAAAAAAAATCAGGTGTAGGTGCTTTGTGATGATTTTAAAAAGTATATATGTTTTAAGAATGGATCAATTGAATTTAGAGATTTCATAGCATGAATAAACAACTGATTGTTGCAATTGTTGATGAATTTTGAGATTGAATGAACTGAGTTTGAAAGCCCCTAACCATAAGTTCTTTAGCTTATAATGATTATTTCACTTGTGTGTGATAATCACCTATTAAGTTGTCACTCTAGAACTTGCTTTAAATTTGGTTGAAATTACATCTCACATGCACATTCAAAAATGATAAAGGCATTCATTTTCTTTAGCCAGGGCCAAATAGCCAACCTTGCAATTATATTATCGTTGATAAGCCCCTTTGAGCCTAATTGATTTTTTCTTTGTTCTCAACCCATTAACATGTGTTGTAATGATATATCAAGTTCTTTTACCTAATTCGGAAAATTAGCAAAGTATTTGAAATTTTTGTGAAATGGGCTTTTGACAAGTGTGGGGGTGTGTATATCATCAACTTTAGAGTTGCAATTTTATGCAAAAAGTAAAAAAAGGAAAAAAGAAAAAAAAATAGTATTCGAATTGTGGGTTGTTGTAATGAGATAAATTTTTTTATAAGTTGGCCCATTTTTCAATTATTCTATTCTTAAAAGTAGCCCTTCATATCATGTTTTACATTCCTTTTATATTAACCCCATTACAACCCTTAATAAGTCCTTTTGATTTGAATTATGCATGTGAACTAAGTAGTGGAGATTGAGATTTTTAGCAAGCCTATAGGAGCGCAATTTTTTTGGTTGAATTTGAACGAAACACTTGCCTTTAAACACTTGAGAGATTAAGAGAATGAGTTACACTTATGAACTATGTTTATTCATTTTCAAATAAAGTTACCAGTTTATATTTTCATTGATTCATGAATACTATGATCTCTTTATTTTTCAATTGTGTTCTTGCTTATGACTTGATATTTCTGATTTTGTTGGAAGCACTTATTAGTCACTCCTTATTCGAGGACGTCCAAAAGCTAAGTATGGGGGGTGTGATAACTCCCCATTTTCTAATATATTTGAGACATATCTTGATATAATTGGGGAGTTATCAATGCAAGTTTGGGGATTTTATTTAAAATATTATAGTTTTCATTGTTTTAAAAACAAAATTTAAAAAAAATTATTTTAAATTTTTTTGGTCTTATCTTTTATTTTATTGGGTGATGTAGTGGATGAGTACATGGAAAGCAATATTGGTTAGCATAATTGAAAGAGAATGGGGCCACATACTAAGTGGAAAATGTTGAGTAAAAGAAAAAGGAATGGCTACGGGGGCTAGCTGGATTCAATAAGGAAAGAGAGAAAGGAAACTACATGTGATCAAAGAGGAGCCTATAAATATGCATGCTCGTGAAGAGAAGAGGGTGCATCCTTCTCTGACAAAAAGAAGGAAGAGCTAGAGTTATAGAAAGATAGGTCATATTTTCTCTGACAAGTATTGAATATATTGTATCATATTGCATAATTAATTTCATGTATTGCATTACTTTTTACATACCTCTATCTTAAAAAGTTTAAGTAGACCTCCTTTATGGATAGTATAGGTTGCCACCTATATGGAAGATTTTACCTCTTACAAGGAAGGCTAGATTTCTTCATTTTTTATACATCTTTTGATTGTATATTTATGTTTTAAAATTTAATATTCAAGTTTTATGTAGTATTTGTGAAGTTTTCATTCAAGTTTTATGCTTCATTTATAAAGTTTTTAATTTATTTTGGTTTTATTTTAAATTTCATCATGAGCTAAATTTCTATTTTCCTAGGGTGATGACGTAGCTTACTAATGACGAATTGAATCTTAAATTATTAAATCTATTTTTAATTTTTCCTTCATAATTGACTTTTAATTATTGTGCTTAATGCTTTCAATTGATTGACCATCTTTTGAATGATTTAAATATGTATATTGAGACTGGAAGGAGATGCATGTGTGTAGATCCTATAATTAAAACCATGACTTTTATATGAAATAGGAATATATTCATATGAGTTGTGTAGTCTTACTGAGTTCCATAAATCTTAATGCATAATTAATTGCTTAAATTCATATAAGAATATATTGGATTAGTAATTAATTATAGAATTACTTGACCTTGGAAGAGGCTAGTAATTAAATTAGGGAAACTGACTATCAATCATGTGGAATAAATTGAACTAGAATAGATAACTGATGAAATCCGAAATTTATTAAGTGAAATCTGACCCTTAGGGCTTTTCTCATATTTACTTTCATATTATTTACACTCATATTTAATAATTTTTTTCTCAATCACCAACTAATCGATTGACTAAATAGAATTAAAATTACCTATTTTGGTACTTAGTGATCAATCATCGTGGGAACGATACTTTACTTACTTCTGTATTACTTGATTACGATAGTGTACACTTGTACTATTTAATATATCATTTACACTCGTAACACCTGCCAAGGCCACAATGGCCTTAGCAGGCATGTGCCATGGCAAAAAAAAAGAAGCCATTCATGGCTTTGGAAGGTGCTTGCCATTTACTATACCTATCCCTCACTTTCAAGTGTGACCTTGTATGGTGTTGGACCAGGCAAGCGCCATACAGTCCTAACGTTGCCCTTATTTTTTTTAAAAAAATAAGGCCAGCTGTGGTGCTTACCTATGCAAGCGCCATAGTTGACCCTTCATTTTTAAATAAATAAATAAATAAATGCCTTGTGTGGCGCTTGTTTAGGAAAGTGTCACACAATCTTAACACTAGCCATGACACTTATAAATATAAGAGCCACAGCTTTTAAATATTTAAAAAAAAGAACAATTATCTATGGCACTTTTTTAAAGAAATGCCACAAGAGGGGCGCTACTAAAACCCTCTTTTATAGTAGTGAGAGGTAGCCACGAACGAGGTTCAGTAGAAAACAGAGAGGAGAGGAATCGAAGGCTACGGAATCACCATCTACACCGCTGTGAATTGGAGTCCACACCACCATCCTTGCTGTAGACTTCCTACTACTAGGGGTGAGCAAAATCGAAATATGAGAATAAATTTCGATTTTTAACCGAAAAACCGAAATATGTTTAATATTTATATATATATATATATATATATATATATATATATATATATATATATATATATATATATATATAATATTATATGAAACTAAAGCCCAAACCATATTTCTAAACCTGGCCCAATATATTTTAAGCCCTAAAACCTAAAAGGAAGCCTTTCATTGGTTAATTCAGTTTAACCGAAACCAAACCGAAATAAGTCGGTTAATTTGGTTCAGTTATTTTCCTTAAATTTCGGTTTTCGGTTTTCGGTTCGGTTTCTATAAACCATATTATTCGGTTATTCGGTTATTTCAGTTTTAACCGAAAACCGAACTGAATAACCGATTGCTCACCCCTACCTACTACCACCACCGTCACTCGCCTTCCACCTTTCATATTCTTCATCTTCTCATTCTCTATCAAATTTGGGCCTCTACATTCATCTCTCATGGGTTTCTTGAGGTCTAATAGAGTTGTGGTTGTGATAAACTCTATGAGAGGCTAAATTCTTTCATGCTTCTTATGGATGGAAGATTGTTTTTAGCTTTAGATATATATTTAGGGGAGTTATTTGTTTTCATCTTTTAACTTAGCTATGAAATGGATTTCCTGAATTATGATTTTATATTATGTGGTTAATTCACTAAGATTGTAAGTTGTTTGTCTTAGTTTGAATTGAACAATTGCGATTTGAATTGGATTGTGTGGTTTGAGATTTGTATTTATAGATTCCCTTTGTACTTTAACGAGGTTGTGCTATTCTTTCATAGTTTGAATAGTATTATGGCTACTTTAATCTTGTTTGAATATCTCAGTTGAGTGTTTATTGCATAGAGGAATAAGTTGCATAAATCCAATCCTAAATTGCACACTAAGTGGTATTTAATAGTGTATTAAGAAGTAACTATCTAGCTAGAGTTCTAGGGGTAATCACTAATTAATATTACTAAACTTAGCAAGTTGCTAAGGTTTGATTTTTGACTTAGTGAGTAATTTAACTCCCAAATCATTTTGAGTAAGGATAACTTATATTCCATTTTCCAAGAAGCATTCCTCATCAATTTGCTTAAATCAAATTTCATTACTTACCTCAACAATTTCTCAAAAACCCCAAAAAAATAGTAGTTTAGGTTCTTTTCCATTATATATATAAAAAATCAATTTCAAACCCATTTCAATATTTTTGCCACTTAGTTTATCTTAAGAATTAAATAAAAGGCTCCTCAAAAGAACACGACCCGGGTTGTGCCCTTCACTGTATAAATTGGTTTAACTTGATTTAACCCGAGGCGACTAAAGGTTCTAAATCACTCTTGCTATATTATTCCCATATATTCTCATATTCCATATAATCCAACTAAATATTTGTATGCATCTTTCCTTAATGACGAACCACACAAATTCATGTAATCATTATTACATTACATTACATTACATTTCATTCCTTTCGATTCCGTGAACTAAATGGGCCATTGACGTTTCACTTATACTTTTATTAGTTATTTTATATTATATATTTTAATTTAATAAGGGCATGCACCATTTTGTGATTTCCCCTCTTTAATAAAAATCACCTTTTCCTCATTGCAATCATGGCGTTACAACGTGCTTTAAGATTGCAACAAGATAGATTAACCGTGCAATGCACGGGCCTTACCATTATAACATATAATGGAAATGAGTTTTTGATTTGGAAAATAAATATAGTTAGTGATAGTAAAGGATATATGTCACAAGTTAATAAAATCAAGGTACTTGATGATTTATGAGCTCCTATAATTCAGATTGGGAATGGAAAAAAATGAGTTAGAGTTTACAAGTGTTAGTGATTACGTAAGGATTATATGGTGTTGATATTCATTTAGTCATGCAGAAGTATGAAAAGCGATATTTATACATTTTAAAATGTTCAGCATTTACTGACCCGGGTTGTGCCCTTCATAATAACATAAAATGTATGATTTTGTAATGTTAACATAATGTCTGAGGTTGGTTTAGCAATTAATGTCCTGAAATAAAAGCTTACCCATATATTTTCATAAATTTGCACATCTCCTTTATAGACAGATGAACTTGTGAGATGCACAGGGAAGTCGGGCAGAAGAATTTAACCCACTGAAATGAAGAACACTAATATTTCATATTTTGACTATCAACTTCTCACAGTCAAAATTATCGTTTAAGTTTTTTTATTATATATCATATCAATTAAAAAAAAATCTCTAACATTTCATCTATAATTTTAAGTATTCATATTTAATTTAAAGGATTAAACTAATACTTAATATAAATTTAAAGGAGCAAAAGTATAATTTAACCATTAAAATTTAAAATATGATTTTAGATTGAATTTGAAATATTTCAAATTCGAATTGATTTGAACATACATTGCTGAACAATTAATGCATGAAATTTATTATGAAAAAGAAAAAATCCAATCAAATCAAAATGAACTATTTGATGATGTGGATAGTACGTGTGGACCAATCACCAAATAGCTAACCCCAGGAGATGATCGACCACATCTTGTTTGGGGCCTGTTTTGTTGGAGGGGAATGGAGGGATTTTGGCCCCTCCCCTCAATCTTGATCACAATGCCCATACTTCTTTGCAATATTCCCAAACTATCCAGCCTCTTTTCTTCTTCCCTACCAACACTGACGCTGCTCCCTCCTTCCTCACTCCCTCCACACTCCACCACCCCAGTCGTCGCTCCCACCACCGGGGGTTTTTTTTTGGGAATACTCTTTTGTCTTCTTCCTTAACTT
Organism: Inga leiocalycina; assembly: GCA_963242795.1. Lineage (NCBI taxonomy): Eukaryota > Viridiplantae > Streptophyta > Magnoliopsida > Fabales > Fabaceae > Inga > Inga leiocalycina. The sequence continues at coordinate 26,017,729 of OY725324.1, forward strand.
AACTATTTGCAGCCTTTAATTCTAGTTAAAAAAACTAGAAAATTGTTCTACTTCGTTCACCACAACAGTCTGTTCTACGTTCACTACAACTGTTCTACTATGTTGACCATTAGACTTTATATGAATTCATTTTTCATATAAATTATTATACAAGCATATAATTATTTTTTATTATATTTTTATTTAATTATTACATCACTGGTCCGACCGAACGGCCCAACTGAACCGACCATTTGAACCATGACCTGCTGACCTTTTTGGCTCAATGCCTGGTTCGACTTTTAAAACATTGATTACAATTGTATTTACACAATTTTAATAATTATAAAATTATATTTTTGTGTATTAAATGTTATTTCAAATTTAATTTTATTAAATTTCAACAAAAAGTATGAAAATAAAGCATGTGGGCAAAGTTGTCTGCATAAAAGTATTTTCTCTCCCCTCCCTTCTTGAACCAAATAATATAACATTAAAACCCCTCTAAGCCCCTCTCCTCTTACCAATCAAAATGAGGTAATATTAAAATCTCTCCCTTCTGTAATATCCTAAAATTTAGTAAAAGGTTAAAATTTCCAAAAAGAAAATTTAAATGGTGTTAGAGATTAAGCTTGGGAATTAAAGATCTATATTTCCGAAATTTGATAAACAATAGTTAGATGTCATAATTTGGCTTGGAAATTTTTGAGAAATTATTTTTAAGACTCAATGAAGTTAATTAAAAAAGAAAGTCCTTAAAAATTATCAAGGATTGATTTATGGAATTAGATAATAAATCAAATTACGGAACCTATGAGATTTAAGAAATCTTAAATTAGACAAAGGAAAAAATTAGGGCCTAATGTGTGTAATTAATAGGATATAAATAGACCTATATATATATATATATATAAACACACACACCCAAAAATTGACACTACTACAAAAAAGTAAAGCTGTGGCGCTTATAATTGCATTAACTGTGGTGCTAGAGAAGTGCCACATATCTAGACGCCGCTAAAAAAAGCTTTGGCGCTTCCAAGCGCCACAACATTTTAAATTTTTTTTTTTAAAAAAAAATACCCTCCTGTGGCGCTTGTTTGAGGAAGTGCCACAGGAGGGGGGTCCTACTGTGGCGTTTACGTCAGCAAGTGCCACAGGAGACCCCCCTCCTATGGCACTTCCTCAAACAAGCGCCACAGGAGGGTCCTTTTTTTTTCTTTTTTTTCTTTCTTCTTCTTCTTTTTATGCTTCCTGATTGTGAAGCTTTATATAAAATGAGTGGCTTTCGTGTTTATCATCTCCACAAATTGTGAATCTTTCTATTTTATATTTCAACCTATTATATATATATATATATATATATATATATATATATATATATATATATATATAATTTTCACATTTAAAATTCAAGTTCCCCAACAATAATGTTCTTACAGTAATACTCTCCAAAGCTAACATAAAAAATATCACAATACAAGAACTTGATATGTGAACACAGTACATCAACAGCTAATTAAGTAAATAAATTAAAAGATTACTAAAATAACGCAAGCTTGTCGGCAAAAAAATTTAAACAAAGCAAAAAGGCAAACGAAACAAGCTAGGTTTTCACTTTTTCCTATTAAATTAGGAACAAAAAGGCAAACGTTATATTACGGTTTATCTTGACTAAAAAAAAATTTAAACAAAGCAAGCTAGAATGAAATAGTCTTCTTCTTACAAATCTATTAATTGACCAGCGCAGGGAGTGGGAGTCCACGTTGGTGACGCTAGCTTGAGTGACGAGTGAGCGTGTGGATGTGTTTTTTAGTGTGAAGATGATAAGAAATAGAGGGAGGGGGCCGACGGATCCATTAAGAAGATGAGAAAGGGAAAGTAGTTTAATGGAGGAGAGAGTAGTTGAATAATTAAAGTGGCGGTGTAGTAGTCAAAAAGAGAAGGAATGGGGGACGGACACGGGACCACTACGCGGAAAATGAAATAATTAAGAGCTATACACTATCCATTTGAAATTTTTCCTTTTTTTTTTAAGAAATGCATCAGCTGTGGCGCCTAACTATTTAAGCGCCACACATGATCTGGTGCAGCTGTGGCGCCTGGTGGGTCAGGCGCCACACTAGGCCTCCCCAATTATGGCACCTAACCTATTAGGCGCCACAGCTGGTACCCAAAATAAAAAAAATTATACAGGTAAAAAATAAAAAAAGGGAAGCTGTGGCACTTGTTTAAAGAAGGGCTGCAAAATGTGCGCCACCTTTTACCCTTTTTGTAGTAGTGTGACACACACACCACACTTGGCATTTTATAAGAGCACATTAACATTTGCTTTTATCATTAGAAAATGCACGGTCCACTTACAAACTCACACTTACACCTTCACGTACACAAACACTCAACACCCGACTCACACACAATCACTTATTAACTTAAGCACTCGCTTAATCTCCATTGCTTCAAGTCGGTAGAGAAGAGAGAGTGAAAGCTTTGGAGAAAAAATATAGAATAGAGTGAAAGAGACGAAGAGAAAGCCAAAGAAGAGCTCATCGGAGGAGTAGAAAGAAACGTCAGAAACCCATAAGTAAAGCCGAATTCTTGTGTAGATGAGTCTCTTACATCTTTAGCTTACTTATACCGTTTGGTTTGAGTGGATTTGGGGTTGTTGTTTGGTGGTTTTGTGGCTGGAACAAGAGAAAAGTCGCCGGAAAAATTCTGTCAACCGATAAGTTTTAAACCAGAGTTTGTATGTCGATTTTGGGTGGAATTTCTGGTCTCTTTGGTTCTTAAATTTGATCATTAACCTCAGGACATATGTGTAAGAGAGTATAGAGTTAAAATTTGTGAGGTTTAGAGTATAAATTCATGATTGTATGTTAGTTTTCTCACCCTATTTTGCTCGCTAAAAAACAGAGTTTCTACTGGAAAGTTGCAAAAGCTTAAATAGAGGCTATAGATGGAGTTTTTTTCTGGGAATTTTTGGTATATAAATTTTAGGATGTGTAGTAGGTGATAAAATTAAGAAGAGTACAATTTGGAATGAAAATGAATGAGTTCTTGATTTTTAAACTCAGACTGTCAAAACTGACATTTTTGAAAGACGATCAGCTTCATGTTGAGTTTTGACTAGACAAATCTTATCCAATGACTATGAAATTTTATAGGAATATAGTAGACATTCATAGCTTTAAAATGAGTCCAAGAATGCATCATTCGGATACCTGTAGAGAGAGATATGATTTTTGAAATTTAAGTCAGAAACAGGGGAAATTCTGAACGTCCAGGTTCTGGCAGTTGGTTGTGTTATGTTTTTGAATAATATAATCTTGTCCAATAGCCATGAAACTTTCCAAAACAAAAGTATATATGCTAAGATTTAATTTGATAAATAATATGTGTTATTTGGATCAGTATATTAAGAGATATGAACTTTTGAAATTAGTTGCTATTAGATTATGTTTCTGGAAGTCAAATTGGTTGTGGCAAAATTTTGGAAAACTAAACCTTAACCAAAAATTATGAAACTTTCCACATTTAAAGTAGAAATTTGATGGGTAGAACATAATTTTTGAACTAGTAGATTAAAAGATGTGATTTTTCAAAGTTATGCTCTATTTCTGGAATGCAATTTGGAACAGTGAAAGGTTGGCGAATTTTTTAAAACAATGTGGTTAAACTGGGCAGACTTAAGTATTTTTCTGTAAAACTACACTTAAAGAGCTTCACTTAGGCTTTGGAACTAGCTAATTTGAAATTTTCTAGAATTAATTATAAATTTCTAAAGTTGACTGAAAATCTGTCAGTTTCTGGAAACAATGAAACTGCACTGTGCAGAATTGTACTGTGCAAAAAATGTTATAACTGCATTAGATAACTAGCAGAATTTGATTTAAAGCAGTAATAGTAAAAGTAATAATCAGTTACTTGTACTCTAATTTTTATAGGAACTGGAAATAACCCGAGCCCAAACAAGAGTATAGGACGGATCTTGGAACTGAAAAAGGACTCAGGTAGTAACTCTAGCTTTCATAAACTATGTGAATGTTTATATACTTTGTGTATGCCATCTTCTATAATATGAACATCGTATTGCTGAGTAGGGCACTGTGCAAGGAGTCACATTTACCTAGTTGTGAGCAAGAACCCAACCGAGGTTTACAGATAGTGGGGAAGTAGCCCCGACTCATGTGCACATGCCGTATAGTTTGTGTTGTTATTTGTTGCATTACATGGTGCATAGCATATTTATTTGTCGCATTTTATATGATTGATTGTATGTTACTATTGAGATTCGTTTGAATCTTACCCTTTTTCAACATTTAAAAATATTTCAACAGAAGGTAGAGGCTCTAAGGGCAAAACCATAATTACTGACAACTGAGGATCCGGTTCAAACGGAAGTGCAGTTGGTTATCTTTAGTTGTAAATTTTATTTCTTTTGGACTCTATATATATTTTTTGAACCCTATAAGGATTTCCTGTAATATAAACAAGCACTAATTATCAGTATTTGTTCGCTATTTCTGTATGCCCTCTGAACTATACATTTATTACTCTGCGAATATCAAAATACTAAGGGGTTTGACATTTTTAGTATCAAATGAGGATCTTATACATAAATCTGTCATGTAATGCAAACAAAAAGATTGTTGGCCAAAAGGAAAAATGAAAGGAAAAAGACATAATGAAAATAAGATCACATTATTTTTCTTTCAAAAAGTATGGACATGTAGTCCAAATACTCGAAATATAAAGTTATCTGTGATATATGAATATTTATGTGAAAATAAAGAATTTTCACAAAGGTCTAATGATAATTATCATGAGATAATTAATTTGTGGTGGATGCAATAATTTATGCATATATTATATATCTAGCAGTATATAAAAAAGGGTTAAGGTGCAAAAATAGCAAAAAACTATTTCATAATGTACACCCAACACAATTAACTATTTTTGGGTGCAAAACTAGACATCAACAATATTATGGGTGCAAAAATAGACATAATCAATTTATTCGGGAGCAAATATAGTGACACCGTTAAACTAGGTTAACTTCCATTACTTTAATATATTTTTAGAATGGCTAAGGTGCAAATTTAGCAACCAACTATTTTCTTATGAACACCCAACACAATTAACTATTTTTATGTGCAAAAGTAGACAAACAATTTTTATGGGAGCAGATATTGGGCATGCTTGAGAAAACGGTAGAAAAACACGTTTACGTAAGTCAAGACAAAACTCCTCTCACAAACTTACCTCGTATACTATAAAAAGATTTAAAAAATACAGTGAGTTAAGACAATTATTTTTCATAAGAGCTTTTATAAGACAAATATGAGTGTTTACATAAGGGCATTTACTTTTTTTTTTAATAAGAGAATTTAAAAGACAAATAAAGAGATTTAAAAGAATACAGTGAGTTAAAAAAATTTTACCACACCCCATTCGATCAAGTAAAAGTTAGGTTTTGTCAGTGGAAAGATAAATATAGATATTTACAAATTAAATATGTGAATGACCAAATAGTTCATTATTTATTTTGTAAATGCTCTTATGAAAAAAAATAAAGTAGGATTATTAATGTAAATGCTTCTGTTTAAATGCCTATATTTATCTTGTAAACGATCATGTGAAAAATAATTGTGTTGGGTGCCCATAAGAAAATAGTTGGTTGCTAAATTTGCACCTTAACCATTCTAAAAATATATTAAAGTAACAGAAGTTAACCTAGTTTAACGGTGTTGCTATATTTACTCCATAATAAATTGATTATGTCTACCTTTGCACCCAGAATATTGTTGACATCTAGTTTTGCACCCAAAAATAGTTAATTGTGTTGGGTGCACATTGTGAAATAGTTCTTTGCTATTTTTGCACCTTAACCCTATAAAAAATAAACATGCGTCTATTAGATCTTGTCATAGCCTATGCATATGGCTCATTTAAGTATATATATGTAATTGATTGAAAAAATATATTGAATTTAATAGTTTAGAAGAACCATATATTTTTATAAATATTTACATCATGCTAATACTGATTTATTACATTTTGTTGGTAAAATAAAGTTCTTGCAGGTACGCTACGAATAATATGAAACTGAGGTTTGGTGTGATAATTTTATGGAACAATAATATAATTTCTTTTTGTTTGGAATAAATATGTGGATGCAAGATATATCATGGTAATTTTCAAAACAACTTTTTGTTGTTATTTCCACTTTGCATATATAAGGCAAGAAGTACATTGATAAGTTAACATATTCAAAAGATATGTTAGATAAATATGTTGCAAGAGTACATTTTGATAGATCATTTGATGGCAATGAATCAAGCATGTATAGTTCGGCTAAAAAGAAAATGTGCACAAAAAGGCATTGTAAATAATCAATCCACTTGAGACATCAATATACTCTATTGAGATTAAGGAGCGAAAAGTGTAACCCTTGCACTATAAATGGTGTAATTGTGGTTAAAACACATGTCATAATTAAGTAAGAGACCGAGAACAATTTAAGACATTTCAATATTGTTCATAAAACCTGTACAATTCAGTCTTTATTCACTTTTCAAATATATTTTGCTTGTGCAGTTTGGTTTCTATTCATAAATATCAAAGTATAACAAAATTCCTAACAACACTCGGGTTTCATCCATTCACTAAAGGGTTTACGGGGCATATTCGCCCCTCTTAGTTTCCTATAATGAGGATTACATACCACTATTTGAATTTACATCATCTACAATATGCACAATAAACCCCAAAATATGATAACCAAAACTAAACAAAAAATTCCCAATCGGGAGCCCTAGCCGCCCTTCGTCACTTGTTTCTCTTTTAACCCACTTGCCCTAGCTGTAGGTTAGTCAATGGAAAGAGAGAGATTCGAATAAATCTCAATAGTAAAAATTCACTCATAAATTATATAACAACATAGCATGTAAGTAAATCACAATACAACATCCACAGCATCATTCAATCATAACTATAATCACAAACGTGACAAGCATGACAATCATTACAGCATTTGGTACAACATTCACAACAATCGGTATGGTATCCATAGCAGTATTCAATTATGACAATAATCACAAATGTGATATGCATGACAATCATAATAGTCGTCACATACATCACAATGCATAGCATTAGTGAAGTTTACTACACTTCGTGACAGTTGCTACATACACTTTCGTGACATTCGTCACATTCAAAGCTGCGCTATTGGTCATGACTCAATTGTTTCATTCAATGATATTCACAAACATACAATGTATTATACAAGATATAAGAGAAAGTCACTACCTTGTTCTTTCCTTCCGTGCTCTGGCACCAATTTATCGCATGCAGGGCAAATGTCAAATCCTATAAACCATAATCAAGGACGACGAGTTATTCCCTATTCCAATACTTAAATTCTAAAATACTTAGGGTTGGTTATCATTTGAGACCTTTAGGTGGCTACTAGAAGCCTAAACAAATGCCTAAAGGGTTGGTGGAAAGAACTATACCAAAGACCACCTTTCAATAGTGAAAATTGCTGATTTTTGGGTGTTGGCCATGGTCAAGAATTCTTTGACTGCGGCCAAAGGTCTTCTAACTACAGCCAAAAAGAGGTCAGCAAGTTTTTGGCTGCAGCAAAGGATATTCTGACTGCAGCCAAAAGGAGATCTGACACTCTTTGGCTGCGGCAAAGAAAATTTCTGTTTATTAGCTAAACTTCAAAAAATCATAACTAAATATAGAAAAATTGAAATGAGGTGATTCTAAGTCCTACTTGAATCTTTTTAAGTCTTCTTTATAGAAAAAATATGAATCATTGTTGGCTATAACCACAAAAATACAGAATTCAACAATTCTCCTTGTTGTTCCAAAATTGATCCTAGTTTTAGCAGCAAACTTTGGAAATTCATAACTCCCAGCACACACAACAAAATGACCACCATAATATATCAATTTAAAGCTTGGCATGTGCACTATTAGACTGGAAAGTTTCATAATTTTTAGCTACCATTTTTCAATTCAAAATGTCCATGCAAACTGATTGCCGGCATAGAGTTTCACTTGACAAAATTTTCCAATGTTCACACATATGTTTTCAATAGTCCAAAATTCTCATCCAAGCCTATTCCCACACAAAATTTCACAAGGAAACCAATGGAAGCATCAAAACAATTAAATTCTCACTCTGCTTGATTACTCTCACAATACCTGTAACCGGAGACACTCTTAAGAACACATGATCCCCCACTTCAAACTCTAGAGGTTTTCTCCTCTTATCAGCATAGCTTTTTGTCAAATCTGTGTTGCAAGGAGACTCTTTCAAATGATTCTAATCTGCTCTGTGGTCTGATCAATCAGATCCGACCTATACAACCTTCTCTCAGACAGTTCTATCTAGCATAAAGGTGATTAGCACTTCCTCCCATACGACGCTTCATACGGAGACATCTGAATGCTGGCGTGATAGCTAATGTTGTAGGCGAACTCGGCAAGTAGAAGAAAGTAGTCCCAATTCTTGTTTAAGTCTAGGACACACACTCTTAACATGTCTTCCAGTGTTTGAATGGTTCTCTCAGACTGTCCGTCTATCTGAGGATGGTAGGCCGTACTAAACCTCAGCTTCGTACCCAAAGCTTCATGCAATACTCTCTAAAATCTGGAAGTAAAACGAGGATCTCTATTAGAGATAATGTTCTTCGGTATACCATGGAGTCTTACTATCTCGTTAATGTATATTTTAGCTAGTTTATCATGTGAGTAGCTGGTGTTAATCGATAGGAAATGTACTAACTTCGTGAGTCAATCAACAATCACCCAAATCGCATCATAGTTTCTGATCTTGGGTAATCCTATCACAAGATCCATGGTTACACTTTCCTATTTCCATTCTGGAATTTCCAGACTCTAAAGCAAACCTGGAGGTCTCTGGTGTTCAATCTTTACCTTTTGACAGGTAAGACACCATACCAAATACTTAATCACATCACTCTTCAACCCTAACCACCAGTACGTAGTTTTCAAATTGTAGTACATCTTAGTCATTTCTGGGTGAAGAGTATACCGACTCTTGTATGCCTTATCCAATATTTTCTACCTCAAGTCAGCCTTTAGTGGAACACAGATTCTCTGTTTACAACGCACCAATCCACTAGGAGACAAGTTGTAATATCCCGATTTGTGATTAGGGCTAATGACTCTGATAATTATTGTAATTATCCTGATTAAACACTTTTGGAATTAATGTAATGTGAATTTTGTATGTATACATGTGATATACAAGGTCAATGGTTGTGATTCCTTGACCGTGGGTCGGAATCCTGTGCTTTGCGGTTATGTGAGCTTTTGAGGGAGTGCTTGAGATGATGACATGTGGCTTAAGTTGGGCCATTGGATATGGCACTAGAGGACAAAACCTCACTTTTTCCCTCTTCTCTCTCTTGGTTCGGTTGAGTGTGTGTGTGTGGAGGGTGTGTACATCTTCATCATCATCATCCTACCATCTCTTATCTTCTCTCTCTTTCTCCTCCATTTCCGGCGACCTTGAGGCAAGAAGAGGAAGAAGAAAAAGCTTGATCTTTGGTAAGGAAATGATTCTCCTTTGCTCCAATCCTCTTCTCTAATATTGTTCATATCAATGAGAGCTACGTTGTGATGATTGTAGAATCTTGAGAAGTGGTGATTTGTGATTTAGGCGAAATTGAAAGTTGAGGGATCAAGATTCTGGAGTGAGCAAAGGGAAGAGGTAGGCATTTAGAGCATTTGGATATATTGTTTATGAGTTTTGGCTAGGTTTGGTAAAATCTGGAATTTTGCCCTAAATATGCCTATTTTTGGAGATATGAAGTTCATTGTGATTTATGATTGGAAATGATGTATTATGGAGTTATTTGAGTATTGAATATGATCTGGAATGTTGGAATGAGTTTGGATGAAATTTGGATAATGTGTATCTTAGAGACCTTAGTGTTTGATTGTGGTTAAAATGGTTTTTGGGGTGTTTTTGGTATTGCCATTGTGTTCCCTAGTTGGTGCTTAGAGTATGAGAGCATTGGGAAGAGTTTGGGAACCATTTGGAAGTGGATTTGACCATCTGGTGTTTCTGGTTTTTGGCTGCGTTTTGGGTCTCTGATACACATCACTCGAGCAGAGGAAGAACGTGCTCGAGTGATGCGCAAGTTTTTCCCTTTGTGCTTCGGGTGCACCTGGGTTTTCTATGAGTTCTGCTCGAGCACAACGCTTTGTGCTCGAGTGAGCGAAGAACCTGCTCGAGTGAGCTTGGTCTGCTCGAAGTGAGGGTGTGAGTCCAGAGTGAAGGGTGTGCTTTCGGGTCTTCACTCGCGAGTAAGGTGCGCGGGTGTGCCTTCTCACTCGCGGGTGAGAGGTGTGTGCTCGAGCACAAATGGCTGTGCTCGAGTGATCCTGTTCTTGGAGAGCTTTGTGTGCTCTCGGGTCCTCACTTCCTGGATTTCTCTCGCGGGTGCTCGAGTAAGGCATTTGGCCTTGTGCTCGAGTGAGGATTTGTGCTCAAGTGAGCCAGTTCCTGCAAGCGTCTTTGTGCTCTCGGGTGCTCACTCGCAGTCTCACTCGCACTTGTGCTCGAGTGATGTCCGTACTTGTGCTCGAGTAAGAGCATCTGTGCTCGAGTGAGATGACCAAAAATCTGTGTTTTGCCTTCGAGTAAGGGGTCTTTTGGGTAGCTTCTTCCAACCCTTTAGGCATATGTTTAGGCTTCTTTTAGTTACCTAAAGAGTCCTAAATGATAACCAACTTAGTGAATTATTGAAATATACACATGGAAAAGAGATTGATTGGTTGTCCCTAATTGATATAGGATTTGACATTTGTCGCCCTCGTGAGGCCACGGTGCCGGAGCCAGTCAGGAAAGATACAGGTAGTGACTCTATCTTTATACCTTATGTGATATAAGATATGCATACTATGTCATTGCTTTGAAATGGATTTCGTATGCTGCAAGTTTTGTGAAAACTTTGTGTGGAAGCACCGCTATACCAATAGTCCCTGAGTCGCTAACAACGGTTCGGGTGAAGGTCGTATGCCTTCCCGGCGGTAAAAGGGGATAAGGTTAGGGTGTCATATATGTGTTTATGTGATATTGTGGAAGCACCGCGAAACCAATAGTCCCTGAGTCGCTAACAACGGTTCGGGTGAAGGTCGTATGCCTTCCCGGCGGTAAAAGGGGATGAGGTTAGGGTGTGATATTTGTGAATGCCGACGGGCCATTTGTGAAATCCGAAAGGCTATACGTGAGCCGTGTGGCTATTTGTATGCACTGCCACGCCAATAGTCCCTGAGTCGCTAACAACGGTTCGGGTGAAGGTCGTATGCCTTCCCGGCGGTAAAAGGGGATGAGGGTGGAGTGAATTTGTGTTGCTGCTGATATGAGATGATGTGTTTACATATTATGTGATTGCATGTGGTATGAAATAGTAGTTACTACGGGGATTCTTTAGAATCTCACCCTCCCAAATGATTAATCTTTTCAGACAGGGCGAGTGGTTCGAAAGGGAAGCGGACGACCAAGAGTAGTTAGGCTTACTCCGAGATCTAAGTGGTAGTTGGTTATCATAGTTTTGGATTGGGATTGCAATTTGTACATTTTATGTAAATGACTATTTTGGACATGTAATCCCCATTTTGGGAACTTGTAAACCCAAGTTATATATTTAAGTAACCCGGGGTTTGCCGGGATTTTGGTTTCCGCACTTTGATATTTTTTATGTACTCTAATTTCTCTGATAATTATATCCGCACGTGAATGCGAGACCACGAATATATATATGTTTTGAAATGGTTTTAAAATACCCCATCTCTTGGATGTGGGACTGTAAATTGTGATTTCATATTATTGGTCTCTATTTCACTTAAATTTCGTAATCCGGATGTAATTACGGCGAGGATGTTACACAAGTCGTAGTCTCACGTTTCTCCTCGTTCGATCATAGCCCTTATGGATTGTACCCAATCATCTTGCTTCTGAGCTTCTTCAATTTCAGCTCTCATATCACTTTCCCTTTGGGAAACATTGTACTTAGCACAGACAATTTGGTTTGACAAATTCAAGTCCCGAAAATCTTCTATCAACTTTCTCTCTTGTATCATCATTACTGCAACTAGTACTATTTTTTGGCTAAGTGCATCCACGACGACATTTGCTTGACCCGGATGATATTTAATCTCCAGGTTGTAGTCTTTCAGCCACTCTATCCACCGGCGCTGTCTCATATTCAATTCTTTCTGGTTATATAAATACTTGAGACTCTTATGGTCACAGTACAGTTCTACTATCACACCATACAGGTAATGTTGCCATATCTTCAATGCAAACACAATTGTCGCAAGCTCCAGATCATGAGTAGGATAATTCATTTCATGAGGCTTCAGCTATCAGGAGGCATAGGCCACTAGGGGTGAAAACAAGCCAGGTCAGGCCAGGCTTCACCCCTAACAGGCTCGGCCTGTTTTACAACAAGGTGGTCTGAGCCTGGCCTATGGCCTGTTACAGGCGTTTTTTTGAGCCTGAACCTGGCCTATATAAAGGCCTGGCCTAGCCTGAGGCCTGTTAAGAAAACCTGAATTATTTAAAACATTAAATTGCTTTACTGTATAAACTTTAAAATAAGGTTAACATTACTCTAACAAGATCAATCACTGATTTAATGAAAACATCTAGATCTACGGAATTTTTTTTCAAGCACAGAACAAACCATTGATTCAAGCATAGAATAAAAAGATTAAAGCTGTTCATATCAGCCCAGAACTAAGCACATAACAAACTATTGAATACATTCAACAACATCTAATAAGAACAAAAAGCTTCAATCACAACGACAAAAAGGAAAACCCCATCGCAAAAAGGAACAAAAAGGTTCACTTTGCACATATATTCAAGCTGATAATTTCAACTTATATATCTCCAGATTTTCATTAAGTCAAGTAAAATCGCACACATATCCCCAAATGAGCAAGAATCTGGATTGAATGACATACTTGCAAATTGCAATCCACCAACAAAAACTTGTCGACCAGCGATAAAAAACCAGAAGCCTCCCCTTCGTCGTTGTTGAGGGCAAAGCACGAGGCGCCGTTTGCTCCCGCGAATCTTTTTGTTCTAGCTGTACCCGACTGGGTCGCTCCTCCATTTCACGCAAGATGCTCGATAAAAGATCCCACTGTTCGATCTCTCTCTGGTACTTATCTTTAAGCTTCAACAAGGTCTGGCTCTTATGCTCTCTCCTTTGCTGCAACGCTGCCAAGCGATCGACATCCGTAGTGGATGAAACATGGGCTGTTGCCGTCGCTGCCGAGGGGTCAGGGTCCAGCCGCTGCTTCTTACGCTTGTGGACGAAGCCATCGTTGTTGCAAAGCTCTCAGTCGTCGTGCCGTGGAATGAAGATGAGCGATGGGGGTTGGCCGGTTAGGACTCGGGAGACTGGAGTTTGGAGAGTAATGTAAGTGGCTTGAGAGGAAAAGAGGAATTGATGGTGACTGAGGGCTTGAGAGTGGGAGTCGGGTTGGGCTTGGTGAATGAGGATGGGTGTTGGTCCGCTCAACATTTTTTTTTAAATACTAAAAGGCTAGCCTGTTAGGCCTAAAAGGCTTATTAATAAGCCTAGGCTTGGCTTGTTTGTTTAAATAGGCTTTGAAATAGGCCTGGGCCTAGCCTTTTATTCTGACAGGCCAGGCCCGATCAGGACGGAAGCAGGTTAGGCAGCAGGCCCCTGACAGGCCGCTTGGCCTTTTTCCACCCCTATAGGCCACCACTCGTCCCTACTGCATAAGGACACACCCCAACCCCTGCTTATTTGCATCACTGTACACAATATAAGTCAAGCTAGGATTAGGTATAATCAATACCGGTGCTGTGGTCAACCTCTCCTTCAGCTCAATATGATTCTTTTCACAACGTTCATCCCACTTAAACGATTGATCCTTCAACGTGAGCTTGGTCATCGGCAAGAATTCGGGAGACATTCTGAATGAATCTCCGGTAATAACCAGCAAGACCCAAAAAACTGCGTATGTCAGCAACAGTTTCTGGCCTTTTCTAGTCAAGTACTGCTTCCACTTTACTGGGATCCACCGCAACCCCTTCTCATGAGATAACATGGCCTAGAAGTTTTACTTCTGTAGGCCAAAACTCACACTTGCTCAGTTTAGCATAGAGTTGCTTCTCTAGCAAGATTTTTAACACTATTCTCAAATATTGTTCATGTACTTCATTACTCTTGGAGTATATCAGAATGTCGTCAATGAACACTACCACAAACTGATCAAGGTACTATCAAAATATACGATTCATTTAATCATGAATACCATCGGTGCATTAGTCAACCCGAAAGGCATTACAAGAAACTCATAGTGCCCATACCTCGTTCTAAAAGTAGTCTTCGATACGTCTTCTGTTTTTACACACAGCTGCTGATAACCCGACCTTAGATCAATCTTTAAAAATACACAAGAACCAAACAATTGATCTAAAAAGTCATCGATTCTCGGAAGTGGATATTTGTTCTTAACAGCTATCTTGTTAAGTTCTCTGTAATCCATACAAAGCCTCAAACTTTTGTCTTTCTTTTTGATGAACAACATTGGAACTCCCCACAGGAAAATACTAGGTCAAATGAACCCTTTTTCAACTAAGTCTTCAATTTGCTTCTTTAACTCCGTCATCTCATTTGGGGCCATTCGGTATAGAGCCTTCGATATAGAACCAGCTCTAGGTACAATTTCAATTGGAAACACTACTTCCCTTTCTGGAGGCAATCCACTAAGATTGTCCAGAAACACCTCAGGAAGTTCTTTTATCATGGGTATACTACTCAAAGTTTCATCATTTTCTCTCTGTACGGAAAAGAATACCATATACCCTTAACACCCCTTTTCCAAGCATTCCTCAGCTTTAGCCATTGAGAAGAAATTCAGTCTAGCATTTACACTTCATCCCTCTGTGGGGCAGAAAAAATTATTCTCTTGTTCTCACAATCCAACAGTACATTATTCATCGTCAACCAATCAATACCCATAATAACTTCTAGTTGATGGAGTGGTAAACAAATCAAATCAATTGTGGACTCATACCCCTCAACAGTTATTACACGATTTAGACAAGCCTCAACAGTCACAGCCTTGACACCCATCGACATCAACACAACCAAATCAAGTGGCAACTTATATGTTAGAACCGGCTGACACCCAAGAGGGGGGTGAATTGGGTGTAAGATAAAAACTTAAGAACTTTGAAAATCTTTTCGCATCTTAGAGGAAGCAATAAATATGAAAGTAATGAATCATAAATCACAGTTAGATATTTAAATGATATATGCTAGAAGAATAAGAGCTTAGGGAAGAGAATATGCAAACTGTGATTTATCCTGGTTCGGCCCAATCCACGATGACCTACGTCCAGTCCCCAAGCTCCTCCTGAGATTTTCAATTCACTATCTTCCTCAAGTTTAACCGGGTACTTGAGAACCACTACAATCTCACAAGTTTGATCCGGGCACTTGTGAAGCCTTTACAATTCTCGCACTGAGATTACTCCCCCTTACACATCGTAAGATTACAACCAAGTTGCTCCCCCTTACACACCGTAAGGATACAACTTTGATGATGAAATATCACAATCAATCTTCTCTCTTAGAAGTGAATAAGATGAACATTGAAGTACAATATAAATAATATCTCTCTCAAAGGTAAATCATATAGAAGCTAGAGAAATAGAGAGTATGTGCGATGAGTATTGATGTCAGGATGTTGGCATTTGGACGATGTATACACTCTGAGTCTTTCTTCTGTTTTGGATGATCTTCTATTTATAGCTGATGAGAATTGATGACCGTTTGAGCATTTCAACATGTCCGTTAGAGTGACGTAGCTTTGTTTGACCGTTCTTCGATTTTGAAAACTAGCCGTTAGAACGTTGGCCGCTCCGCTCCGTAAACTCAACTTTTATCTCTTCTCATCATCTCTTCATTGTTTTACTGGAAAAATGCATTAAACACTAATACAATGAAGTGTTAGAGTGATTAGAAGCAATAAGAATGAGTTTTATGATCATTCCATTGATTTCCAGAATCTTCGGGATGTTGCTCTGTTTTCCTGGGAAGCATTACTCGAGTACTTACTCGAGTAAACATCAAGTTTCTTCACAGGTTACTCGAGTGGCTACTCGAGTGGCCTTCCATTTTCTGCATAGCTTACTCGGGTAGTGACTTGAAGTTCTCTTCTAAATAACTCTGCATACACAGTGCTTTACTCGAGTAGTGACTTGAAGTTCTCGTCTAAACAGTGCTTTACTCCAGTAGGGACTTGAAGTTTTCGTCTAAATAGTGCTTTACTCCAGTAGTGACTTGAAGTTTTCGTCTAAATAACTCTTCAAGTTTTGCTAGCACAGTGCTTTACTCCAGTAACTACTCGAGTATTCATTAAAGTTTACTCGAGTACATACTCGAGTATCATCGGGAAAAACTTTGATGAACTTCAGGTTTTTGCTTACCACAGTGAGTTACTTGAGTAGCTCCTCGAGTAACATTGGCAGGATTGAAAATGCCGAGAGCAACTGCAAGTGATCTACATGGTTACTCGAGTAACGTTGGCAGGCCGAGAGCAATTGGAAGTTTTCTATCTGATTACTCGAGTAAAGTTTTTTGTTATCAACCCGTTACTCGAGTAGTGCCTTCAAGTGAATTCTTGATTTTGACTCAAAACATGGCAAATTATATATCATCGGAAAGCCCTCATTATCTACATTCCAATGCAACAAGAATCAGCTCCAAACTCGTTGTGTAAAGAATGCTATGATCCAAAGAGTATCTACTGTTCTTAGACAATCCTGAAATCACGAGCAGTAACTTCCAGAAGTCATAGCTCTTAGGATATAGCTTCAAATGTGACATATTATATATCCATGGAAAGCTCTTTGAGTCTTCTTTCATATGGCACCGATTTCGTCTCAATCCGATATGTATTTTGAGAGTTATGTTCAAAATACCAAAGCTGTCCTGGAATATGACGGTGATTCATGTGTCAACTTTCGAGGCTTATATCTCTTTCATCTGACCTCCTTTGAATGTGATCCTGGTGTCAAAAGTTCGTGTTGGAAGTGTAGTTTCCGATGCCACCGGTTTTAGTTCGATCCGACATGTGGTTGGAAATATATCATCAAAATACCGAACCTCTATTCTGCTGCGCGAAAACAGAGTGCCATTTACTTCAAGTGCCGTTACTTGAGTAAGGCCTCGAGTAAACACCTCCAAAATCAGACAATGCCATATTACTCAAGTGATTACTCGGGTAATCATCCCCAAAGGTACCATAGCTTCCGTATACATCATTTTAGCTTCGTATTGACCCATTCTAACTTCCGTATGATCATAGAAACCTCCGGTATCACTTCTAGGAGCTTGAATCTTGATATTCTCATGTGATCTTGCAAGTTCTTCTTTATTTAATCTCTTTCTTCTTCTTTTTCCTCTTGATGATCATTCTTCATAACCCAACTTCAATCTTCTTGATGAATATCTTCAATCTTCATCTTTCTTTCTTCTTTCTTCAATTCCTTGCCTCTTGATTTTCTTCTTGATGATTATTCTCCATTTATGAGGCATTATAATATCAACCCACAATGATGTCTATGACTAATATACAAGATATACAACATTAAATATGGTAGTTAGTCAATGTGGAAGATAAGTATATTATATAAACTTTTTGCTCATATTTGACATCTATATTTGACATCATCAAAACTATTCATATATAACATTCTCCCCCTTTTTGATGATGACAAATCTTTCAAGAAAAATATGTATGAGTTATAAAAACTAAGTAAGAGAAATATATTTTTCTTGCCTTTCTCTCCCCCTATTTGACATCAGCAAAAAGTTTGAAGCATAGATAGGAAATAAAGAAATGTTTGTAGAGAAGTAAATATGAAATCAAATGAGAAATGTCATTCTCCCCATTAATCAAAATAAATGCATCAGGAAAACAAGTTTCTCTCCCCCGTTTTGAAAGTAGTTTCATTTATAATTTGATGCAAGTGAAAAAAAAAATTGTTTTCATGAAAACAAATTTGAAACAATTTGGAAAGGTTTTCAAGAAAACTTCCATAGTCAAGAATATGCAAAGTAAGCTCAAAATATAAAGAGAGGGTTTAGAAATGCTCATTTGGATTTGGCAAGCTGAAGATTGATCCATGAAATCCATCGCCTTCCTTTCTTGTTGTGTTAGATCCAAGATGTTATGTTCACCATACTTTCACTATGCAACTGTGATGGATCTTGTTCATAGGAGTTAACTGTGGCTGGCTCAATGGTAGGCTTTGAAGTGTGCTCAATAGAAAGCTTTAGGAATAGCCTTCCTTAGAATGCTACTGAAATCATCCTGACTTGTGCCTTTTGTTGCTTTGAGGGTTGTAGCCAGTGTTAAATCATCTTTCCTCAAAGTTGATAGATTCTCCAATTGAGTTGAGCTTCTGTTCAGCATGCTCAATGCTCATTTGTATTGGCATATGTATTTATTGCTTTGAATATTGCAGCCAATTTATCTCCCTTGATTGATTGTTAAAGCATATGTCATCATATATGCTCCTTTTAGTATGCTGAGGAATGATCTTGCATAGAACAAATTCTCCTGTTATAAAAACATTCTTGCAAGGAGAATGGTTGATGTAATCAAGTATTAAATTTATTGTACAAAATCAAAGTCATCCTCTCTATATGATATGTTGAAAATTAAGATTATGAAAGGAAAATATAAGAGTAACTCATCATCAAAACTAATTAAAAGATAGTGAATTCAGATGAGTATGTTAAAAGGATTTTCTTTCAATAAATGAGATGAGCTTTTAAGATATAAAACACATGTGAATGTGAAGCTCCACCTTAATGAATGCATGGTTTTTTTAAAAAAAAATCATCATGAGCAATACAATTAATAACTCTCTTGAATTTTGTAAAATCATTGGAAATTTTGTAGAGAGAATGAGTATGAAAATATGAAGATTAGAGAAAAATCAAGTTGAAAATGATGATGCTATTCAGGGTTTTAAGGTTGTAACCCTGTATCCCTCGAGTAATTACTCGAGTAATTCCACTCAACCATCACTCGAGTGCTCACTCGAGTGATGTAACTCAGAGAATTTTAATTAAGTAAGAATACAATACCTCACTCAAGTAATATCGTAATTACTCGAGCCATAATCCTCTGAAGTCCGTTGATGCATCGTTGGATACTCACTGTCTGATGATGTGATTAGTACTGAAAGATTCTGAAGCATAATCTCATTCACAGAAGTGATGAACTCAGCATGTTTGTAGCAAGCTCTGTGATTATTGAAGCTCCTCTCTCAGAAAGCCTTAGACAGATGGACCAAAGAATGAAGGACCAGGAGACCAGCTCTAGCAAAATGTTGTATCTCATCTATTCTTGAAGTCTCAGCTCTCATCTTCTATGCTTCTTGTGTTAACTTGAAGTGAGTTTCAGATTTATTTGGAGTAATTACGAATTACTTGAAGGTATACTTGAAGTAATTGCAGATTACTTGAAGTAACTTCTGATTACTTGGAGTAAGTCCTGTAGAAGTACATATATATATATATCTTTGAAAGACATGATCTCTCCGACGTTCCTCTCTTTCTCACTAATAATATAGGCCATTGTGTGATAATCCTTTCATAAAGCGATTGAATTGGCCTTGCTCACCATAGCTCTAGTATAGATATATCATATAATTTTGTGAAAACATAGAGCTAGGATTGTAGTTGAGAATCCTCATAGGCTCACCAAGCTTGATGATTCTGTGCATCTCATCATCTTCCTCTAAACATCTTTTAATCACCTTAGAACGATAAGGAAGGTGGGTAGGCAACAAAGCTATACATGTTCATTGCTTTGAGCTGCTTTTGGATGGATCTCGTCTAGGTTTACTTGAGATATCTTCCTCCTCTTTCTCTTTCTCTGGCTGCATCACTAGCTAGTTACTTGCTAGTGATGTGGTGTCACTTGAACGATACCACAAATTTTGTTTCTGCTCACATTGCAATACTGCCAGTCATGCCTTCTCTATTAGCCTTTGATCTTTGTATCCAAAAGTAGAGCATTTTGATCAACTCCTGCAAAAGTATAAATAAATGCTCTTTGGTACCCAACTTTCTTTTGGGTCCATATAATATTAGACATTATAACTCTTATGCTCTTATATAATTGAATTATGTGATATTTGAGCAAAGAGTATAATAATCAACAAAGGCCAGAATATAATTTTACCCAATTAAATAAATTCAAGCAATTGAATCATGAAGGGTAACGCACAAATAATACCAAGAATGATGATTTCAAAAATCAATGACAATTTGTAAATACATTTTAAAACATATGTCATTGATAAGATTTTTATGCAAGTCATGTAAGTGAGATCAAAGAGAGTTGAAAATCTATTTATAATGACCAAGAAATGATAAATCATGAATGAAATCAAATTGTCCAATAATGATCATGAGATATGCACATTGTTTCAAATCTCGGATGTAATTTCAAATCATAACAATGCATTGTAAAATTGAGATTTTGAATATATGCAAAACTCATCTTTGAAATATGTTTATAATCAATGTTTATGTTAAAAATGGTGAAAGTCAACAGTTTAAATATACATATAGCAGAAAGCTTCTCTTTTCAGGAACAACTAATATAACATGTTAATCATCAAAGTTAACATGTTGAAGAATTTTCCAAACAGCAAGAGTCATATGGATAACCAAAAGAATTAGCTTGATAGACATATACAAGTATCATGACTTTGCTATTGATTCATAGACTATCTTGACACTTAGAGTTATGTCTTGAAAGATATGAATATTCAACTCAAGAATTTAAATATATGACACTGTTTACTCAAAGATAGATTTTAATGGTGAATGTGTTTGAGCAATGAAATGAGTACAAGAATTTATGAGTGATGAAGCACATACTCATTAGTCCAAATGACTCGAGTACTTGAATATTATCCTAGTAAGTTATTCCACTATAATGATTAATGCATTAAGATTCAATGCACTAATAAACATTCATAATGCTTGGAATAACATAGCCAACCAAAGATTTATGCATCAGGTATAAGGCTTTCACATATTGAATTCTTTTCTGGGAAATACACTTGAAACTCATAGATAGATAACTTGTTAGACATAAGGTCTAATTTGTTAGAAAATAATGGTTGAGGAGTTCAAGCAATAATAAGTTTAAAATCAAGAAATAATCTGTGAATGATGGGGAAAACTCTAGTGGATGGATTTGAAGCATTTCTGACTTTTAGTATACATAAATATTAACTTCCAATTTTGAAACCAATTTAAATGCAAACAATATATAAGTAATTTTCAAATAATGTGTATGCATTTTTATAAACAAGATGAATTGGAATCTAAGTATATTTTTGAAATGTACATTTCAAAACTCAAATACACAATTTCATTTTAAGTCCATTTAGCAATCTAAAAACAATTTGAAAACCATAAATGATTGATTGCTAATGATATGCAATTTTATAACACATGATGGAATGAAACCAAAACACATTTTTGAATTGTGCACTTCAAAACATAAATTGATAGATAAACTATGCACAATTTCACTTATCGTTCATTTAGCAATCTATAAACAAATTAACAATCATGAAGGATTGATTGCCAAATGAATTCAATAATGGACAAATACTCATTACTCAAAATAAATAATTCATATAATCACAGTATAGAGTAAGGATTAGATATCACCGTAATTCCTCTTGTCCTTGTGCCAGCTTGCTTGATTTTGGTGGAATAATATTGGTTTCTCTCCTTTGCACAATCAGCACCAAAATCCAAACTCCGAATTTCAACATCATCAAGATATGAATTTGTTTTCATGTGGTCATAGTCTTGAGAAGCTTTTTCTTATTCTACAGAACTATATAAATTTCTTTTCTTCATGGTATCCAACATTGATTGGATCCATTTCTTGTTAGCTTGTAGGAATCAAGATAAAATTCACATGCTCTAAGAATATAATCAATTCGAGGCAATTGCGCATAATGAATTAAACATGTCTTTAAGCATAAAAGAAATATTTTCTTTTCAAATCATTATATATGCATAAAGAATTATCCTGTTGAGCATTGCAATCCCTTTATAAATAAATCTATTAAGTAGCTTTTTAAAAGATGTGAAAACATAATTTCAAAATAGTTTGCAATGCTCATTCCTCAGGTTCCAAAATATAAAATCTCAATAAATATTACAGACAATAGTATAGGAGGTTTTATCATTGTGTACATTTGCCTTAGATACTTGGAGGATTGCTTTTGCTTACCCACTGCATCTTTCTAGGATATTGATACTTTGAATATCTTGTTTTGGGTGCTGGCAATCGTCTCTCAAAATACATAGACTCCAGGAGTCTTTTACTTGATGCTTGAGAGATCCTCCTTTTCTTGTTCTCCTCAAGATAGTTGAGCGGTACTCTATGGTAGTCCATTCTTGAGGTAGAACGTACTCCTTTTCTCCATTGCCTTTTTTTGTGGTTAAACTTTGCAATTCCAGCAATGGGTGATCCGAGAGTTCTCCTAATTGATGTGAATCTCCATTTAGGTGCATTAGGAACTTTTGGAATCTTCTTCATTTTCTCAGTACCCTTTTGTCCAATTTTTCTAGGATCAATCTGCACACATGAAACACCATATGGACATTTTGGTACCCACTTTGCTTTGGGTCCTTGAACGTTAGCATTTGAACTCACTTGCGTTTTAGGAATCCAAGCAAATGTATTCCTCACATTAGAATTTCTTCTAATATAGCATGTGTGAGAAATATGACCTGAATTACCACAATAATTGCAAATAATATGATGATATGCATTATGAGATTTTATGCAAGTATTGTGTCGGTCAAGAGAGTAAAAACTTGAATAAATTTCATTTGAACATTCTTTCTTTCCAATAAACTTTCCAGCATGGTTAAAAACATTTTTGCGTTTTAGAATATAATCAATACTTGGTTGAGAAACAATTTTATGCAGACTTTGAAAATCAATTTTCAAAATAACTCCAGAAGAATTAGAATTGTTTACCATATGTGCATCTTGAGCTCTAGAGGATGATCCATCAAATTCATCCGTAATGAGCTCTTCTTGGGAATCATCTTCCTCTTGTCCTTCTATGTTGACCGGATCATGGAAGTGTTCTATGATTTCTCCTTTTTCATCATTAACTTCCAATTGTTCATGCACCATGGATATGCAACTTATAGTTTCACATGAACTGTCAATGCCTTCAACTTCAACACAATTGTTAGAAGTATAAATAGAATCAAGAGTATCCCAAATATCTCTAGCAGTAGAGCAAAATCTAATTTTCTCAAAATCATTTTTAGTTAAAGCACTATACAAAATTTTCATTGCTCTAATGTTCAACGAAAACATTTTCTTTTCTCTTTCTGTCCAATCCTTTCTGGGTTTAAAATCAAAGACATTTGTAAAAACATCCCACATATCATAATCAAAGCATTTTATAAAAGATGTCATTCTAGCTTTCCAAAACCAAAAATCAATATCTTTTAAAATAGGTGGAATTGTATAGTCAAAACCTTCAGAAAACATATAACACCCAAAATCAGCCATTATAAACTCTTGAGACAGTTAAGTCCTTTAAACAAGAGTCCAGCTCTGATACCAAATGTTAGAACCGGCTGACACCCAAGAGGGGGGGTGAATTGGGTGTAAGATAAAAACTTAAGAACTTTGAAAATCTTTTCGCATCTTAGCGGAAGCAATAAATATGAAAGTAATGAATCATAAATCACAGTTAGATATTTAAATGATATATGCTAGAAGAATAAGAGCTTAGGGAAGAGAATATGCAAACTGTGATTTATCCTGGTTCGGCCCAATCCACGATGACCTACGTCCAGTCCCCAAGCTCCTCCTGAGATTTTCAATTCACTATCTTCCTCAAGTTTAACCGGGTACTTGAGAACCACTACAATCTCACAAGTTTGATCTGGGCACTTGTGAAGCCTTTACAATTCTCGCACTGAGATTACTCCCCCTTACACATCGTAAGATTACAACCAAGTTGCTCCCCCTTACACACCGTAAGGATACAACTTTGATGATGAAAGATCACAATCAATCTTCTCTCTTAGAAGTGAATAAGATGAACATTGAAGTACAATATAAATAATATCTCTCTCAAAGGTAAATCATATAGAAGCTAGAGAAATAGAGAGTATGTGCGATGAGTATTGATGTCATGATGTTGGCATTTGGACGATGTATACACTCTGAGTCTTTCTTCTGTTTTGGATGATCTTCTATTTATAGCTGATGAGAATTGATGACCGTTTGAGCATTTCAACATGTCCGTTAGAGTGACGTAGCTTTGTTTGACCGTTCTTCGATTTTGAAAACTAGCCGTTAGAACGTTGGCCGCTCCGCTCCGTAAACTCAACTTTTATCTCTTCTCATCATCTCTTCATTGTTTTACTGGAAAAATGCATTAAACACTAATACAATGAAGTGTTAGAGTGATTAGAAGCAATAAGAATGAGTTTTATGATCATTCCATTGATTTCCAGAATCTTCGGGATGTTGCTCTGTTTTCCTGGGAAGCATTACTCGAGTACTTACTCGAGTAAACATCAAGTTTCTTCACAAGTTACTCGAGTGGCTACTCGAGTGGCCTTCCATTTTCTGCATAGCTTACTCGGGTAGTGACTTGAAGTTCTCTTCTAAATAACTCTGCATACACAGTGCTTTACTCCAGTAGTGACTTGAAGTTCTCGTCTAAACAGTGCTTTACTCCAGTAGGGACTTGAAGTTTTCGTCTAAACAGTGCTTTACTCCAGTAGTGACTTGAAGTTTTCGTCTAAATAACTCTTCAAGTTTTGCTAGCACAGTGCTTTACTCCAGTAACTACTCGAGTATTCATTAAAGTTTACTCGAGTACATACTCGAGTATCATCGGGAAAAACTTTGATGAACTTCAGGTTTTTGCTTACCACAGTGAGTTACTTGAGTAGCTCTTCGAGTAACATTGGCAGGATTGAAAATGCCGAGAGCAACTGCAAGTGATCTACATGGTTACTCGAGTAACGTTGGCAGGCCGAGAGCAATTGGAAGTTTTCTATCTGATTACTCGAGTACCTACTCGAGTAAAGTCTTTTGTTATCAACCAGTTACTCGAGTAGTGCCTTCAAGTGAATTCTTGATTTTGACTCGAAATATGGCAAATTATATATCATCGGAAAGCCCTCATTATCTACATTCCAATGCAACAAGAATCAGCTCCAAACTCGTTGTGTAAAGAATGCTATGATCCAAAGAGTATCTACTGTTCTTAGACAATCCTGAAATCACGAGCAGTAACTTCCAGAAGTCATAGCTCTTAGGATATAGCTTCAAATGTGACATATTATATATCCATGGAAAGCTCTTTGAGTCTTCTTTCATATGGCACCAATTTCGTCTCAATCCGATATGTATTTTGAGAGTTATATCCAAAATACCAAAGCTGTCCTGGAATATGACGGTGATTCATGTGTCAACTTTCGAGGCTTATATCTCTTTCATCTGACCTCCTTTGAATGTGATCCTGGTGTCAAAAGTTCGTGTTGGAAGTGTAGTTTCCGATGCCACCGGTTTTAGTTCGATCCGACATGTGGTTGGAAAGATATCATCAAAATACCGAACCTCTATTCTGCTGCGCGAAAACAGAGTGCCATTTACTTCAAGTGCCGTTACTTGAGTAAGGCCTCGAGTAAACACCTCCAAAATCAGACAATGCCATATTACTCAAGTGATTACTCGGGTAATCATCCCCAAAGGTACCATAGCTTCCGTATACATCATTTTAGCTTCGTATTGACCCATTCTAACTTCCGTATGATCATAAAAACCTCCGGTATCACTTCTAGGAGCTTGAATCTTGATATTCTCATGTGATCTTGCAAGTTCTTCTTTATTTAATCTCTTTCTTCTTGTTTTTCCTCTTGATGATCATTCTTCATAACCCAACTTCAATCTTCTTGATGAATATCTTCAATCTTCATCTTTCTTTCTTCTTTCTTCAATTCCTTGCCTCTTGATTTTCTTCTTGATGATTATTCTCCATTTATGAGGCATTATAATATCAACCCACAATGATGTCTATGACTAATCTACAAGATATACAACATTAAATATGGTAGTTAGTCAATGTGGAAGATAAGTATATTATACAAACTTTTTGCTCATATTTGACATCATCAAAACTATTCATATCTAACATTATGAATATGCAATCCCAGGTGCTTCATATAGGCATAGGCTATGAAAGAATGACTAGCACCCAAATCAAATAAAGCTTGTAGCACACTACCATTTAGAAGAATTTTACCTTGAATCAGGTTGGAAGATTTTTGTGCTTCTTCATGGGTCATAGGAAACACCCTTCCCTGATTCTTGGGCCTTGGCTCTGCCAGTTGCCGTTTGCAATCACTGGCAAAATGTCATGGCTGCTTGCAATTGTAACATACCAATTGCCCACATGATCTACTAGGATGCGATCTGCCACAACAGGGACATATCCATACTGTTGGAGATTTCTGGGGTTCATGATTTTTAAGCTAATAGGGCTTCTTACCACTACCTTTAGATGAAGACCCTTTTTTCTTACATTTCTGAGAGAAGTTTCCCTTGCTGGGCTCGCCACAACCACCACCCTTCGTTGGGTTCAAATCTCTCAAATTATTCTCGGTGATCTTGCACTCCTCCACAGCCTTGTTGAATTTAATAAATTGGTGGGTGGCCAACCTTTTCTTTAATTTAAGCTCAAGCCCCGAACTAGCATATCAGAACTCCACTCCTCATCATCCAAGCGTCGTACATAAGAGGAGTATTGAGCTAGTCAAATGAAGCGAGAGAGATACTCATAAAATGTCTCTGTATCACCTTGTTTGAAAGATAGGAATTCTGATTCCTTCTCTATTCTCACCGATATTGGGAAGTACTTTTCATTAAACTGTTCTTGAAACAACTCCCAAGTTGCCGGCACATTTCAGGCCCGCAAGGTCATAGCAATATTCCTCCACCACTGGTCGGCATCCCCCTCAAGTTTGTAGATGGCCAATCTCGCCTTCACCTCAATTGGGAAATCGAGTACTTCAAAAATTTTCTCTAGATGGATTAGCCAATCTTCAGCTGCTTGGGGATCGAACCTTCCCCTTAATACTGGAGGTAGATGCTTGCAAAACTTAGAAACCCAAAACTGTAGATCTCTTTCATTTCGAACTAGCACCCCATATGACTCTTGATTTGGTACTGTATGAGGTGAGGACTCCTGGGATCGAATTGACCCTTCTGCTATTTCTTCCCGATGTGTCTCCTCTTGGGTCTCTTCTTGGGTCGATTGGACTCTATCAGCATTACGCTTTTCCCTCTCCTCTCAGAGTTCTTCCCTTAGCTCATTGATCATATTCCGTTGTTCCATTATTATATCCCTAATCTATTGCATGGGATCAGGTGGGTTGTCATTTATCTCTTCCACTACTGGTTCTACCCGCCTAATCCTTGGTCGAACCATAACTTCTTTTTACTCTACAATTAATTCGCCATGTTAATATCACATTAAATGTATACACTTATTCCTTAAAATTCATATACCAATAATAACAGGAATATTCAATGTATACAATAAACAATCATAGGCTAACTATCCTCACTAAAGCAATAACTATTGCAACTATCCTAACAAAACCTACCTTTGCCAGGAACTACAGTTCTGATACCAAAAATATAACCCCCGCACTATAAATGGCGTAATTGTGGTTAAAACACATGTCGTAATTAAGCAAAAAACCGAGAACAATTTAAGACATTTCAATATTTTTCATAAAACTTGTACAATTCGGTCTCTATTCACTTTTCAAATATATTTTGCCTATGCAGTTCGGTTTCCATTCATAAATATCAGAGTATAACAAAATTCCCGACAACACTCAGGTTTCATCCATTCACTAAAGGGCTTACGGGGCATATTCGCCCCTCTCAGTTTCTTATAATGAGGATTACATACCACTATTCGAATTTACATTATTTACAATATAGACAATAACCCCCAAAATATGATAACTAAAACTAAACCAAAAATTCCCAGTCGGGAGCCCTAGTCACCTTTCGTCACTTGTTTCTCTTTTGACGTGCTTGCCCTAGCTGTAGGTTAATTGATGGAAAGAGTGAGGTTTGAATGAATTGACAAAATTTTCCAGTTTTCACACATATGTTTCTAATGGTCCAAATTCTCATCCAAGCCTATTTCCACACAAAATTTCACAAGGAAACCAATGGAAGCATCAAAACAATCAAATTCTCACTCCATCTATATGTTCTGTTTTGGGCTACCATTAATACAAAACCCCAAAACTCCAAACTTCACATTCAAGTTTCAATTCAATGCTATTTATCACTAGTAGAAAAATGACTTTTTAGACCGGTTAAAAATGACTTTTTAGACCGGTTCTGTATTAGGTATTGATACAGCTGGTTTAAAAAGTTTGTTATTTTTTAGACCGGTTGTTATAACCGGTCTTAAAAGTCAAACTTTTAAGACCGGTTGTACCCACAACCGGTCTAAAAACTCCACATTTAAGACCGGTTGTGGCACAACCGGTCTTAAAGGTGAGACATTTAAGACCTGTTGCGCCCCACAACCGGTCTTAAATGTCTCACATTTAAGACCGATTGTGACATTTAAGACCGGTTGTGGCACAACCGGTCTTAAATGTGGAATTTTTAGACCGGTTGTGGGTACAACCGGTCTTAAAGCTTAGACATTTAAGACCGGTTGTGCCACAACCGGTCTTAAATTACTTTTTAAGACCGGTTGTGACTACAACCAGTCTTAAAGCTTAATTTTTTTTTAAAAAAACGTCCTTTTATTATATGTACACGCACAGAATGCTCCAATTTTAAACAGCAGTACATAACAATCACTCATTTCAATTTCAAAATTCAAAATCACCAGGCAGTACAGTCATATATCACCAGACAGCAGTAAGGATGACCAAATGACAGCAGTAAAAGTCCCAGAAAACTGAAACCCAATAGGAATAATGTAAAAGTCCCTCTAATTGCCTCTTCTATAGGAAGACACAGAAATTGGAGGCATATACGTACAATACCTTCAACCCCCTCACTAGCTCTAGAATTACTTAAGCCTCAAGAACATGCTTCCCTGTTTATAACATTTAAAGCTTACTTGGAGATACTTATGAAATACATAATAATGAAATAGTGCTTATATGCGATTTGATCCATTGACATCCATCTTGTAAACAAAAAAAGGGACAAACTAACAAATGCCAAATACAGCTAGAAACATCTGTCATTAAATATCTACATTCATATTCATAATTAGAGATAAAACATCTCATAAAGGTCTTCAAGCTTCACAAAGGACATAATAATCTAACCTAATATGGGTACATTTTTACAATGAACTTTGGATTCAAAAACTCACTAATTTTGTAATAGCTCATGGATGAATTCAGCACAAGATGTGCGAATGAAATCAATATCTTCTTCAGGAAAGGGATCAGCAAGATCAAACATCTGTAACACCAAAACCAGACGAAACATTGACTTAGTAACTTAAAAACAATAAAGTAAAACAAAAGTTCTGAAATATAAATTTACCTCTTGAGTAAAATCAGTCGTGCCTAGAGTGATAATATTGTAAATGTGTCTCAAAACATAAAAACCACATAAGTTGGACCCTTTTGGTTGCCGACGGCTCTGAGAAAAAACATGATATCATTAAAACAAATATAAAGGCATGTCTTATTACATTCTTTAAACAAATCCATATGTACTAACCTTTGGCATGATCCATGTAGGGTCCTTTAAGTCACGAACATGCTTACCACAAGCACTGTGTAGGAATGTCCGCATAGCCCTATAATCATCACAATGACAAATGTTATTGGTTTTACACAAATTCCATAAACATTACATAGAAAAGGTAATAATGCAAGAAAACTAACGAATTAATGGTCTTTTTCAAATCATTCCCTGGTTTGAAGTGGAGGGAACATAAGAGGATGACAGTGTAACTACTCTTACATAGAAGAAGCAACTGCCAATGATCACTGAAAAAAACAGAAGAATATTAATAAGCAAACATAAAACATTATATAAATTATAAAATATCAATATGTTTCTTACCTATGCACATATGGAGCCAAGAAACACTCGGTTCCAGTTTCACTAAGCCTCTGTGACAAGTATGTATGTCTAGTAGCAGCAGTGGTCCCTTTCTCTTGGATGTGATGGGGGCATAAGAATCCAAATTTTTCACTTTTGCCAGAGGAGACCAACCTACGATGCATGTACCTACAATAACGCAAGCACATAAATAAAAGGTAAACGGTGAAACTTTTAAAATATTTACTTTGAATTGCAGAAGCTACTTACATTAAGAACAATTGGACAATCCCAATCGTAAGATTTTGTCCAGGAGCTACCAGGGACATCAAATCATCCCTCTCAAGATAGCATGTCACTCCTGACTGTCCAACAACTGAATCCGTAGGCCACTCTCTTGTTTTGAAGGATGTATCATATGCCATCAGAATCACTTGCTGCATGATATTCAATGGAGGCTGTGAAACTTCTTGCTGAGTGAAGGGAGCTGGACTTGGTGGGGCTTTGATCGGACTTGGTGGTGGGCCTTTGATCGGACTATCCTCGGCTCGACCAGAAACAAGGTTCGTTGGCCACAAGATGAATGTGCCCAAGACATCGCTAACGACCTTGAATTCATCAGAAGGGATAGGGACAGGTGCATCCACAATAATCACCTCATCAACTGACACCCGGACTTGATCACCTTCCATTTGTCGGTGGTGGACAGTTGATCCCAGGTTATGCACACTACCCCGTGCAACTAACCGTCTCAGAGGATCCTCGACAAAAAGATCACAAAGCCCAGTAATTTGCGGGTTAGGACCCTCTGATGACTGCCCGATGTTGCAACAACTACCTTTAGTGCTCTGCTTATTAGGATCAATCGATTGTGGCTGGGGAGCACTGGTATCTTGTCTTGAGCTCATAAACACTATCATTTCCTCTTTCATCTTGCTCAACCGGGTCTCTAAAAGTGCATCAAAAGATGCTTCAGCCTCGGCCTTTGCTTCTGCTCTTGCAATGGCCAACATATTCTCCAATTCCTCCCTAGTCACGATGTTTGAGGAATAGTGTACGGGGGCTCCAAAGTAATTCCGTATCCCTACCCCTCCTCCAACTCCCCTGACACGGCCTGGATGCTCGTGTTTGCCAGTAGCAACTGTGAGGATGTCATTCCTGCCCTCCGACTTAAAAGATCCCTCAGCTTGTTGTTTTCTAAGTTCATCCTGTAACATAATACAAAATAACAAACGTAAGTAATAATGTACGTTTCTTATGTAATTAATTACAATAACGTTATATACTTACAATTCTTTCACCAACTATACGAGATTGTTCACTCGTATAAGTCCCACTCCTCTTTTGGTGGGCAAATTGCCATTTTTCTTCTCGACGAATCAGAGATGGTGGAGAAAGAAGAACAGAAGGATCGGATTGAGATGCTTCTTCCAATCTCTTCCGTTTGGCCGCCAACAAGTCTCTTTCAGCCTTTGCATAACCCCCACGAGACATTGTATGAGGGCAATCATTCTTTCTACCACTCTCTTGTGCTTTTTGCCTTTTTGCCTGCGAATAAGAAATGATACAAAAGGAAAGTGTTATAATCAATTAAGATAATTGCTAAGTAAATAAAATAAAAAATAAGTCAACTAACCAAAGATTCAGGAGTAGTCCGAAGCCTAACAAATTCTTCCCAAGTCGCTTGATCAAGAAATGTATACGTGCTGCACGGATTAGGACGAGGCTGACCATCTTGCACCTCAATATGAATGTAATTGTTGGTCAGACTTGTCTTAAACTTGCTCCAGCGCTCATAACAATACGTCATCGTCTTGTTGTACAAGATCTCACTCTGAGGAACGTCGTAGGTGAGCTGAAATGCATGCATTGAAGGAGTAAGTGACAAATGAAGTGACATTTGATAATAATTAATTACATACAGAAGATAATTGTATACCTGAATAGTGTCCCAAATATGCTGCTTCACCTTTGGATCGACATTTCTCCACTCCTCTATCAAGATGCTCGGCTTGTTACGTGCAAGGAGGCCGACGAAACTCCTATATCGTTGTGCATTAGGCCCGATTGGTTTCCAATGTCTATCAAACTCAATCGGTATCTTTTGGCCTACACTCCGACTGAGGGAAACATCTGTCAACCGTGTGGCACGTCTACCCCTCCGTACAGACTGGCTACTGCGCTCACTACGACCCTGGCTCGGAGCATTGCTAGGCTCGCCCTGGTTAACACTATCTGGCTGACTCTACTGAGCACTAGGTGACTGACCCAGAGGTAGAGGAGGTGGCTGATCCTCTGCACTAGGACGCTGGGGATCCGTCATTTTCCTGTAATGACAACAAAGAAAGATAAATCCTAAGCTATGACATGTGAAGACTATATCGATAAAATAACTAAACATATTCTTCAGATAATAATCATAATCATAATTACTTTAGTTAGTTAAGGTCAAAGTAGTATCATAAAGAGATATCCTCCCATATTCCCTCGTGATGATCATTTCTTGTGCCGTGCGCATTATCTGCTTCATCTTCTTCGTTCAGTTCTGGTAGACCCCTGGAAAAAGAAGGAGTCTCAAGAAGATCATAATTTGAGTGACTTTTCTCATCAATATCAACGACCCTTTTTCCTTGGAGAGCTACAGACCACATTTTATTTGCCTGATCAGTGATATAGAACACTTGTTGCGCCTGATCTGCCATAATGAAAGGTTCATCTCCAAAACTTCTACTATTCAGATCTACTAATGTCAATCCTAACCTATCGATCTTCACACCATTATTGACATCAACCCACTTGCATTTGAAAATGGGAAATCTAATTTTAACATAGTCAACCACCCAAATCTCTTCAATCACCCCATAATAAGGTATGGCAGCCAACGTAGGGTTCTTATCTTTCGAACTAGAGAAGTGCATAGATTCAGCCACTAATACAACACCACTGTTCTGGACGGTGCTCTTATCATCTAGGGACTTCGTGTAAAAGGTATAACCATTGATCACAAATGAAGTCCAACTTATGACATCAACTTCAGGACCACGTGCTAACCAATTTATTGTATCAGAAACACATTCTTCTCCGACAACCTTTTGTTTGAACCAATGTGCGAAAGTTCTGTTATGCTCCCTGATTAACCTTTGTTCGCTCATTCGACTATTTTGTTTCCGTACAATTTCTTTATGGGCATTCATGTAATATTGAACTTCATCAACATTGTTCAAGATGTACAGGTAGACTTGTTGCAATTCATCAGCATCTATGCTCTTTACTGTTGCCCCGCGTCTACCCCCTTCTTGATCATGACGCTTAGGAAGGCCAATATGTCGTACATTTGACAAATACTGTTGACAAAATTCCATAGCTTCTTCAGAAACATATTTTTGAACAATAGATGCTTCAGGCCGATTGGGGTTCTTCACATACCCTTTTAGTATTTTCATAGTTCTTTCGATCGGGTACATCCACCGGAAATAGATAGGGCCACACAACTTTATCTCCCTCACTAGATGAACAACCAAGTGTGCCATGATATCAAAAAAGGATGGAAGAAAAAGCTTCTCAAGCTGGCATAAGATAATGTATCCTTCATTTTCCAATTCCTCCAATCTTTCCGTGTCAATGACTTTACAACAAATGGCATTGAAGAAGAAACAAAGTATAGTCAATATGTGTTGAAGATCATATTCGGCAATGCCTCGAATAGCTACTAGGAGTAGTTGTTGCATTAAGACATGACAATCATGAAACTTTAGCCCTATTAACTTCAAGTCTTTCATCGATACAAGCTTTTTAAAATTTGAACAATACCCTGAGGGAACTTTAGCGCCATGTAAACACTCACAAAAGCTTCTTTTCTCAACCTTAGACAAAGTATGAGCAGCTGGAGGACAAAATGTTCTATTACCGTATGGCCTTGGATGTAAATCTTCTCGTATTCCCATTTCTTGCAAGTCTAATCTTGCCTTCACGCCATCCTTAGAACTTCCCTGTATGTTGAGCAGTGTCCCAACGATACTATCACATACGTTCTTCTCCACATGCATGAAATCAATACAGTGTCTGACGTCAAGATTACGCCAATATGGAAGATCGAAGAAGACGGGCCTTTTTTTCCATATATTTTTCTCATTTCTACTCTTTGATGACTTACCAAACATAGTATTGATATTTTTCACCTTTTCATAAATTTTCTCCCCAGTCAATGCCTCTGGAGCATCTTCAAACTCTTGGCCACCGAAAAAAGCTTTTTTTAAACTATGATAAGGGTGGCTTCGTCTTAGAAATCGCCTATACCCAAGGTAAACCGTCTTTCTTCCATGTTGAAGTTGATGGTAGCATGTGCCTTCTTCACATATCGGACAAGCTTTGTGGCCTTTAACGCTATATCCTGACAAGTTCCCATATGCAAGGAAGTCATTTATAGTACAAAAGATCATTGCTCGCATATTAAAAGTCTCCTTCTTGTTCGCATCAAAAACATCGACACCTTTATCCCATAACTCTTTCAAGTCTTCGATCAAGGGTTGTAGGTAAACATCTATGTCATTTCCAGGTTGCTTTGGTCCCGAAATCAACATAGACAACATTATGTACTTTCGTTTCATACAGAACAAAGGAGATAAGTTGTAAATTACCAACAGAACAGGCCATGAACTATGTATACTGCTTAGGCTACCATAAGGATTCATACCATCTGTGTTAAGCCCAAGCCTGAGATTCCTAGGTTCTTCACCGAAGCTAGGAAATAATTGATCGATTTTCTGCCATTGAGAAGAATCAGCTGGATGCCGAAGCTTTCCATCAGAAATCCGCTCATCTGCGTGCCATCTCAAATTTTTGGCATCAATTTCATTAGCAAACAGGCGCTTGAACCTTGGAATGATTGGAAGATACCACAACACTTTTGCAGGGCCCTTATTTGATTTATACCTCGGAGTTTCACATATCGGACATTGCTCCTTCTCTTCATGATCTTTTCTATACAATATGAAATCATTAGGGCAAGCATGGATCTTTTTATACTGCATCCCTAGTGGACACAGTATTTTCTTAGCATCATAGTATCGACAAGGCAACACATTATCATCAGGAAGCATATCTTTAAAGGCCTCAAGCGTTTCTGAAAAACTCTTGTCGCTCCATCCATGCCGTGCTTTCAAGCTTACCAATTTCAATACAGCATTCAGCAATTGGTATTTTTTACACCCCGGGTACAACGGCTTCTCAGCATCACTGCACATATTACCATATGCATGTGATTGTTCAAAAGCCTCTTCTCCTACATCACGAATAATGTCCTCTATCCGATCATCCATATCCGTGTCATTATCATCACAAGTCACTTCCCCCTGTTGAGATGCACTTGGCATTTCTAATTGTTCACCATGCCATACCCATACTACATACGTCTTACAAAACCCTTCACAAATTAAATGTGTATATATATCTGCAGCACTTAATCGCTTCTCATTCAAACATTTTACACAAGGGCAATAAAACATTCCACTATCATCATCGGCATTTCTTTTTGCAAAGTCTAAAAAACCCTTGACCCCAACATCATATTCAACACTCGTCCGTTTAGCTTGTATCCAACTACGATCCATATATTCTAACACCTTTTATTTGTTTTGTACTTTTTCCCTGGAAAAGGTAGGAGAATGATGAGAGCATGCAATCATTACACCCAAGTACATAGTGTAACTAGAAGTAAACAAAGAATATCGTGATTTAGAGTAGCGTGTGAGGAAAAAATGGAATGAGGGAAAGTGGAATGGAGAAGGAGTGAGGGAATGAGGAATGGAGGTGGAAAGAGGAAGGAAAGAATGCGCTTTCGTCAGAGAAAGTGACTTGGATATATATTCTTTTAATGTCTAACGCCTGCACACGCTAGATCCATTATTATATTGTTTGTCCCTGGATATATTTTTTAGGGTGACTTTGGTCCTTCGACTAATAATATCCAAGCAATACCGTTGAAAACTTCAAAAATTCAGCACACACGAGGAACATAATAGAAAATGAATGGAACTACCTCAACAATAGTTTTCCCCTATTACTAATGATCAAATTTGGACAGTTGATATTTATAATATTCAGCTGCTCATAGCATTAAAAAAACTTGACTCTTATAATACAGATAGTTCAATCTCAAAAAGACAAATCTAAAATCCATCAAATACTACAGTTCAATCTCAAAAAGACAAATCTAAAATCCATCAAATACTACCCCTTCATTTTCATCCAGGCATTTTTTTTTGGGGCCAAACATCCATTTATTTTCTCAAACCACAAATTAATTGACTACATTAACCCCTCTCGTTATATATATAGATACATACAGATTCCCTCACACCGATTCTAATTAATTCACACTAACACTCTAATCAAACTTGAAATGTAAAAGCTTACTTATCTATATATATATATATAGCCCTCTTATATCAGTGAACCAATGTCTGGATGGGGTTGTACAATGGATGAGAATGTTGACTTTCTCACTCGAGGTGCAACAGCAATTAATTTTGCTAAACCAAACCAAGACAGGTAGTATAGTTCGTAGCTAGTAGTTGATAGTTCTATACTTGCCTCCCATTCTCCTCTCTGCCTATTACCGTCTGCCTAAGAAGACAGAAAAGGCCATAACAAGAAATGGAATATGATAATCGCATGCCAACGAAAATGAAGGTATCAAGTTAATTCGCCTAGACTTGAAATCAGGATTAAAGACATGAAGACAGTAAAACAGGGGAAATTACCAACTGCGTGCTTCTAAGCTGTGATGACAGTTGCTGGCGGTGCTGGAAATAGAGCCAGATCTGTGATGGTGCCGGCCCGGAAAGAGATTGACGGAGGCGGAGGGATAGAGAAAGAGGGCGTCGGTGATGATGGGAGCTTGAGTTACGGTGGAATGGAAGGGAAAAGACGGTGGAGATGGAGTGGAAGACGGATTTGGGAGGTGAGAGAGAGGTTGACGGTGGGGTTAACGGTGGGGTTAATCGGTGATGGTGGCGGCCCAGAAAGAGATTGACGGAGGCGGAGAGTGCGTCGGTGACGGAATGGAAGACGGATTTGGGAGAGTGCGTCGGTGATGGAAGACGGATTTGGGAGGTGGAAGACGGATTTGACGGAGGCGGAGAGTGCGTCGGAGTGAATTGATTTCAGAAATTTGGGGAAAGTTTGGGAAAGATGGCGCGCAGGAGCTGGGGTTGAAATTTGGGGACAGTTTTAAGACCGGTTGTGAGACAACCGGTCTTAAAAGTGGAGTTTTAAGACCGGTTGTCTCACAACCGGTCTTAAATCTCCACTTTTAAGACCGGGTGTGAGACAACCGGTCTTAAAAGTGGATTTTTAAGACCGGTTGTGAGACAACCGGTCTTAAAAATCTTTCATTTTAGACCGGTTCTCTAGTAACCGGTCTTAAAAAGATTAATTTTTAGACCGGTTATTAGAATAACCGGTCTAAAAATTAATCTTTTAAGACCGGTTAGTGTACAACCAGTCTAAATTTTATTTTTTAGACCGGTTATTATAATAACCGGTCCCCCAAATTCTTTATAATTACGTAAATGCCACCGCGCATTTCTTTTAGACCTCATTTACTATAACCGGTTTAAATGTGCCGGTCTAAATCACCTTTTTTGTACTAGTGTATCTAAAACTCAATACAAAACACCATTTCCATGATCACAACATACCAAGCTCTCTAAGACCCTAATCCAACAAAAAATAGGGCAAAAATTTCAAAAATCAATGGCCACAATATTCATATCAAAAGGTTACTCTTACTCACCTTTATAACTTTCTTTAACATGTTCTTTGCTTTACCAACCTCTAGATTTTTTTGAGTGCACAAATCACCACATCTTAAAAATCTAAAACCATACAATTGAAGCTCTCAACAAGAGAAACAAGATTAAAGAAGAGGATTTTGGCATCCAAGGTCATTTTCAAGGCTAAATGGCTTACCTTCACTAAAAGCTTCTTCCTCTTTCTTCCTTCACCATGGCTGCCAAAAATGAGAGCAAGAGAGAGAGACGAAGATGATGAAATGATGATATTTCCCACCTTCCTATACCTATGACAGCCGACCATGAGAGAGGGAGGGAAGAGAGATGAATTAAAATATTATATTTGACTTTTAACATCTCTCCCTTCATTCAATGATGCCACTTGTCCTAATCCCATGGCTTCTCATAAGTAAGTAACTACATAGTTACACTAACTACTTCATTGGTCATTTAGTCATACTCTTCATTTCTTTAGCTAGTAATTAATTTCTTCACCAGTTGCTGACTAATTGGCCGGTAGATTTTATTCTTCCTGGTTTGCCCCTGACTATGGCAAATTCACTTGAATTATCAATTGCCACATAATTAAATTCCTTTTTCCTTCTCCATGCGCCATTCCCCTTCTATTTTAGCTCAATAATAACATTGCCACATAATTATACTAAAATACAGGGCTTGGGCATTTTCTACTGCGAATTCAGTCATAACCCATACTTTATTTCACAAAAACATTCATCAACATTCTTTACAATCTCATTTGAAGTCATTAGCCCTTAATCAAAATTTGGGGCATTACAAAAAGCATGTTGTCATCGGGGAGAGTAAAAGTAATGTTGTCATGAGAAATAAATATGATATTATCATTAGGGGAGTAAAGATCATGATGTACTTTTTTGTCCCTAAGCAAGGTTTTGTCCCATGAGATTTTCCTGATAAGGTTTTTAATAAGACAGCTTCAATATGTATTGTGTACTCTTTTTCCTTCACTGGGATTTTGTCACATTGAGTTTTTCCTAATAAGGTTTTAATAAGGCACAATATTTGTTTATAGACAAGGGGGAATGTTATAAATATTACAATATTAGAATGTAAGTATGGATGTCCATAACCTTCCAAGAGATACCTTTTGGAATTTTACACTTAAAGCCATATAACCTATAACATGAAAGGCTTAGAGGGTGTTTTCTATGCTTAATGTAAATAACCTACAAAGAATATTCTACAATTATGTAGATTTAATCTTTTGTTGTAACCTTGTAATGGAGGTTAAGGATTTATGGCTTATAAATAGTAGGCATGTATCAAAAATTGTAAGCTGGAAATGAAATAAGAATCACTCCCTCTTTACTCTTCAATTCTTTCTTGTATTTCTTCATCTCCCTCATTTCAATCTCTTTTGTATTTTCATTATTTTTACAGCAACAATCAAATTCTCCCACTATTTTATGCATCTAAAAATTGTTCAAAAATTAAATTTCAACGTATTTCAACTACAATAATTTTTTTGCAAAATTCAAAAGTTTAAATAATATGTCCAAAATTAATTTTCCATATATTTAGACAATTAAATAACATATCAAGAAGGTTTTGCGAATTTTTGAGAATGTGAAAGAGTCAAAATATCGATTTTCCTTAATTTAAATGATTAAAATGATGCACAAAATAAATTTCACACACAATAGATAGATAAATAAATAAAATAGAACCTAAATTATCATTTATTTAGCTCATGCATTTTCTGGAAATAAAATATCATGGCCCAATTTATTAAAGACCAAAACAAAGACCAAAAGAGCATTTCCAGAAATAAAACAGATAATTAAAATATAAACTATTTAGCCCACATATTAATTTCTGGAATACAATCAAAATGTCCCAAACGTACAAACCCAAAAATGAGCCCAAAAACCAATTTTCCAGAAACTAAAACGAATAAATTAATGGCTCAAAACATAATTTTGACAATAAACCAAATTGTCCAAACTTTAACAAAGCTTGAATAAGGCCCAACAATAATTTCGGCATAGGACGAATTAAACAATAGTTTAAGAATGAAATAAAAAGAGACAAAAGCTCAAAATTTCGTTCAGCCCAACCTTTAAATTTGTCCAAAACAAGAGGTCACAAAAAAGCAAGAAAAGGACAAAGGCCCAAATAAAAAAAAGCTCCAAAATGAAATTAAGTAAACTTGAAACCCAAAACCTAAAGGCACAAATCTGAAAAATAAAATCCAAGAATATAAAAATAAATAAAATAAATCTAAAGCAAGCCCAAATGGGCTCATAATGCGTCCAGCTCATTTTCCTACATAAGTGAAACGCATAGATTCACTAAATGGCAATTGAAAAAACAAGACGCAGCCGAAGGTCGCCCAATCTGTGTTCAGCCCATCTTCAAGAATTATTGAAAACATATTGTGGCAGGTCATCTTCTGCATAGAGTCGGAATAACCTACCCGACTCGTGACCCGGAAGGGCCACTCCCATTGAGCCTCACGGCCCGTGATTTCAGGCATCTTTTTTGGTATCGCAAGGCTCTGTTTTTGGCGTTTTCAGGCGGTTGACTTTCACTACTAACTTCATAGAAAATCACAGTGGCCGGGATATACACACAATTTCAACATAAATCGTGCCAGATTAAAATCTAAAATGGAGTTTCAAACTTATAAACGAAACACAATGATGGAGTCGTTTTTCGGCCGTGGGTTCCGACGATCAAAACGCTGGTGATCACCGGAGAATGATAAGCCTTTCTCCTTCCACTTGGGCATGAAAAACATCCCAGATGTTTATTGAGCTCAAGCATATGAATCAAAAACACAAAATGTTCAACATAAATTTCAATTATAAAGCGCAATTCAGCCATGCTCAAATGATCTGAAGTCCTAATCCATTTAATTATGATCTATTATCGAGATAACTAGATAACTGAAGGCATAATACCATGCTAAAAGATAAGAATAGTGATGGTCTGTTGAATAGATGTCACCATCCCTCGTGTATCGCTCTTATTCAGTCTGTCTATCTTTTCATCAAAATTACAAGTGATTATCTCCGATGATCGTTGATCTCTCTGTTACCCTGATAATCTCTAGTCATCAAAACCCATTTGAGGAAGGAAAGAAAACATGCTTCCCTTTCCGTAGGGCCTACACTCGCCAACCAAACGACCTTGAACACGATTCCCACCCGTGAGTGCACACCTGGATCCCCGCATCCTTCTTTCCCTATCTTCCCAGTGCCCACCTCCACCCTCTACGGCGTCGCTCACCCGTGTCCAGCGTCGGAGAAGCTTATCTCCCACGATAACCTCGCAGATTCTCTCCGACGTCCCGAAGCCTCTTTCCCGCAATGAGCTCGCAGATTCTCGCTGGCGTCGCGTAAAAGCTGGAAGAGAGAATGAGATCAGGCTTATCGTTGGTCTCAACTTTCTTCTTACAATCAGAGCTCTGCCATCTGATATAGGTATTTTTTGATACTTCGGTCCTTTAACCAATTTAATTTCAATTAAGTTAGTTCCAATTATGTAAGCTTCCAAACTTCTGACTTCGTTTCTGATTGCTACTCGGTATCGGTTTTGTAAGGTTTTTTTCTTTGTTTGATGGGGATTAATGATTCATGGTTGAATAGTTAAATGGTTTTAGATTTTGTATGTATGCAGTCAAGGTTGTTTGGTGGTGTTGTCGGATGTTGTTCTCTCTCTGGTTATCCTGATAATGAAATTCTCACTTGTCGTTGTCATATGTGGGAAGCCAGCATTCTAGTTTTGGGGTTTGGGTTTGTTAGCATCATTTGTTAATGTTTTTGTGCACAGGACTGATATAAATTATAGCTTGATTCTTACTGACAAACACCCGCCCCCCAACCCACACACACACAAAAACCCCCCAAAAAAATCAATCTATTTAACATCTGAATTCTGAAGTGCATTTATGCATAATTCATTACTCACTGAGTATTGTAGGATTCTGATGGGAACCAGTGAAATAGAAGTGAACTTGAGGAGGTTGCTGGCTGCTGCCCCTCAACAGCAAAATCAGGCAGAACTTGTACACATAAGTCTGATGATTTGGGTTGACAAGTTCCATTGAAGTTTTTGATCTTGTGTCAACCTCAGTAAGCTCCAAATCCTTTTAAGTTCCCTTAAAGTTTATGTTCTCATTAATTAGTGACGTTTCATTGAAATCAATAATTGTCACTTTTTTCTCTCTCTGTTTTTCCTATTCGCCACAGATTGCTTTATGTTGTTAATTTCATTTCTCTCTTGTGTATCTTATTTGTTCTTGTGAAATTTTTTGTCCTCTACAGAAAGCTTCAAGATGATTTGACTGATGAGATGGTTGTGTTGGCAAAGCAACTTGAAGAGAATAGCCTCATGATGAGCCAGTCCCTGCAAAATACTGAAAAGGTCTACATTCTGCTTAACAAAAAATTGATCATTTTCACAGAACACTTTAAGTTTAAACTGTTCTATGAAATACGAATACGTATTTTTTCCTTATAATGTTTCACATGCCCCTTCACTTGAAAGTTTCTTAGATTTGATTTGTGAATAAAGCATGTCCATTATCCTGTACTAATAAGGATAATGGAAGCATGGATCAAGTGCCTGACCTTTCTTAGAGGCTTTGATATCATTCCAAATATGTTCTTTGAAAGTTTAAGCTATTATAGAATAAACTGCGATTAGTATAATCTAAGAGAGCTGCATTTTTTGCCTCCAAAGTAAAAGGCTACGGTTAAATGGTACTAACTCCGGTCCTAAATATAAGCCACGTATTTCTTTCTCGTGGAATAAACCAAGAGAGGACGTGGCATTCTATCATGGCTTCATTCTAGTAAACCTTTATTCTTCTTAGTGTGACCTTGAGTGTTGCAGGTCTTTCTTTCATCTTTTTGTAGCCTTCATAGCTACTAAGACAAGGTTTACTGTTTGCCAGATTCTGTTATGATTCAAACACTCAAAGAACCTGTACAAAGCTTGTCAACTGGCCTGCTCTTGTTGACAGAACCACAGCTAGACTCCAAGTGTCATCACATGCCATTTCAACATTGCTGGGACAGACATTGCACAGTAATGCGTGTGATCATATAGAGCTGTTCCTTTGTACACCATTTGCCAAAGAAGTAAGTGGTCACGAGCTCTGAATTAAGTATTGTTGCCCTTCACGTTCCTTAGTTGGGCTTTGGAGTATTTGAAGTTATCCTCTATTGTTCTTCACTTATGGTCAGTGTTATCCTTTGATTGTTACCCGTAATCAAAGTCTGGAGGTGCCTCAATGAAAATACATCATCATTGTAAAACATGTCCAAACCATCAACTTGTGCCATTACCTCAACCATGAGAGCATCATATATTCTCAACTTTGTTGGAATTGCCCAAGGGAAAATTATTTATTGTTAACCATATATGGTTTTCACTGCCATTTTTTTCATGCGGTTTTCATTGGCACTAGACTTTTTCTTTTTGCTTGTAGATTTCATTGCTATTGAGACATTACCTTAATTTATGGCTTCCATGCTCATTGTTTTTGCTTTTTAAGCATATTTGTCATTATAATTTTTTGAGTTAATACCATCTTTGGTCCCTCAAGTTTACCCTCATTTTGGTTGTGGTCCCTCAAGTTTCAAACCATTAGTTTTAGTCCCTCTAGGGGCAAAATGGTCCAAATTTTTACTGAGTTATTGAGACCAATATTTTAAATGAAATGAAACTTGAAGGACTAAAATTTATAGTTTGAAACATGAGGGACTAAAACCTAAATGAGGGCAAACTTGAGAGACCAAAAATTATATTAACCCTAATTTTTTTCTTGTATTCTGTAGCTTGAGACACAACTTTTCACATATATGGCCTTCATTGCTATGTTTTCTTAGGTGACCAACTTGCATGTACACTTACCAAAGGATTATCTAGTGTTAGCACCAAACAAGACCCAAAGGAAATTAAGAGAAGAAAAGAAAAATTCTACTAGAAAGGTTAGAACAAGGATCTCGTTCTTAACTCCCTAATAGCCTTGGAGAATCTCTTGACACAAGTGTTTCACTCTGTAAAAATATTATATCCATTCCTCAAGGCCTTTCGCCAAATTTATAATTAGATTACAGAGCTATATTTTTGGGTTTTCTGTTAATCAATTAAATGCTGAAATAAAGGACACTAACAACCTATGCTTAGAACGTGGGACTGATGGGTATTCCCATTTATTCAACAAACCTGATTCTAAGGAATTGAAATAAAATAAATTATTAAAAAATAGGCTAAATCAAACGTGCTTCTCTTCCACTTTGGCCCGTTTGGCTCTTCTTGAATAAGTCAAACTTGGGCTTCTATCATTACTCCCCCCTAAAGATCCACCTTGTCCTCAAGGCGAAATTGAGGAAATTGTGCAACAAATAAGTCATAATCTTCCCATGTTGCATCTTCTACTGAGTGATTTCCCCATTGGATCAGAATTTCCAATTTGTTTGCGATCCAACGATGTTTGAGGACTTTAAGGGGAGTGATCAGTAGTTCTTTTTCTGCCGAAAGTGGTAATGGAGTAGGTGGATGAGCTGGTTGCTGGCCATGTGCAGTTCGAAGTAATAAAACATGGAATACCGGGTGGATTTTGGCTTCAGCGGGGAGTTCTAATTCATAAGCAACTTGACCAAATTCGCCTCAATACCATGTAAGGACCAAAAAACCGTGGGGATAGTTTTTCGTACCTTTTCTTAGCTAAAGATTTATGTTTGTAAGGTTGAATCCTTAGCCACACTGAGTCGCCTGGAGCGAATTCAAGGTCCCTTCGATTTTGATC
The DNA here is from genome assembly GCA_963242795.1 of Inga leiocalycina. NCBI lineage: Eukaryota > Viridiplantae > Streptophyta > Magnoliopsida > Fabales > Fabaceae > Inga > Inga leiocalycina. The sequence goes on from OY725324.1 coordinate 26,062,543, forward strand.
AGCCTGTGCTTTCATTCAATCTTGCGCTTTTAGCAGATTTTCTCTTAGAACTCGCAGCATATCATCGCGCTCTTCTAGTTGTTCCTCTAGGTCAGCAACCAAAGTTTCCCCTTGGACGCATGGAAGGAGAGGTGGAGGTTCCCTTCCATATACCAGCTGAAATGGAGTGCTATGTGCTGCAACGTGAAAACCTGTGTTGAATGAAAATTCTGCCCAACACAGGAACTTACTCCATAGCCGTGGCTGATCATGAGCAAAACACCGGAGGTAGGTTTCTAGACAACGATTCACCACTTCTGTTTGCCCGTCCATCTGAGGATGGTATGCCGTACTCATGCTTAGTCTGGTTTGGCTCATCCGGAACAATTCTTGCCAAAAAGTGCTAAGGAACACCGAGTCTCGGTCGGATATGATAGAACGTGGCATCCCATATAATCTGACCACCTCCTGACAGAAGAGTTGGGCCACTGACTTAGCTATGTATGGATGAGACAAAGCAATAAAGTGGCCATACTTGCTCAGCCGGTCAACTACCACTGGTATATAACATCATGACCTCTGGAATTGGGAAGGCTAGTGATGAAATCCAGGGATATATCTTCCCATATTCATTCAGGAATTGGGAGCAGTTGTAGCAGCCCTGCTGGTGCTAGAGTTTGGTATTTTTGTTGCTGGCAAGCCGGACGTTGTTGGATAAAACGTTTGACATCTGCCTTCATCCCTTGCCAATGCAAATGGGCGGACACCCTTTTTAGCGTTTTAAGGTATCCACCGTGTCCCCCAATTGGAGTTGAGTGAGCTTCTTCCAACAAGCTGTTGTGCAACTGAGGGTTATTTGGGATCACCAATGTGCCCTTGTAATACAGCCTGTTATTGATGATGCTATGATGAGGTATTGAGTCAGGGTCATTCAGCAAAGCCTCCATCTTCCTCTTGGTCTCGGGATCTGCCAGCAATAGCTGGGGTAACTGTTGAACATCAACGGTCAAGGGCCTTACTAGCTGGAAAAAATCTGCATATTGGGGTCTTTTGGGGAGAGAGTCAACAGCTGTGCTCTCTTTACCTGCTTTGTAATTGATGGTAAAGTCAAAAGGCAGGAGCTTCACCATAAGACGTTGCTGAGAATTAGTGACTATTCGCTGATCTAAAAGGTATCTTAGGCTGCAGTGATTGGTTTAGACAAAGAAATGGCGTCCCAGGAGGTAATGTGGCCATTTTTGTAATGATAAAACCAGCACGAGTAATTCACGATCATATGCAGATTTGTACCGATTGGTAGTTGAGAACCTTTTGCTGAAATATGCAATTGGATGTCCATTTTGCATGTGAACAGCCCCTACTCCACTCATGGATGCGTTACATTCCACCACAAATGGGATTTGGAAGTTGGGTAATTGCAAGACTGGCATTGTGATTAATGCTCCCTTAAGCTCTTCAAAAACATTTTGAGCCTGTTCTGATGATTGAAATGCATTTTTCTTGGTCAGCTCTGTGAGACGGCGAGCTATAATACCATAATTTTTCACAAACCGCCGATAGTACCTAGTGAGCCCCAGGAATCCCCTCAATTCCTTTACTGAAGTTGGTACTGGCCAATTGGTTATGACTGTAATCTTTTAAGGAACCATTTCTACCCCTTTCCCTGACACAATGTGTCCTAGATAATCAATTCGAGTTTGTCCCAGGAAGCACTTTTTGCCGTTGGCATAGAATGAGTTTTGGTGTAAAATCTGAAAAACCACTCGCAGATGCTCAGAGTGTTGGTGAGCATTAGCACTGTAAACCATAATATCATCAAAAAAGACAAGAACGGAATTTCTCAAGTAAGGACGGGATAAATCATTCATAACTGATTGGAAAGTGGCTAGGGTATTAGTGAGCCCAAAAGGCATTACCACAAATTCATAATGGCTAGAGTGTGTGCAAAATGCAGTTTTGTGCACACCAGAGGGGGATACCCGAATTTGATGGTACCCGGACCTTAGGTCTATTTTCGAAAAGAAAACAGCTCCATTCAATTCATCCAATAACTCATCAATATTGGGATGGGGAACTTATCTGGAATAGTGAGTTTGTTGAGACGACGGTAGTCCACACAACCTCCAGGATCCATCCTTTTTGCTTACTAAAAACACCGAACTACCAAGTGGGCTTGAACTAGGTTTAATAAATTTTTTGTCGAGTAAAGCTGCTACTTGTGCTTCAATCTCATCCTTTTGGTAATGGGGGTACCGATAAGGCCTCAGATTTGGAGGAGAGGCGTGTGGCAGAAAGGGAATGGTGTGGAAATGACCTCGTGGTGGTGGCAATTGTTTCGGTTCAGCAAATACCTTAGGGAATTCTTGACTCAACTCCTTCCAAATCGAATTATCATCTTTTAGTTCTACCGCTGATTCCTGAATCAACCCCATGCTTTGGAGCTGTATAGGTTCGTGTGTGCTTGCTCTCACCCCCTGTAACTTATACTTCTTTTCCTCAATCCAAAATATCATAAACATATCATTCCAGTTAACCTGAACCGTATTTAATGAAGCAAGCCATTTTATGCCCAGTACAAGGTTGGTTCCTCTCAGAGAAAAAGAAAAAAATCCTATTTAATGATTAATTCAGAGACTTGCACCTCAATTGCAGAACATACCTTGTTGCAACGCACCATCCTGCCATCTCCTATTTGAACACCGAAAGTCGGTGTTTGCTCCAGGGGAAGCAAGAGTTCGGCAACCAAGGCATCGGATATGAAATTGTGGGTCGACCCACTATCCACCAGGATTAACACCGATCAGTCCTTGGTTTTTCCGGCCAATGTCATCGTCGACGCTGACGTTCTTCTGAGTATGGTGTTGAAAGAAATTTCCGTTGCCGCTGCTCCTTCATCTTCGGCGACGTCCTCCGACATGGTTGGTATGATTTCTTTGCCCTCTTCCGTTATCTCCATTAGCGTGAGCGAGCTCACACATCGATGGCTGGGTCGGAAGTTCTCGCCACATCGGAAGCACAAGCCCTTCTCTCAACGGCGCTGATATTCAGACGATGGTGGCGCAATTACAGCTTTGGTGCCGAACGCTGATGCGGTCGAACTCAATCCAGCGTAGGTGCTGCCACGGAAGTCACGTGCTACCGTACGGGTGCGTGATTGGGTTGAATACCAATTGGGTTTCAGCTTTGTGGCATTTTGGAGCTTGGCCTCATATTCTAATGCAAGGCGGGTGGCCCGATATACAGACCTAGGCTTATGAATACGCACATCCGATTTGAGTTCTTCTTTCAAACCATTAACAAAAACACCCAACAAGCAGTGATCCGGCCAATTCCTCACATGCGACTACCTTTTTGCAAATTCTAATCTGTACTTATGCACTGTTCCTGTCTGCTTAATGCTGCATAAATATTCGTCTGGGTTTTGATATTCAGGAGGGCCGCACCGTTCTTGTACTCCCCATGATCCAAGAAAACAAGTCAAGGGCGTCACCTTCTAGATACATGGAAGCAATGTCGACCTTGTCATCTTCCGTAGTTTCATAATAGCGGACATTTTTCAGCTTTAAGTATCAACCCTCGGGGGTTGCCGCCACTGAACTTAGGAAAGTCAATTTTTGTATATGGCAGCCTTGTGTTTTTCGGATGGATATCTAATTCCTCGTCACTTTCTCCCTCCTGATATCGGTAAACACCTTTAGCTAAGTGTTGACGCTTGGAACTGGCTTCCAAAGCCACAACCTTCTCATGCAATATGTCTAATGACTCAAGGCAAGAAGCAATGGCGGCTAAAGCGTCTTTGCCAAAAGGATTGTCTTCCGGCTCCCTCGGGACGTGTGATGATCGGCTTACCACCATAATGAACTGACGTGGCTTTGATGCCAAATTGTTAGCACTGAACAGGACCCAAAGGAAATTAAGAGAAGAAAAGAAAAATTCTACTAGAAAGGTTAGACCAAGGATCTCGTTCTTAACTCCCTAATAACCTTGGAGAATCTCCTGACACAAGTGTTTCACTTTGTAAAAATATTATATCCATTCCTCAAGGCCTTTCGCCAAATTTATAATAAGATTACAGAGCTATATTTTTGGGTTTCTGTTAATCAATTAAATGCTGAAATAAAGGACACTAACAGCCTATGCTTAGAACGTGGGACTAATGGGTGTTCCCATTTATTCAACTGACCTGATTTTACGGAATTGAAATAAAATAAATTATTAAAAAATAGGCTAAATCAAACGTGCTTCTCTTCCACTCTAGCCCGTTTGGCTCTTCTTGGATAAGTCAAACTTGGGCTTCTATCATCTAGTAATGCTTTTCAAACTCAATCAATCATCGGGGCATGGAAGACATGCATTCCCAAGCTTGATGAGGAGTACTAGAATTGTAAATAATGTTATGTTTTCTAATTCTTTTTGTTTTAATTATTCCATTGTTCGCTCATGTTTTGAAATTTGTCCCATGAGTAAGCCCGTTTGTGTTAAACACGTATTTGTCTCATTCTAAACAAAGAAGTGAGAATTTAAATATTGGGTTGGCTTATTTTGTTTTAGATATATCATCTTACTGATGAAATGACTTGTCCAGGGGGCTAACGTTCTCTCAAATACACGATAATAATGTAATGCAAGATAGAGCCAGAGAAAGAATATTTAATGGCAATTGGTTTCAACCTTCACCGGACCATGATCAAGCTGAGATGTCTCCGTTTATGAAGGTATTTTGGGTTTTAACATTAAAGATAAGGCTGCATACCTTTATCCTAACCAATTACATCAATTTAGATGGCCCGGGCATAGAGAATTTTCAAATTATTGGTGACGCTGTTCCTAGAGAGAAACTTTTTGGATGTGGATATCAAGTCCGGGGGAATTCTCTTTGTATGTTTCAGGTTAAAATTTTTGCCAATCATGTTTTGTAGTAAAATAGCTTCCAATTTCTCTCTCGTATTACTGATATCATCACAACTATTGGTTTTGCATTAGTGGGGCCAGCATCTTCAGGATGGTACTAGGCAATACATTGAAGGTGAAATGAACTCCAATTCTTTTTGCACTGAGTTGATGGTCCTGATAGAAGCTTAACGTAATATTTTATCTTCTTGGTTTTTCTTGGGTCAGGTGCCACTAATCCTAAGTATGCAGTTACAGCTGATGATGTTGATAAAGTGATATCTGTTGAGTGCATTCCAATGGATGATAAAGGCCGTCAGGTTTGATAAAACTATTTTCAAATTTAAGTGGTATAGGGCGTTATAAACATTATGAGTGTGTTTGGAACAATGATTGATAATTGAGCTTGTTTCAATTGGGCTTGTTGTGATATTACTTTTGATAAAAGCCAAATTATGGGTGTGTTTGGGGACCCCCTTTAAGCCCAATTAACCACTATAAGCTCAATTGCCAATTGAGAACTCAAAATTTGAGTGTTTGGAGAGGTCAATTGGTAATTAAGCTTTTGCCAAAATCCAATTGGTGAAAGCTCAATTGGGAGAAGCTAGAAAATGGAGCTTTTGTTAAAAGCTAATGACATTTTATGTTAGATTAGGTTGTCTAGAAATTAGTTATATGATATTGGCTTTTCCCATAAAATATTTTTTAAATAGTATGTAATATCAAAAAATATTTTTTGAGTGTTTTTAACCTCTTAAAATATTTTTCTAGTTATACCCACTACCTAGTGTGCTATCAGACTGATTGTAATTTTACCCACTTTCTAGTTGTAACCACTCAAAAAATATTTTTTGAGTGCTTTTAACCACTTAAAATATTTTTTTTTGGTGTTTTTAACCTCTTAAAATATTTTTTCAACTATACCCAGTGTGTTATCATACTGATTGCAATTTTACCTTTAATGTATTTTTTCAGCTCCAAAAATAAGTTTAAAATATTTTTTTGGTGTTTTTAAACCCTTAAAATATTTTTTCAGTTGTACCTAGTGTGTTATCAGACTTATTATAATTTTACCCTTAATGTACTTTTTCAACTCCAAAAATTACTTTAAAATATTTTTTGGTGCTTTTAACTGTTTAAAATAATTTTTCAGTTATACCCAGTCTTAGGAGATTGACTACAATTTTACCTTTAATGTATTTTTTTTAGTAGCAAAGAGCACCCAACACTTAAAATATTGATTTATTGATTTCCACCCATTCTAAAATATTTTTCCAGTAGCACCTAATATTTTAAAGTAATTTTTAAATATTTTTCCACCCTCTCTCTCTTATCATTATCACAAAAGCCCTTATGTTTAAGTCAATCCAAACAATTTTTATTTTTGCAAAAGCTCAATTGACAATCGTCAATCCAAACATAAATCACATTACATAATTTGGCTTTTACCAAAAGTAATATCACAACAAGCCCAATTGAAACAAGCCCAATTACCAATCGTTGTTCCAAACACACACATTGTCCTAATCAGGGGGAGCTAGTGAATCATTTTGCTAATGATCAAAACAAATTAAAGTGCGGTGAGTTTGTTTGCTGCTGGCTTTTAAAGCATATACTTCAATTGGAATTTATTTTTTTTAAACAAAACGAAAATAACTTCAGATGCTAAAAGTTTTTTTTTTTGTTGACGTAAGAAATGTCAAAACATCATGGATGATTTTGTTGCTTTTGGGTTTCCTTTGTGAAACGTGTTCTATTGGTACCCCGTCATAGGGTATTGTAATCCAGCTTTCATTCAAAAAAAAAAAAAGAAATGTCAAAACAGATTCGAGCTGCATCAAGCCTCTGCATTTGGTTTTTTTTATCATTTCTTTTTTCTGTTTTCTTTTTTTTTTGGGGGGGGGGGGTGTTTGGTAGGGACTCTCTTGGTGTGGTGTTTCATGTTCTCAAGACTTTAATTTAAGGCTTTACGTAAAGAATGTTTTTTTTCTTTCACTTAACCAAATCACCAAGTGTACGAGAGAATCAGTGTCAATGCTCCTTGCAATGATGAGTACCAAGAGCTAAGCAATGAAGTGAGATCTACACTTGTTCAAATAGGATTTCAATTATCCATATTTAATATTTTTAAATAAAATTTTTTTTTTAAAAAAAACTGGCAGTTAAGAAATTATCTTTATATTAGATTTTGTACACATCAAGATAATTTTTTCCAAAAAAAATGCCAAAAGTGAAAAGATTCAATATGATCCATCCAAATCAGATCTAAACAGTCTGTATTGGTGATTAGCTTAATGATGAGCACTGAAACTGGTTCCGTATATGAGTCTCTCAAGCAGTAAAGATGTAAGTACAGATGACAGAACAACTCCAGAATACAATGAAAATGCCAACTATTCTTATTATACTGAGAGATTTAATTTAAATTAGAACCATTGAACTAGCACCTGGATTGCAAATTTAAAAGACTAAATTATAAAGAGCTCTTGAATTTTGATTTCATAATATGAGTCCTTCGAATGAACAAAGATATACTCATGTCTAACTTTTATTTTGATTAACTAATTCCCTCAAACTTATGTACTTTTCTTTTGAGATAGAAAATGTGTATCTTATGAAAAACTCTAGAATTCGGATTTCGTGATAGTGAACAAAGAATGCTTGACTTTTATTTGATTAACAGCTAATTTCCTCATGCTTATGAACGTCCCTTTTGATGCTCATACTACCTATAATTTCCCTTATTTGTGCTTTTATACTTCCTTAACTCGATCTAAGCCTATTTCTCTAGTGATCTCCTGTTTCAATCCCCCTCTCCGTGCATAACACAATAGATCTAATGCATAAACAGTGGCTAATAAATTGTGGTTAATGAAAAAAGAATGATAGAAATCTATTAACTAGATCTCTGTACAATCATAATCAGCAAACAAATCCCTCCAAATGCCAATTCTAAGGGTCTGCATGAGTAAAAGTCCATACATGGTCTGTAGATATGCTAAAGTCCTCTGTTTATACTCCAAAAATGTCTTTTCGCATCATGCATCAGTTCCTGATAAAAAATAGACAAATTTGGTGCAAGAAACCTCACAAAACATGTCAGAAGATAAAATTTGTAGAGAAAGAATCAATGCAAAATATACAAATGCGCATGAAAACTTTTAAATTTTCTTAGTTTCCAAGACATAAGTTGTCTTCTGTCTTGGTTGTTAAGACATGATATGATTAGATTTGATTAATGTAAATAGGCATAGTCGAATAGGAGCTAATTTAGGATCTAGAATTATCACATTTAATGCTCGTTAATATTCCTCTTGTATATATTATGTACAAATCCCTTTCTAATATATAAGGGCCCGTTTGGTACGTTGGAATTGATTTTGATGGATATGGATATGGATATGGATATGGAAATGGAAATGAATATGGAAATGGAAATGGAAATGGAAATGGGGACTAAAAGTATGTTTGGTATGTCATGGAAATGAGATCTAATTTTTGTATAAAAATACCAAACTGTCCTTCAATTTTTTTTTTTTATTTTTTTTTTAAGGTAGTGGAGGATAATAGATGGAAATAATCACATGGAATTGTAAATCCTAGCTTTTGAGATGGAATTTATTTGATGGAATTGGGCTTAATTGAATTCCACATGAAATTCAATTCCAAGGACAATTCCATCATACCAAACATGTTATCAGTAGGAATTCATTTCCAATTCCAATTCCATCTCCTCAATTCCACTGTACCAAACAGGCCTAAGTTATTCAGATTATTGCTCTCTAGTCTCTACACATACATGGTATCAGAGCAGACCTTTTAGGTTACTATTGTTATTAACGCTTCTGCCTGCAGTTTACTGTTCATTATTGGCAGACTTGGAAATTGCACTTAGGGCTCCCGTCTCCGACGTCGTTGAGTCACACTCACCTGACAGGGAGGACTGAAAGGCGCCAATCGGCCAACCACAGGAGTTTCAGCTCTGTTCGACAAGCACGTGACTCCTATGCGCCGATTCAATCTCCAGCGAGAATCCACGCGCTGTGTTTTATGCTTTTGGGCGCCTTTTCTCCTTTTAGGTAGGAAATTTGTGGATCCAGAATTTAAGCATTATATGTCTGAGACTTTAGACACATGCTAGCATCATGCCATTTTATAATCTTCTCATGATCCTCAAGTTATGATGAATATCGTATATATAAGATTTTTAATCATGTTAAAGGCAAAATAGCATTCAAACTAGAAATGATGGAATGTAGTAAAAACAAATATAATTATAGGAACACCTGGCATTACTCTTATGCCACAATTTTTTGTCCATATTTTAAATTGAAGTGCCTGAGGTTAGTCTGAAATATTGTGCTTCTTGTCAGCTTGAAAGTGATTTTCTGTTTATTAAATTTGACATTATCAGTTTTCTTAACAAGTCAAATGTGACTAACAAAACCATGATAGCTCCTAACCCCTAACCTATCATTCTCAATGACATTTTTAATGCAAAGAGCGGGGTGATAAATAATACTCTCTCCAGTCCTTATCATAAACATCTAATAACAACTTTATATAAATTAATGAGGTTAGTTAAAATTAGTTATTTCTTATAAAATATAAAAACTACCCTCAATAAGAACTTCATATCATATCAATCTTTAACAACCTGCAGGAATGTGATGTCAATCTTGATGGGGCAATCCACAGCAACAAGTTTTATCTGTTCATTGAGCGGATGACAGGGACACGGTCACAGTCATAAGTCAAGGGCTTATTGTCACTTTTGATTGTGGCACCAACAGTTGCAGTAGCAACAAAGAGGAGCACTGAATGTGTCCCAGGTGTTGGCAAGGTAGTTCAAAGGCTACCGAATTCGGTTTATGCGTCCCTCATTACTCTCGCAATTGTGGTATTCCAAAATTTAGGGACCCAATCTGCGTGTAGTAGTGGCCATTGCTCGTGAATTTCTGTGTGGCAGATACTTGAAAAAAATTGTGTGCTCAAGTTTTATTCTTTATCAATTGTCATTGGATGCATTTTAGTGCCTAGGATGCATTTACATTTGAGAAATTCATTGATAAAACAAATTAACTGGGATAAATCCTCATTCCTCAATTAAATTGTCAAATGGGGATTTCCCATTTTTATTTTAATGTGTGAAATTTAAAAAATCAATCTTATAACTGTCACTTTTTATAAAAATAAATTTAATCAGTTAAAAATTTTAGATTTGGATCAATTCTCAACCCCAACTTTCTAATTTTTCAAACTTTCATAAAATTACTTCGCATAGGTTTCATAATGCACTCAATCTATAAATAATTTTCTTAAATTTATACTCAATCTATTAAAAATTATTTTTATAATGTACAAAGCAAATTTTAGTATAACGAATCTTTTTCTCAGTCATTCATAAAATTACTTCGCATAACCCTATTTTGTTTAGTTTTATAACCGTGTTATGCTGTAGATCAGGCAAGAGTATTTTTATCTATTAGTTTTTTCCCTTTATTTTAATGATTAAGAATCTTTAAACTTATATTATATATGATCATTTTCTAAATTTAAAGAATCTATTTGTCAGTATCTTCGTTAGAAGCAACTGTATGATATTTGCCTTTTCATTGCATGAAGACTTGTCCAGCGTCAAGCCGTCAAGTCCCTCACTTGGTTTCAAAATTTCACAAGGTTGGGTAACTTAATTTTAGATTTCATGCGATGATGTCATTTTATGTTCAATATAATAATCAAATGCACAAAACTCGCCTAATTTAAATGATATAAAATCTTTATCCTCATTTCAACATTTACAATTAATAATTGTATTAAAGATTTAAATTAAATAATAACTTATAGATAATACAGTTAATTTTTGGCCAAGAAATAAGAATATAGTTCATTTTAAAAAATTCTTGTAACGCACGAGGAGTTTTGATCTAGTTGAACTTTAATCTTTTTGAATAAATTACATGAACATATGAACCACATGTCTATAATAGAATATAATGATACCGATTCTTTGGCATATACGATATTTCAGTGATACTAATTAGCATGAAATAATAGTATGCTTCTTCTATATATATATATATATATATATATATATATATATATATATATATATATATATATATATATATATATATAAGTTGAAAATTTGAAACTTTCAAAATAGAGATAATACCATATGATATTTTTTTCCCTTCAAAAATTCTGAGGTAGGTTTTCTCAAAGCCATCAAAAAAGAAACATAACTTACCTCGTGAGAAACTACAAAACCGTAATTTTAAAAACCCTTTTTTCGGTGGTCGTTGATCTCTCAGGTGCCTTGATAATCTCTAATCATCAATCTGAAAAAGAGAGAAGCACAAGGAAGCAAGGTAGAAACATACTTACACTACAAAAAAAAAGACTTTCAGCGGCGACAAAAGCCTAAAAGTTGCTGCTGAAAGACTTTCAGCGGCGACAAAAAGTCGCCGCCTATGCGACTGTCGCCTAAAGTTTTAGCGGCGACAATTTTTTTTGTAGTGTTAAGTACTCTGAGGATGCCGGAAATTGGGCGGGTAGGTTTTCGCCTCTATTTTTTTTGTTTTAGAAGTTGATTTTTTTTCTTTTTCTGCCAACTAATATAAGATTTGCTGATTAACGGCATTAAGATTGAAGAACTAAAAATTCACTTTATAAATATGAGGGATCAATATGAAACCTGATACAAATATAAAAAACTAAACGTATATTTTAACCAACATGTTAAAACAATTATTGATAAACATATGTTTGATTTTTTGGTCTCATTGAAGTTTTAAAAGTACATACCTGCTTAACAGGCAGGCCTTTTAATAGGCCAAGCTTAAGTTGAAAAAATGTCTATAATTGTGTAAATTGTTATTTTCATAGAAAGCGTGTGGTTAAATATATAAGAGTAAAATTAGAAAGTTGTTGAATTTTTAGAAGCATGCTTCATAATATAAAATGACAGTTTTTCTTGGTCAGTACAAAACAAACTGAAAGTATCTTATAAATAGGATAGATGGGTACAATTTAATTACATGTCAACGGTTCATTTTATATCAAACATCTTATTTGTCAATTTTAACTCTGGATTTTAAATCATGTTATTCATTTTAGAAAAAAAAGACAAAAATTATTCTAGGAATATCAAAAATATAAACAGGGTGTTGAATTTCAATAATCACAAATCAGATTCAATGGATTGATTTGAAGTTTTTAAAATGTTGGGAAATGACATCATTGCCCTCACTTTTTTGGAAAAACCATTAAAGTTTTCAGTCGGCCGTCAGTCACTGAAGCTCTGCCACCGGCAACCATCGTTGGCATGATATACTCTTTTTTGAATTTTTTAAATAAAAGTAGTTAATAATTAAATTGAAGTAGTAAAAAGAGTTCTGTTGTTGAGTATTTCCTAATATCTACTTCTATTTCGCCATTTACTGCTTTAGTTTTGCTATTAACTCCTCTTGTGTTGGAAATTCAAAAAATGTATTAGACACTTTGCTGGAAGCTAGTCAAATTAATCTTTTGATATGAAATTTGTGATATATAAATTGTGATATGGGATTTATGAATTATATTTTTAATACTTTGTGTAACGCCTTACTTTCGTAATCGATTTGATCAATTTTATACAGCGAATTCGAACAACCAAGCAATATTTCTTTGTAAAGTTCTTTCAATTCCCAACTTTAAAACAGGATTCGAACCTAAAGTTGAGTGTATTTTTCTAAATAGTTTAAAACTTTTAAAAAAACTATCATAAAGTGGTTCGTAACTTCTTAGTAACTCACCAAGAGTTGTTATATTCTATGACTTTTTCCAACTATGTTCTATGATTATTGCTTACTTTTTCTAATGCCCCCAATGACTTTTTACCTTACATATAATTTGCAAACCTTCAAAAAAAAAACTATAATGATCCAATTATGGGGGAATTTAATTTAACTTCAATCTCTGATACCTTAATTGTCCTCTCATCAGGAAGAGTTTTTTTTAACCAAAATCTCGAAGAGCTATCTTATATTCTGCGATTATTGTAATGGTTGATATGAAATATTATTGACCGTTTTCTATGTTACCAATGTCTTTTGACCTTCTTGCTTTAATTTACCTTTTTTCTTACATTTAACTTAGTTAAATGAAAATTGACCATGTCTTACCGGAATCAAGAAAATCCAGTTGAGGACAAACAGAAATATATCGTTTCATAGGTTATTATTAGTTGTATATTTAAGAGACTGCATAAAACTTATCACCAAATATCGAACATTGAGCTCAATAGAAAATCACTATAACTGAGTTAGTTCAGAAAATGACCTCAAGAGAACAAGAAATATAAACCAAAACATTAATTTAATAGCTTAATCTTACCCTTACAATTGTCAGAAAGACAAAACATAAGGTTCATTATTGTTTAAGAAAAACAAACTCTCAACATAAGATTCAGCAAGAATTAGAGGATTTACTGATCCCACACGCTCCACCAATTTCTTGATTGGATCAACTAGAACTAAAGATCCATTAATATGGTGCGCGACCACTTTTCCACTGCTAGTTAGAGCTAATATCCTTGATATGCCTTTATTAAGGCTTTTATCAAGGTGCAATATTTGAGTCCATGACTCATTAATACCATATTCTTTCATTACCCAAATATTGCTCGCCCATCGGTACTTTATTGTACGATGAACCACCACAGCAAGCGAATGGCCAATGGCCTCCTTCCACAAGAAGTAATCTTGATATATAAGATTCTATATGATTCGACGCTTGAGGTAACGATAATTCTCGAAATGTTTCTTCAGTCACATCAAATGATAAAATAAATCTATGCCCAAAATCTTCACCTCTACGAACAATCCAATGTATTGCACCATTCACAAATACCGGGGGTAACCACTCGTAACTTGTATAATAAAAATTAAATTGAGGAACTCTAACCGTAATACGTTTCCAAGAATGGGAAACAAGAGAGTACACCTCAACGTGAGGAGTATCAAGTTCATAGCTAAGATTCATAAGCCTAACAACCTTATAATCGTTGTTCTTGGAATCAAAACCAAATCCAAAACATAGATCATACTTGGCATAATGTTGACGGTCACGTTTCTTGCAAGTCATGATTGGTTTGGGGAGCACCAAATATTTTCGAAGCAAAGGATTCCAAATAAGGATAGTTGCGGAATCTAATGGTGAATAGTCAGTATAACATACAAGGCCATTGCATACTCCGACGAACAGTGTATGACGATGGTGCCCAAATAGATGAGAGAGAGGGAATCTCTCAAGAGAGAAGTGATCATTTTGTTGATTAACGTAGTACAATGAATAAAAATCCTCTTTTTGATAGTGACGTCGCCCAATGTCTTTTGTAACACTTAAATTCAAAAAGATGGAGTCGTTGTTGCCATTGGAAGCTTGATCAATTGTACGGTTGAGATGATCATGTATGAAAGTCTGATTTTTGATAAGGGAATTCCAAGCTTTGCAAACAGAGGTAAATTTCACAATAGACTTGACGGGTAGCCTGTGAAGAATTTCCTCCACAATTTCTGAGGGTAAATGATCAGACATTGGTTTGGCCTCCGCTCTTTATCATAAAATAAAAATACGGAATAGCTTAATAGCTTTCTGGGGATAAAAGGCGAACAGTGGATTATTTATAGGAGAAAAAAGAATTACTCTAATGGGAATTATTCTGAAAACCGTAATCCTATCCTAATTTAATCAAAGAGCTCAAAATATATGGATAGGAAAATAACAGATGGATAATATTTTAGACGCGGCTAAAAGATAAATCGAACTATTACAAGATATTTTTAATTTAATTAAATAATCTAATTAGTGTGAAAGGTTTAAAGAAGAACTAAAAGATATGTCAGACTATTAAAAGATATTTAAATAATCTAATTAGGTTGAAAGGCGTTAATGAATAATAGATTATCAGAAGATCATGAAAAATAAGATATACTTTTAAATTTTTAAATGTTTAAGGATAATTCAGGTCAAAAAAATGTTTGAGGATGATGGAAAGATATTAAAATATTTAAAATAATCAAATTTTGAATATAGTTGGCAAATGATATTAAAGTATATAAATCAGATTATGCAAGACAGTTTAATTAATTTAATTAGATTAAATTATCCATATATCAGACTAATCCCTACTTTGGTTCATCCGACTTTTCTTGAGGTCGGGTTAGTTTTACTTTTATCGGATCATCACAGATCACAGTTTAGGGTGAAAAAGAATAGCTGAAAATTAAACAAGAGTATATTATTTTGATGTTTCAGATTTGAGAGTTAGGAATCATTTTAATCATTTAATATTAGCTTATTTCATGTTAATCTTGATAGGAAGATAAAGGGCATACCTTGGACTTGGAAGAGGCAAAATCAGCGCATCTGAAGCAATCCGGACTATTCTGGCCGGATTGTGGAAACTCCAACTAGAAACCGATGCGACTATGGAGGGAGGCACCGATCAGATCAGAGAATGGAGATAGATGGAGGAAGGGAAGAGGAAGAGGACAGAGTAAATGGTTGAGAGGAAGATCCGGCTGTTGAAGAAAGTATATTAGGTTTTCTTAGTTTTTTTTCGTTTGGGCTTGGCCCCTCTTTTCCTTCAAAAAAAGAAAAAAGATTGTGGGAAACAACCCCTTTTGTCCTCATCCCTCGGTAGCGCATCTAAGCCGTTCATCTCATTAGATCAACGAACAGTACCGCGGCGCCCTGCTCAACAAAGTAAAACCATTCATCCCCTCAGGCATAATAATTACAAGTAAAATATTCTCAAAGCTTAAAATAAAATATATAATCACCAACCAAAAAATATTCTAATTTTATAAATTAAAAATTAGGGAGAATGTAAAAAAAAATACCATTTAAACTTTAAAATCCTGTTGACAAGAAGTATAGTGAGATTGACAAAAAGAATAGTGGGATTGACAACACAAGTTCTTAATAAATCACTAATTTAAGATTTTGAAGTTTAAGTGGTATTTTTCTGAAATTTTTCCTAAAAATTATAACCTTAAAATAAATAATATTTGTTTCCAAATATAGTTCATTAAAAGGTTTAAAATTTACAACAAACCAGAAATAAATAAGGTTTTTTATTTTTAAATATTTTAATTATATTGAATCAAAAATTAAAAATATTTTCATTATCATAAGGAAAATTAAAAATTTAGTCCCTCCACAAGCCGTAAGGGTAAATAGTTAAGTTGGATTCTAAATCGTTGTCTCCATCAAAAATAATAATAATTCTTGTTCATTTTACTACGATGATTTTAAACATTTTATTAGCATTTTTTTTAAAAAATATTTTTAGTTTGTAACCTTCAACATATTAAAATATTTAATTACAATTATTACTTTAGTTAATACATTATATTACTTATGATATAATTAAAGAAAAATTGCCTATAAATCCCTATTTGAAAATTTATTTTTTAATTGGGACCTAGAATCTTATATGCAAACGATCTTTCTATATGCAAATCATCTTTCTTTGTGTAATCTATCTTTCCTTATATGTGATACATCTTCTCTTTGTGTAATCTGTAATATCCCAATTTTTTATTAAGGGCAAATCATGATTATTGTGGATAATTATGAATTTGATTTGAATTATTATGTGTTTTATGCCAATATTAATTAATATGTCATAATTATTGAAAAATTGGAAGAATGGAATTATTGGTCATGAGTTGGTAATTAAGGGAGAAATTAATTACTAACTAAGAGAAAATGGGATATGTGATTAAAATGGCTAATGGAGATATTAGATAAGTTAATTGGTGACATATTTGGTGTAAACCAATGGCATGTGGACATGTGGCAAAAGTGTGTATGCTGAGTGATGTGGAGAAAAGTCAAATGGGAGAGTATTTTAATTAATTTCTCTCTCTTCCTCTGCCTCATTTTCGCTGGTGGAAGCATGGAGGGAGTATGTCATCATTTCTTTCATCTCTTCTCACCATCTCTCTCTCTCATTCTTGCTCTTTCTCTCTCTCATTCTTGCTCTCTCTCTCTCTCGTCAGCCATGGAAGGTGGAAGGTAAGGAAGAAAAGTCTAAAAAGGTTAGGGAAAATGACCTCAAATGCTCAAACTCCATTCATTAAAGTTGATCCTTGAGTTAAGAGCTACATTTCTATGGTTATAGTTTGCCATTTGATGTTGGTTTGAGACTTCAAGAAATTGTGGAGGTTGGAGAATCAAGAAGTTACTTTGAGAAAGTTGTTAAGTTGAGTTTAAGAGACCTTTCTATATAAGTTTTGTGCCAAATGATTTAGCTTGGAAATTCTGAAAATTTGGCTTGAAATTTCGAAAATTAGGGTCTTGTGGTGTTTGAATTGTTGTTGTCATGGAATTAGTGCCTTGTTAAGTGTTTTGAATGAATGGTATTGAATTGAAGCTTAAAGGTGAAGTTTAGGAATTTTATGTTGGTTTTGTGCATTGGGCAAAAATAGGGCATGTAATTGGGTTGTGATTTTAGTCATTTTGAAGTCACCATTGTGTTCCTTGAGTGATTTTGTGTGAGAATAAGCTTGGTTATTGATTTTAGAGTCATTGAACACTTTGATAGAAAATTGGAAAATCTGTCTTGTGTAAACACTATCTGGGCAGTCAGTTTGCACGAGCGTTTTGAATGATCAAATGGTGTTAGAAAATTCTGAAACTTTCCAGTCTTAAAGTTCACATCCCAAGCTTCAAAATGGATATATATTTTGTATCATTTCGTTTAGTATTCTAGGAGATATGATTGTCCAAAGTTTGGGATGGAAACAGAACTCTATTTTGGAGTAGTGTTTGGTTTTTGGTGATTCTGTATTTGTGTAGTGATTTCCAGTAATGAGCCATATTTTTCCTAGGAATAGGACTTAAATACCTTTCATTTGGCTTTGGAATCACCTCATTTCTATTTTTCTAGGATTAGTTATGAATTTTGGAAGTTCAACCAAGAATCAGGGGATTTCTTGGCCGCGGCCCAAACCTTTTTGGCCTGATTTTGGCCGCGGCCCATGGGTGGCTGACCGCAGTCAGTGGCCTTCTGACCATATTTTGGCCGCGGCCCAAGGAAGGGCTGGCCGCGGCTAACCCCTGTGTTCCAGCACCTTGAGTTTTCGAAAGGAGACCTCTAACCTATTGTTTCCCAACCTTTTAGGGCTTTTATTAGAGGCATTTGTGGCCTCTTAAGGGTCAATTATGATAACCAAATTTAAGTGTTTCAAGTTAAATAAGTCTTGGAATAGAATATAACTCTTCATCCCTAATCATGATTCTAGGATACGACATTTGCCCTAGGCGGGAGAGACCGGTGCCAGAGTACCCCCGGAAGGATCAAGGTAGTGACTTTTCTCTCATGTTGTGTATGATGTTTTTGGTATGCATAACTTATCATTGAACTGTGAATTGTGAATGTGCCATGGTCTATTACAGCGCGAGCAGGTCAGCGTGAACCATATAGGGATTGACGCTGTCATCTCTAGGTCGGCCGTTGAACTATCGTTGTAATCGACATGGAACTTTGTGAATCTGACCCGTGGGGCGGCGTTTGTTAATCCAGCCGTGGACTGTGAGTTTTGAATCTTTCCTATATGGCTTGTGTGATTAAATGCTTTACATGAATCCCAGCTGTGGTGAAATATATTGTGTGGATTGTTGTGATGCAATACAGCGTGAGCAATTCAGCGTGAGCAATCGTAAGGGATGACATGTGTCATACTAACCATTGCCGTTGTAGTTGCTTGTGTGGATAATGATTTGATTTCATGCCTTATTGTTGTACATACTATGATTGATTTGACACTACGGGGATTCCTTAGAATCTCACTCTCCCAAAAACCATGTTTTAGATAGGGCAGAAGGATCAAAGGGAAAACGGGCGACGAAGAGCGGATAGAGCTTTGATTTAGAAGTATATTTTGGGTTATTGGTTATCATGTATATCTTTCGGATGTTTTTGGGAAACAATTGTATATAATGTGATTGGTAGTATAGTTTTGTGTAATCCCCAAGTTAAGGGTAATGAATTGTGGGCTTTGTGCCTTTGTAAAACCCTTATTAATGAATGGAACCCGAGTGTGTCGGGAATTTGCTTTATACTATGATATTTGTGAATGAAATCAACCTGTCCAGGCCATTTAGTATTGAAATGTGAATATAAGACCGTCATGAACATGTTTTGTAAAATTTTTTGTAAGCCATGATTTTGGGAAGTTTGATTTTGTTTAAGTCCCAAAATCATCTAAGGTCTCTAATTCTACATCAATTACGTGTTTATGAACTAAATCTCGGCCTTAATCGTGAAGGGGGTTACATAATCCATCTTCCCATCTTCCATAAAATATTTAAGATTTTCAATTTCTTGACCCACAATTCATTTTTGCCCCTTCACATCTTCAAGCTTGTGATCCTTCTATTTTCATGACCAACAATAGACGCATGACCACATCAAGCATCTCACTCATCAATGCCATTGTCCCCATCGATTTCCCCGGTGATGGTAGAGCCACCATTGACGACCACCTCTAGCTACTTCATTTAGTGACATTTGCCTCTTTCATCTTGTCCACCTCCACCTCGAGATTAGGTTCCTTGTTGACACATGCACCTCCACCTTCTCAAACCTAGGTCCTGTTCAATTTTCTTCATCTTCCCCCCCCCCCACTCTTATCACCTTCTACATGGCAAAAGCAAGACGACAGCTTTGCTTGATATGTCTTATTGTGTATATCTTCTTACATATCTAAAGATATAAGGCCTTTAACTTGACAGTAGCTTTTGTTTTCATGGGTCTTCGATAGATTAACAACATGATTTTTTGTTTTTAGTTTTATTAATTATATGGGTTTGATATTATTGAGATTGATTATTTTTATATTGAATTATGTTGTGCTTGAAGATGATGATTTGCTTCCATGGTTCTTTAAGCTAAACCTCATTAAGTGCTCTCTAATGAAATCAATACTGATAGAGGAGAATTGTATTATGATGAATGTTTGATTCACAAGAAGAGATTACATGAAGGGAATGTTTTTCTTAAGGGTAATTTTGTCTTTTTTCCTATTACAATTATTCACACTCAAGCACCTTTAACCTCTACAATTTACATGGTCTCAGGTCCCATTTCACAAATAAACTTTCAAATAGATATTTATAAGCAATCTTTTCTATAATTAATAATAATAATAATGGAAATCATTTGAATTTGATAGCGGGAGAATTGCCCAAAAATACCTTGGAAGCAAATTAATTGCTGATTGCTACCAAGCGTGCAAAAGATTTTCTATGTGTGCAAGCGATTTTCCGTTTTGTGCAAACCATCTTCTGTGTGTGCAAAAATCTTCTATATAAATGTGCAAACAATCTTCCGTTGTGTGCAAAATATCTTCCATTATGTGCAAAAGACCTTCCATGGTAGCAATCAGTAATTAATTTGCCTCCAAGGTATTTTTGGGCAACTCTCCCTTTG
This sequence comes from Inga leiocalycina, assembly GCA_963242795.1. NCBI lineage: Eukaryota > Viridiplantae > Streptophyta > Magnoliopsida > Fabales > Fabaceae > Inga > Inga leiocalycina. The sequence continues at coordinate 26,082,896 of OY725324.1, forward strand.
ATAGCAAATTTATTGCTTTTAATTGTTTTCATTTATAGCATTAATATCACTTTTGGTCTTTGAAATTTCACTTAATTTTGGTTTTGGTCCCTGAAGTTTAAAACTAGTGGTTTTAGTCATTTAAATTTACTTCATTTATAACACTTGGTCCTTAAAATTTGAAAAGAACTTGAAGTGGCATTTAACACTTTGTGAATAATTTCAAAGCACATTTACACCTTAATCCTAATAAATAAACCCCTTATATTATAAAAAGTGTGGCATTCGTGGTTTTGGGAAGGTTTTTTTTTTCTGTGTTATAAAGAATAAATAAACCCCTTATAAGTTTCATAATATATTTGCCACGTCAGCTTTTTTTAGTAAGTATGCCATATGTGCTCTAATTTAACGGAGTTAGTATTAGATAAGCTAATTTAACGGTGACGCTCCAAGTCTTTTTCAAATTTTAGGGATCAATTATTACAAACGAAGTAAATTTAAAAGACCAAAGCCATAAGTTTTAAACTTTAGGAATTAAAATTAAAATTGGGTGAAACTTCAAAGATTAAAAGTGACGTTAACACTTATTTTTGCATATGAATTAGCTAGGGACTACAATGCATTTCCAACCATCGCACCATAATAATAATATTAAAAAAAATTAGTCAAGTCATTAAATGTAATTTTTTTAAAAATTATAAAAAAATTTGCATTCAAAGATTGCTCATATTTAAAAATTATAATTGGGATTTGAATGGTACATACTCCCTTCGGTTTTAAATATAAGACATAGTTGATATTTTTTTAGAGAGGTTAAGGAAGTTAAATAAGTTATTTAATAATACCATACATTATGTACCTTTAGATTATGTATCAGTTTATAAGTTAGGTAAAATAGTTTGGAGAAAAAAATGATAAATATAAATATTTTAAAATAATTTAATTAGTTTCTTTAATATCTCTAAAAAAAATTTACCTCTATCTTATATTTAAAACACTAAGGAGTACTTGGGTAAAACTTGGAAGCAGCACGAGACTACGTACCTCTGCGCTACGGGATGTAGGGGTGTTCAAATCCGGGACCGGGATCCACCACTCTCGGTCCTGATTTTTGGCCAGGATGCAAATTGCATCCCGGTCCCGGTCCCGGTAATCCTGGGCGGGACCGGGATCAAACCGGGAATTCCTGGTTTTTTTTAAAAAAAAATTAAAGTTAAAAAATATTATTATTTTAGTTAAATTTTCTATAATCTAGTGTTTAAAGTAATTATTTAACATCTAATAAGGCAATAATAATCACACAAATTGATCTAGAATTGAAGAATAATATTTTATTATTATTATTATTATCACTTTCATCATTTTTGTTATTATTTTTATACATTATATAATAGGATTAATATCACGATATATATAGTTTAACTCCAACTAAATATGTGATACACATTTTATCAAATGGTAACTTAAATTATGGGATAAAAAATACAAAAATAAAACAATAACTTAATTTTTAAGAAAAAAATTAAAAAAAAATAAAATAAAAAACCCGGGACCTGGACCGGGATCACAAGATGTGTGACCAGTCCCGGGTCCCATTGATCCCGGTCCCGTTTTTCCCGGTCCCGATCCTGGCCGGGATGGGAAATTCCCGAGATCAAAATGTCCGGGACTGGGACACTTTGAACACCCCTAACGGAATGGGCGAAAGCAGTAGAATTATGTTTGGAAAATTTAGGAGTTTTTATTTTAAGAGAAATATTATACATAGAATAAAAACAACCATCAAATGGAAAAACATTTTTAAAATATTATTGATAATGAAAAAATATACAATAAAATCGGCTACATTTAATCTAACATTTTTTTGGTACATTAATCTAACATTTATCCTGCAGTATTAGCATCACGGTAATTCTGTTCGCATCATCAGCGTCAATAGTTTATCTATTTTCCTGTGCCGTAATTTTGCATTTATTATTGTGTCATGATAAACTACAAAAGAAATTAAGAAATTGTGAAAAAAAACATTTCGAATGAAAATCTGTAATTTTTTTTTTTTTGACCAGTGAATGAAAATCTGTAATTAGCAATATAACATCGATGCGAAAATGATCAAAATATTGTTTGTACAGCATAAAGTACGACGTTCAGTTTTGCTTTGTCTGGGAATATCTACATAAAACAAAACTTCTGTCCTGAAAGAGGCAGCTGCGTGCAGCTTATCTAATTTTCTTATATTATTCATATCCAAAATTGTATTCCACAACATGAAGCTTATTGTTGTGGAGACACCTCCGTTCTACACATTTTTCATATGTTCCCATCCAAGGTTGAGAAGTTGATCTTGATTCTAAATTTAAGAGATATAAATGCTGTTTTGTATGAGGGGAGGGGAGAGAAAGTGAGTGGAGGAAAAAAAAATTTGGATTTTGATTTAAAAAAAATAGAGAAGTAGGATTAAAATTTTTTAATTAATTTTTCTTACTCTTTTATCATACATTATCTTTTAATTAAAATTATATAACTCCATTTCTCCAATTTTTTTAAATCCACCTCATAAAAATTTTCCTCCCCCGTTCCAAATCCACCCTTACAATATTGATAAATCTTTCCCTAATTTACCTCTATTGATATTCCCTCAACAATAATCAAGAAAGAAAGGGAATGAAGAAATCAAAGATGTTTAGGGTATTTTAGAAAATATGTATCATATTAACTATCTTTTTAACTTCCTTATTTGTTTGTATTTAATTTTTTTTAAATAATCATTTTGATATTAGACTTCTAATTAATGTTATTTGTCTATTCCGTATTACTTTAACTTCCTTATTTTAGGAAAGATGTTTAGGGTAAATCTAAATTCTATTTTATCTCAATAAATCAAAAGGAGTTAATTCAGATAGCAACATCTTCTAATTAATGTTATTTGTCTATTCCTTATTATTTCTTAAAAAAATCGCTTAATTATCTCCATAAATCAAGGAATTATCATAATTCAAATTTCAAAATTATTCCTTTTAGATTATTTAAATTACTATTGTAATTAATGTCATTTGTGTTTTCCAATTATGTTTCACACAAATAGCCAAATCTGAATTTTGTTAACAATTTAATTATGTCAATAAGATTTTTTTTGCCAACCTTTCCTTATTATTTCTGAGACAAATAGCCGAATCTGAACCATTATTTTATCTCAAGTAACAAAGAGCCATTAACATTTATCAAGAGCGTACCACTTACGAAGAGCATTCCCAGCCTAGTTCCCAAACTCTGAAATAATTTTCTCCATTGACTAGCAGCAAAAGTAATAAGCTAAAAACACAGTGCTTCTTTCATTTCCCTCATGTTTTCTAATCAGATCCAACAGCAATAAAAAGAAATAGAAAAAGGAAGGCTAAATCTGGGCTAGTTTGCCAGAAGAGATCCAGCGACAGGAAGAGATCCAGCGACCAGATATCATAACAGATCCGGCCGAAGACTACAAAACAGAAGCATGCCACAACTGAGGAAGGTTACGCTTGACCCAACTGAGGAAGAAAAAAGAGAAGTTAAACTCGAATGAAGGTATCCTGTTGTCGGTTCCACCTGTGCGCACATACCACTAGCTCCCGCACATACCTTCTCTTGGCAATAAAAGTAAGGTGTTGGAATATACTAGTCCACCCTTGGTGGATTAGGGCCCAAGCCCAATTCAAAATGGCTTCATGGAGAGACACAGTTTATAAAGAGTGATACCTTTGTGGTTTAAAGGTTACATCTATTCCTATATAACCGTACGTTTAAGGGTTATATCTATTCCTATATGTAACTGTACATTTAAGGGTTGCATCTATTTCTATGTAACCGTACGTACATTATATATATAATGTGCGGGATTAAGGGAGGAGACTAATGAAAAAATAACATGCCAAATATTAAGGGAGGAGACTAATGAAGAAATAACATGCCAAATATTACTATTCTCTCTCCAAAAGATTCTCTCATAAGAATGTTCTCTTCTCTTCCTTTCTTTGGTGTATTTGCTATGTAGCGTGATCGGGGTCCACATCGGTGCTCCGATTTCGTGTGGGTACTTCAGCGAGTCTATTGGATCCCAGGTACGCCCAAGATACTTACATGGTCTCAGAGCCAGGTTGCTTTAAAATTATGATAATATATAAAATATTATTATCACAATATTATGATATTTAATTTCCATATCATGATATTATGGTGTTATGACGTTAATACTTTCCTTCTCCCAACATGTGTTTTCCTTACCAAATGAATATGCCAAAAAAAAAAAAAGCATGATATTATTTTATTTAGTTTCCCCTGCCCATGGCTCTCTCATGCTTGTGATTAAATATGACAAGTACGTGTTTCTCCTTCATGATAATAGTTTGCAAATAGTGAATATTCACATGATTCAGCATCCGTATGGCATATATATATTGATAACTCTCCGATAATTATGATTATTAGTTCTTGACTACAGCATGAAATTTTTGTTTTTTCGCTGCATGTTTGTTTCTACCGTGCTGATATATAATTTGTCCCTGGAATATATAATTTGTTGGAGATGTCTCTGCTTTTTGCAGTTTCGGTTTTATTTATTATGGTATATATATACTGTTCAATTGTTTGTAAAAGCACAGCATAAAACCATTTAGAACCCTGAACCAGAAAGGCAACGTCATGAATTCCATCATATTCGGCCATCTCTGGTTATTGGAAACAAAACATAGAGGGAATAGTCGTCTGTTAAATCTCTAGAAAATTGGGTTAAAAAAAAACTAGAGTTTAGGGACAACAAATTGGTATGAACGAAAAAATAAAGGAGGAAATTGAGTTCAGTGAAGTAAAGAAAACTAAAGTCGCTTGTTGAAACAAATAGGAAACAGTGAAAAACCTTCCATTGGCGAAACGGACCCTAAGGCTTTGAAAGTTTTCGAGTTGGGTCACAAGAAAAAGCGCGTTTTAGGATGGTAAATTACCATATACTTGTAGACAACAGAAACAATAGTTTCTGTCGGCTTCTAAAACAAACACCATGTCATTTAAAAGACATGTCCTTGCCTCCAATAAAGTCAAACACACCGTTTCACTAAATCTTAAAAAAATCTGAAGAGATTGGAGTTGGGCTAGGCATGGATTGGGCTGAGTACATTTTTTTTGAGAAAAGGGGGAAATGGGCCAACCATTTTTTTGGGCTTTAACAATTAAAAAAAACAGAAAATTTTAAAAAGAGCCATTTTTTTTATTTCCAGAATTTCTCATTCCATTTCCTTCTAAGAGCGTATGAAGGAGCATTTGGGCTCTGATTGCAACTCGATTTATCTCTAAAAATCCCTAAATTCATTATCTATACTTTGACAGACAATATGTAAATTTTGAAATATATTTGGATCTATTTTGAACATAAAAATGAAATTTATTTTATTCTTTTGAATAATGTTTTTATTGAAAAACATATATCTAAACTTGAACCAGATGGCTTTAGAAAATAAATAGGTTTTTCAGTTAAAAGCCATTGAGTGTTGATCCAAGTATAAATTACTTAGAGAAATGTGAGCCTCTGAGTAACGGATGATTGGGATTTGCCCATTTAAATATGAAATTATAAGTGGTGATACCTAGAAGGAGATTATCTTGATAGAAGATCAAGATGAACCAATTCAGAGTAAGGTTATAATTAATCCTGAAATGGAATAAGAAAAGTAACTGGAAGAGAACTGAGAAGATCAGTCCTAAGAGGAACTTGAATCTCCTGAATCTTAAGATGTCAAGATTCGAATCCAGAGCAACCTGAAAGGAGGTAAAAGTGAAGGATCGGATACTGAGGAAGCAGTGTCAAATCAAAGTGAAAGAAAATCTCAAATGGAGAGATTTCTTAATATCCAATCTCTGGATCATGGTGGAGTTCAGGAAAATATTACTTCTTGGGTAAAGAGTAAAGACTCATCTTAAGTGAAGAATAAACTCTTAAGCCAAGTCCAAATTCCCAATACTTGAAACTATAAGAGTTTTAAGAAGAAATACTAAATGTTTCTATTAGGAAACAGATATAATTTGGATAAGAGATATGGGATATTTGTTTTAGAAAATCTGAAAGATTGTTGAAATAATAGGAGACACAAAATTCTCACAATTTAAAAAAAAATATATATTTGTTGAGAACCTGTCAAACTATGTTTGAGAAGCATAGAGACTTAACTCTTTAGAGGAAGTATTTTCGGCTGGAAATTAAAATGTGCATAAATGAAATGCATAGAGAACTTAGAAAAACTATTAAGTTTTCCCAACTCCTAGATAAAAGGTTAATAAGACATTATGAATATAATGTGATGAAAGCATGAAGAAGTAAAAGTTAAAATACTCTTCATAAGTGGGAGCTCTTGGAAAATGAGTCTTTCAAGAGCGTCATATGCTCTATCTCAGTGGGAGCTCTTAGAAAATGAGTTTTTTAAGAGTAATAATTGAGCATCTTATTTAAGGTACTTGTATGAATTTCTTGATAGATGATAATGACATAATTGGAATCTGTGTGATGGGAGGTACAAACGTATTCTCCTGATCATAGATCCAGTGACATCATTATTTTTCTAGTCAGGAATAATACAAGTACATGATGTTGTATACTTCAATGTGTTATATTATTGATAAGTTCTTGGATTAAATAAATTATGAATAATCCCATGTGTAGGATAATTTGAGTGGCTAAGCCAAGAGAGGCTACCAAGAACATAATTTGTAAACTAAATGGGGACAATCAAAATATCTAGTATTTATAAAAATAATTTGTTGTCAAGTCATTGACAAATAGTCATGGTAATACTGAAGTTAAGATGTCAGCTTAGTAAAGAAAAGGTTACGAGACCTATATGGCTTGACAAGGGAAACAAAATAGTGTGAATTGCCCTATAAAATTGTATAGTTGTGATTCAATCTTTCTTTCAATAAATTTCTTTGGTTGATAAATTCTTTGTGCATAATTGCATTGCCTTTTTCTTTTGATTTAAGTATTGACTTAAATATATGTCTTACTAGTCAAAGGTATAGAATTTGGTTCTAGAAATAGCATAATGAAAAGTTTTCAGAAAGATACTAGAACTGAGTTTATATTGCAATTATTCTATTTCGTTGCATGTGGTCCTATAAGTTTGAGGGTGAGACACAGAGCTGGGTAAATTATTACCTTTGTTGATGATTTCTCATGTTATTACTTAATTTTATACAAGTCTAAAGATTGTTGCTTTAGACAATAGGTGAATGAAGTTCGAGAATCAATTGGATAGGAATTATAAAAGTTCCACGAACTGATCAAATGAGTGAGCATCTATTTGACTAGTTTTAGTTAGCTCTGTGGAAATAAAGGGATAAATAAATAGATAACTATCCGAGGAACTCTATCCCCAAAGAAAAAGAGTTTAAAAAGGCATGATGGAATGCTATTAGACATGGTTAAACATATTATGGCTCATGCTAACCCCCCAAATATGAGTGGGAGAGTATTAGCTAGTCCACTTTTGGTGGATTAGTCACACATACTTGGTTACATCAAGTTATGTGGACTTTGGTTTAACCATATACCCTCTAAAGGAGTCACTACCATACCCTATAAATAAAAGTTAAATATGAGTTTTCATAGACCATAAGGGTCGGTTGCAAATTCCTATAGTGATTGTAAGTGGGAGCTCATAAGGGTTACGTTTTTTAAGAGTGAAATGATGATAGAGTTATGGCAAAAAAGAATTGGAAGGTACCACATTTGTTGTGAATTAGTTTTCAATTAAGGGTGAAACTAATCACATTGCATCTTTTTGCAAGATACAAGGACAAGACAGTACAGAACATGCCAATAATCCTCAATTGTTTTTGAGAGTGGGAGCTTAGAATGGTCAATAAAGAGACCAAACAAAATAAATATGAAATGCAAAAAGCTCATGAGAAAAGGGATAACTGAGAAACATGTTTATGGTTATTCTAAAAGAGGATGATGAGTCACATTTTGTACAAGAGGCCATGTCAAGGGAGAATGGAAGAAAGCAATGAAAAGGGAAGTGGATTCTTTAAGAAAGAATCAAGTTGAGAATCAGATTGATCTAATGCCAAGTCAAAAGGGCTATTGAGAACTAGTGAATTCTATAGGTTTAGGAGAAAAGTGAATAAATCAATTGACATGCACAAGACTTGTTGTTACAGAGGGGTATGCATAACAGGAAGGCATTTTTGCTCACTTGTTGTGCATTTAAATTAGTTTTAATATGACAATAGTTAACTATTTGAATTTAAATTACATCATATGGATGTAAAACATACACTTTGAGTGATGATCTGGATGAAGAAATCTATGTGCAGTGACTATTAGATTTCATTAAAAGTAGCATTTGAAGTTTCACATAGTAGTGATTTCATGTGATTTTGCAGAAGTTCCTTTATGGATTAATGCAATCATCTAGATAATGATGTTTAATGCTTTAAAAGAGCGGTAACCCAATGTGTTTTTCAAATGGTTGAAAAGAACCATTAGTAAATAATTTGTGATGTTATTCCTTTAAGTGGATAATATACTATTGGCCATACATAGTTTGAATTTGGTAGTGCCTATTAAAGAATGGTGCTGGTTCATGGGTAAAACAATTGGATTTAAGATCCAAAGAAATAGCTTAAGAAAACTTCTCTCTTTTACAAGAGAATTACATTAAGAAGATTCTTAAGCGATTCAAAATAAGTGAATGCAATCCCATAGATACCCCAATGACTTTAAGAGTAAGTCTGAGTCTTGACAAATTTCCCTAACTGAGCCAACCAAGAAGATAATGGAAAAGAATATCTATATGATACTGTTAGCAGTATGATGTATGCAATGATAAATACAAGATCAGATATATGCGCATGGTAAGACTTGTAATTAGGTACTAGTCCAACCATCGTGAGAGAAATTAGATGGCTTCTGATAAGTGAAATATTTGCATATTTATTTTCCCTTATATGATGATTTTATGGACGATATTTGAGCTTAATATAATATATTTGGGTGTAAAATAAATAGTATTTAAAAAATAAAGAAAAATATAAAAAAATAAGTACTGTAGCGTCGGTTACTATTCATCACGGATTCACTGTAGCAGGGTGTTACTGTAGCGGACGGAGGTGACTGTAGCGGATGGAATCACTGTAGCACTGTAGCAACACGGAAAAAACGCGTAAACCAACCGACAGGTTACTGTTCACTACTGTAGCAATGCGTAAAAAGAAGGCGAAATCACTGTAGCACCGTGGAAAAACTGACCCTACGTTGCCTATAAATGCAATGGTCAGGCGTGGAGAATTTTGCAGATTCGAGGTGGAGAATTTTCTCTGACAGTCAGAGACCCTTCTCTGACAGGGAGAGATATTTTCTCTGACAGTTCTAAATAAATTGTGTTATTTTTTATTTTTAATTTTATGTATTGTATTATTTTTTTTATGCCTCCTACATGGAAGGCTTAGTATTATATTATTTTCTGTATGCCTCCTACATGGAAGGCTTAGTATTGTATTACTTTTTGCATGCTGCCTACATGGAAGGTTTTACCTCCTAAATGGACGGCTAAATTTCTCCATTTTTTTTATGTATATTTTTGTTTGTATATTTATGTTTGAGAATTTAATGTTCAAGTTTATGCAGTATTTATGAGGATTTCATTCTAGTTTTATATAATGTCAATTTATTTTTATTTTGTTTTTAATTTCATCATGTGCTAAATTTTCATTTTCCTAGGGTGATGACGTAGCTTACTAATGACGGATTGAATCTTAATTTATTAAATCTAGTTTTAATTTCTCCTTCATGATTGAGTTTTAATTATTGTTCTTAATGCTTTCATTTGATTGGCCACCTTTTGAATGATTACAATATGCATGTTGAGACCGGAAGGAGATGCATGTGTGTAGATTCTATAATTAAAACCATGAGTTGAATATGAAATAGGAATATATTCATATGAGTTGTGTAGTCTTATTGAGTTCCATAAATCTTAATGCATAATTAATTGCTTAAATTCATATAGGAATATATTGGATTAGCAATTAATTATAGAATTGCTTGACCTTGGAAGAGGCTAGTAATTAAATTAGGGAAACTCGACTATCAATCATGTGGAATAAATTGGGCTAGAATAGATAAGTGATTCAATCCGAAATTTGTTAAGTGAAATCTAATCCCTAGGACTTTTTCTCATATTTGTTTTCATATCATCTGTACTCATATTTCTATTTAATTATTTTTCTTTTATTTGTACTCTCAATTATCAATTTATCGATCGACTAAATAGAATTAAAATTACCCATTTTGGTACTTAGTGCTCAATCCTCGTGGGAACGATACTCTACTTACTTCTATATTACTTGATTACGACAGTGTACACTTGCACTATTTAATTGATCATCTAAACTCGTAACAGCTTCATAGAAGGGTCATGAGATACTTGTATAGTACATTGATTATGTGCGTTTAAAGTATGTGTTGTGATAGTACAAGAGGCTTTATGGCTGGTAATGTTCATAGAACATGTGAGATTTGAAAGTGAGAATTCAAATCTTATGTCGAATTATTGTGACTACATGTAGCCACTGCTTAAACAAAAGACCCTAAGCATAATAGATAGATTAAATGCAAAGGTATAGCTATATGAGAGATACTATAGCATATAAATTTATTGTTGAACAATGTATTTATATGCAAAGTCCCCCAACTAAGCCTAATGACCAAGGACATGTATGAGAAACATATTAAGTCCTTTGGCATACATATAGTATGGAGTAATGATATTTCATTTTGGCTTTTAATATGCGTGTAAGTATACAATGTCTAGTATGTCGTACAGGTTGGTGAGGTCGTCTTTCTCACACAAGCTACCGCCTTTGACATTCAGAAAGAGTGTGCAAAGATGAGACAATTGTGTTCACCAGTAAAGTAGCAAGACTTCTAATATGGTAGAGAAGAAACACAAACTATGTCGCCTCGACTTAAGTGCAGTAAGTCGAGATGAGATCCTTAATTGTAAAAATATGGATTGAATCATGGAAACCCACGTCCATGATACCTGTTTCCAGACAATAAATTCTTCAAAATTGACGTCATGTAATAGGAGTAGAGTTGAGGAATTTGGGTTTAGATACTGGGAGTGTCTAGACTCAAGTCTATACGGTGTTAATAATAAAATCAAACGACATACGCTCTTAAAGTATAAGAGTAACACCGTAGCATGTGATTCATACCACATGTGCTAAAGAATCGCAAATAGGAAGCAAGTGAATAGATCCCTGCTTCATTCCTGTGTGAGTCCTAGAAAGGTTAACCCTTCATCAATGTCCTTTGACTTTGACATTATCATGGAAATATGTTTTAACGTCTGCTACTTTAGCATTTTGTCCTATGATCATGATTGATACGATTTAAAGGCATTATGTTAGGCAAGCGGTTGATACATATCAAAGTGATATATGGGCGAAAGAAAGATTATTACATGAAATATACACACCTATGCTGGTGTCTAAGACCGGTCCCTTATGATATTATTTTGTAGTTTCATAAGTGTAGACACTATGTATATGAGAAAGGCAATCTGAGTTTTATACTGACTCAAGAGGGATTAGATTGGCCATGAGTAAATTGTATATTGGTAAATCTAGGACATTCGGGCATTATATCAATATTGAGCTGCACCACAGGGTTGTCTTGTGCTGATCTCTACAAAAAGGGATTTCTAGTACAAAGCGCCCAAATGGAGACGTCATGCCCACGCGGTCACGGCAAAACACCTAGTATGAAAGAAGTAAGAGAAAGAGACTTAACCCATAACATCTAATCCACCAAGTGTGAGTGGGAGATGTTGGAATATACTAGTCCACCCTTGGTGGATTAGGGCCCAAGCCCAATTCAAAAGGGCTTCATGGAGAGACACAGTTTATAAAGAGTGATACCCTTTGTGGTTTAAAGGTTACATCTATTCCTATATAACCGTACGTTTAAGGGTTATATCTATTCCTATATGTAACCGTACATTTAAGGGTTGCATCTATTCCTATGTAACCGTACGTACACTATATATATAATGTGTGGGATTAAGGGAGGAGACTAATGAAGAAATAACATGCCAAATATTACTATTCTCTCTCCAAAAGATTCTCTCATAAGAATGTTCTCTTCTCTTCCTTTCTTTGGTGTATTTGCTGTGTAACGTGATCGGGGTCCACATCGGTACTCCGGTTTCGTGTGGGTACTTTAGCGAGTCTATTGGATTCCAGGTACGCCCAAAATACTTACATCAGGATATCGCCCTTATCAAAATTCTTCCCCTGCACAAATTGAAGCCAACCCCCAATAAAATTGACCACCTTCCTATGAGGGTTGTAATTAGCCTGAGATACTATTTGATACTCCTGCTCTTCCAATATTGCTTAAGGGTTCTTGTATTTTAAAGTGATAACTATAGGGTCGTGAAGATTCCCCACAAACAGGTACTTGCGGCAAAATGACATGGGAATTGGCTGTATACATAATAACAACATCTTTATAGTTGTAGAAAATATATATTTATAAAGAGAAAATATATAGAATTTTTTACCAGTCTTCCTCTGGTATTAGGACTGATGGTCACACGGAATAGTCAGTAGATCCCGACACCTACATAGATACAAGCAATTCGTTCAATAAGAGAATGAGATTGGCAACAAAAAGTTAAATTTGCATATACACCAAGGGTAAAGCACATACAACTTGAGCTTCTCATTTTCTCCCTTACAGAAAAGGGGCATGGAAAGGGGCAAAAGGCGTGATATTATTTTATAACAAGAGCAGCAATCTAACTGTTCACCAATAACACCTTTAGCACATTAAAACCAACCTTCCAAAAGGAAGGCATGACGATATGGCTACGACATTCATCTCTATATATAGGGGAATTAATGATGGAAGAAAGGCAAAACACATAACACATAACACAAAACACCCAGGTAAAGAGTATAGATTGGGGTTGGAGGAGATGCAGTGGATAAAGTGCCGAATACAGTATTTATCTAGATATTCAGAACTAAGTCCCTGATAGATGGGTTCAATAAAAATTTAATTGAATACTTAATGTCCATAGACGCAATAAAAAAATCAAGGTTAAAATATGCCCAGAGTTAATATAACGTAGAATTTCATTTTATACCCTCAGAGCAGGGGTCTAATAGGAGAAAATGGATATCTAAATATCCATTGCAAAATCACTTAAAGAATCTATGATTCTCAAATTAAAGATCTGGATCAATAGGCCAATACTTTCTATGATTCTAATTACTATAACTAACAAAATATAACTCAGGACAGAACCAACCCTTCGAGTCACCATGTGACTTCAATAACCTGCTGACACTAACTGAAATCTACAATAAACAATATGTAACTAAACATAAAACTAAATAAAAAGAAACGTTATCTTACAATGGATGCCATCATCTTTAACATAGGCTCACCAAGCAAAACTCAAAGATCAAGATTCACACAACTCCACTGTGATTCTAACTAAAGGTCATATCTAGAAATATGACAATCTATCTTGCAACAATCTGATTATCAACGGAACAGAAACACATATGCTTATAACTAGAAACACAGCTGATAGCGAATGTAGTGCTCTAGACTGATGAGATTCTACCTTCAGCTGTCTACTCAATAATGTGATACAGACTTGCTAACAGTTCATTTGACTTCTAGATAGTAGTCACCGCATTAAGTGCCCTGTGCCTATGAAATGTGATGCTTAAGCTGCACAGAACTTCTATAGCAAAGCTTAGGCATAAATCTATCTTGCATAAGGGTGGTAACGACTACTGCCTCCATAACCTCCTCTACTACCATAGCCAGCACCAGGGCCAGTCATAACCCCCACCAGAACCAGGTCCTGCATAGCTAGGTCTACTCCCCCTGGCCCTGCACAGCTAGCACCAGGGCTAGTCATAACCCCCACCAGAACCAGGCCCACCATGGTTTGCAAAGCCCGTATGCCCCTAGTCCACTTCCACCATATCCACCACCAAGGCCCCCATATATGAACCATAGCGACTATCAGTTCACCACCATACCCACCATAATCACCAAGCCTGCTGCCAAAACCTCCAAGTGACCTATAAGAAGCAGGACCAAAACTACCGCTGCCAAAACCGCTATAGGATTCGCCAAATCCACCATAACCATCACTGTATAGTGTTGAATAGTGCCATCGCTACAGTAACAAGAACAATGCCGATAAACCATACCAGGGATGAATAGTAGCGCACAGTGTCGATGACCAGTAGAGCATATTGGATGAACAGTACACACTGGAAAATAATTTTAGAAAGCCCTAAGCTCTGATACCATATAATATGAGAAGGAAAAATAACCTGAATTCTTTGTATTGTTATGTGCAAAAGTATCCTATTTATATACATGTGGTAGTATCTCTAATAAATGTTAGGATCCCTTATTATAGGGATATGATTCTAGGATCCTTGATTATGCTAACATAAAGAAAAGCATGTTTCATACTAGAACAACATCTCCTCAAAATGAAGTACAATAACAAAGTATAAAAAGTGGATTTCACCTCCCATTTGATGTAGCATTGCATCAATCTGATCACCATCTTCCACTTGAAGCTGCACAAGAAAAAGCCAGCTCTAGTTTAGATAATTGACCTGATATATAGAATTCACTTATAAAAATCCAAAGGGATTAGAGTAAAGGAATTAATATTCAAGACTCTATACATAGACTGAGTAAAAAACAAAATTTCCTTCTCGTTCCATAAAAGAAGGGAGAGATATATGCATCGAGGAATTTTACTTCGTTGGACAAAACCTTGCTCTTCACTTTGAGAGCAAGGAGATCCAACTGATTATCCTCAAGGTGACTTGCACCAGCTCTGATTTGTTGCAGCGTTGCACCAATCTCATGACCATCTGGCATTTCCAGCTATGCAAATAAAACAATGGTGGCGGAATTCAACATTTGTTGTTTACAATAAGTATTCATGATTTCACTCATTTGAGCTCCTTTATTCATGTTGTATAATACCTCTTGGCTCTCTTGTAATTCAAGAACCGGTGAAAAGAAACCAAATCCTTATACAAATTTCCATAAAAAATAAATTGATTTATGATAAGTACTAGCTAAATAAACCGAAGATTAAAAGCAATTGGAATGATGATGAGAAGATTAGAACAAGACGATTCAGACAAAACCTCGATCTTCACTTTGAGAGCGATGAGATCCGACTAATTGTCCTCAAGGTTGCTTACACTAGCTCTGATTTAGTGCAGCATTGTGTAATACCCCCTTTCTTTTATAGTGTATTTATTAATTATTATGCAATTTATTTAGATATGTGAATAGGACATCAATACTAATACTAACGTCTTAGTTGTCCCTCTGATACCACTGCTCTCTGATAATTCTTATACCACATTCGGGTACTGGTAACTTTATCTTATACACTGATCTTACCTTTATGTAAATAGTTATTACCAAATTCCTGAGAATTTTGATAAAATAACTAAGTACTCTGATACCGTTTCATACTATTATTACTACTATTATCATCAATATGGGATCCACTAGGCGTACAGCTAGTTATGTAAAACCCTTCACTTTTAGAGTGATGAGATCTGACTAATTGTCCTCAAGGGTGCTTGCACCAGCTTCGATTTGGTGCAGCCTTGCACCAATCTCATGATCATCTGGCATTCCGAGCTACGCAAATAAGGAGAGAGATACCTCCTATGTTCAGGTATACCAGAAATTGAATTGAAGAGAAGATCAGGAGAAAGAACAAAACACTTGCAATACATACATACTTCTTTGCTTCTTCTTCGACTTCATCTTCAAATTTGATTTCTTCTTTGCGTGACTGAGAGCATTTCTGAACAAACTCACAGTTATATAGACTAAAGGTAACCTTATGCGCGCTCCACCCAAAATCAAAAAATCATCTCTGCCTCGCTAAGCGGTTGGGGAGGCATGGCTTTCCACGGTGATGCATATTTTCGTCTCCTCTAAGGTCAGAACGGTAATTAACCTCAGTCTACTTTATTGATTTTATTTTACAAATATAAATAAATTTATATTATATATTTTTTAGAAAAAACTATTTGATATTTGAATCCATTCCATTTGATAGAGCTAAATATTTACATATCTTTGAGTGATTAACTTTAGGCTTTTGTGGGATTTGATTAACTATTTTGGACATAATGAGGTATTAATGTGAGATTTGAGTGCAAAGGTAATTTGGGAATTAAATTGGCCAAATTGATTTATTTTAAATAATATTTGTTATTCCTATTATTAATTAATTGTGAACATATGATATTACCTTTATGCATCTCATAAATATAGGTGATGACATGGTATATTGGAGCTTAATGGAGGATAAAGATGGAATTAAAAGAGAGCACATGTGCAGATTTTATCTCCTAGTTTTTTGGTTTTAATATGCTTGAGAAAGGAATTAGGCATTGTTTGGTGGCTTGAGTTTCTTGGCCTTAGGATCCCTCAAGTTTTTACCCATCTCCAAACAAGGCATTGTGCCTTATACTCACCAGAAATCAGATCGCACAGAAGGAGGGAAGGGATCACGTTGTTTTGGCACTACGGGATCTCATCGCGGGGGACACTCATTTCTTTTCTCCATTTTTTCGTTTTCTCTCCACTTCCACAGTGACGGCCTCTCCTTCTCCTTCCACTTTCCATCGATATTGTTCCTTGTTTTCTCTGTTTTTTTGGATCTGCAACGAAGATGAAAGTCGAGAGGTCCAGAGGAACTGAATTTTGAATCATGAGCGACTAGGCTTTTTCGTCCGATGGTGATGGTGAAGCTAACCTGAGTCCTTGAGCATCTAGGGATCTAGGGGAGTTCTTTGTATCGTAATTTCATCTTCCACTCTATGTATATGCAGATTATGATTCTAGGTTGCTAGAGTTTATAATTTGTGTATATGGTGGAGGATTTAATCGGTTAATGTAATCTGGATGATGATATTTATACTAGATTTATACTCTTGGATTGTAATTGGACTATAGCACTCTTTTGTTATTCAATTGCTTTCCTCTATTCTCTTAAGATCAATTGTTTGCTAGGTTTCTAGGAATTAATTGGTGGTAGAGAGGATCTTTTATGAATCTATCATAAGCTAAGTATTGATTAGTAAGGGTTCTTATTAGTCATTGTGCTTAATTAAGAGAATAACTTAAAATTAAAATTGGACAAGAATGGCTAGTGGACTCATTTACTTAGGACATTCATCTCTTGCATTTACACCCACTCACTCACTTTATACATTGAAAAATTCATAAACAAGTAGCTCTTTAGTTTAATTAGATAGATGAAACTCACATCCCATATTCTTAGGTTAATTTGTTATTTTACACTAGATTACTTAGAAACTAAATATAGGCTCCACGTAGAGATTGACCTAGGTTAGTTGCCCTATATTGCATTTTTTATATGATAGCCCCATGATATGGCTCTTCAAATTTGGCGCAGTTGCCAGGGAGCCTAGCTCCTAGGTAATTGGGTGTCAATTTCAAAAATTTGACCGGGGTGTAGTTTGTGTAGGTAAGGAGTTCTTGTTTTCAATTTATAAAAGAAAAAAAAAAGAAGAAGAAAATTTTCTGGAAATTCTAAAAAAAAAACGTAGTTCCCATTTGCGTAGGACCTAGCTTGGTAAGGTGTCAAGTTTCACTTGTTTCCAGAGTGCTTTTGGTGTGTTCTGATCTGGGTTATAGTGTCTGAAATTTTCTGCAGTGTTTGAATTGTGAGTGCATTTTTTGTTTTCTACTGGAAATGAGAGTGCTTTAACCAGATTCAACAGAAAATTTGATTTCTGCAATTTGATTTCTGCAAAATTCTCCCCATGAAAATTCTGCTGCTGTCGTATTCAAGCTGCTGAACTTGGATGATTTCCTGCACTTGTGCGTGTTGACGCTGAAAGTTGATAAATTGCTGACTGTTATTGCTGTTGCTCTTAACTCATTCTAGATTGATGTTGCTGTGATTGAGCTTTTGATATTGTAGAAATCAACTGTGAATTTCTTAAGTTGAGCTGTTATAAAATCAAGTTTCTTCAGTGAATTTTCACTGGCTATTTTGTGAATCTAATTGTTGTGGAGGAAATTGCTGTCAAGGTGAGTGCTTAAGTGACTGTCATTGGTTCTCAACAATTTTCTGCTGGAAGAACCGTCTTTGGCTGAATATGAGAAGCTAATATGATCTGATCTTGCATTTCAAATTGCCATTTGGATTCAATACTTGAAATCTGATTGAGTATCTCACATTTTAACTTGGTGAAGTGTCAATTGTTTACTTGTTGTGTCTTGTTCGCTGTGCTTACCCTTGGAAGCTTGGAACTAAAATTGTCCAACTGTGAAAAGGATTTGTGCTAAAAAAAAAAAAATCAACTGATGTCCTGTTCTGCACTTGAGAGTTTATTATTCGTGCCTTTTATTGTGGCCACATAACACTTGTGTGGATAAAGTTACTGTGCGTTACCTCTATTATGAATGATTGAATTTTTGAGATCTTGATCAAGTTCTTGCATGAGACATATATTTGGTATTTAGCCTCCAATTTTTGAAAATCTAACTTCATTTCAAGTTTTTGGATTGAACTCGTGTAACTTCTGTGCAGTTGAATGGGCCATTTGCTTTTGTTCCATACATAATTCAGATATTTTGCTGAATTCGTTGCACTTTGATATTTTATTGAGGAAGGAACTTGTGTTAAGTTTTAGAGTTTGAGCGTTAACTTTCTGTCAAGAATTGCTGCTGAGAAAAAAAAAAGATCTTGCTGAATTTCTGAACTGTGCTGAATATTCTGGATGCTTCAGTATTGTTGCCATCAAACTCTCAATTCTGCTGTCACAAACATTTGGTGCTGTGCTATTTTAACTTGCTGAGGTTTCATGCTCGTATGTGCATGCATTGGAACTAGTTGCTGCTGATTTTGGAGGGATTGGGTTGACCATTCTGCGTCAGAATTTGTTTTTCACTGCTGATATCATTGATGCTGTTTTGCATGAAGAAATTTTGCTGATTGAGGAATTGTATTTGAAACCACTTTAATGGCATTTTATTTTCTAGGGTGTGCTGATCTGGTGTTGTTAAGTTTGTCCCATCATAGACACATTGACTTACTTCTTGCTAGAAATTTGTGATTGTTGCAACTTGAATTCCACCATAGAGGGGCTGTATTGCATTGAATCCTTGCTAATTTGACTGGTTTCATCTGAATTACAAATCATTGCTGCTGTAATTAAATTACTGGTTTTGTTGATATTGATTTTGCCCTGCTGAAGTTGAACATTCTTGCTGGAAAACCATAGAGTATTGCAAGTTGATCATACATTATTTCCCTAAAAGGGTTAGATCGAGTTGTTACAGTTGCTGGGTGACACTAAATCTGCACGTTGTATTTCAAGTGTTCTTATTGTGAGAACCATTTTTGCTGAAATTGAGTACCAATTCTTATTAGAACTATCACATTTCACTCTGAATTTGAGAGTTTCTGTTTGGGATCTCAACTTGATGTTGCGCTTGCTGAACTGTGACTTCACAGAACTTGCTATGAAATTGTTATCTGACATTGTGGTTGGCTGTTGCTGAAATTGACAATTTGAGTTACTGCCATTGTTGTCCTGCTTTCATACTTACAAGTTTGTTGTCCAAGTTGTGTTGGGACTTTGCTGAAATTCTGTGCAGCATGTGAATTTTACAAAAAATCTAACTGTATTATGAATTTTTGCTGCTGTGTAGGTCAAAATTCTCAAATATGAAACTATTCTTCATCTCTCAAATTTTGTGACAACAATTTATGCATTCGGTTAGCCTTGATCTGATTTGTTGATATGCAAAAAAAAAAAAAAATTGCAGAACAACTTGGAGTTGAGAATTCAATTTTGCTATTGTTAGTGAGCATTGTTGTCATTGCTGGTTGTAAGCTACTGCCCTGTTTTGCTAGGTGTTTGGTAGTGGAAATCTGAAGTTGTTTGTGTCCTGCTGTAGTGGGAATAGTTCATAAAATTCTTTTTTTTTTTTTGTAATCTCCTTGTGAAGTTGCCCTGTTTGGCAGTGCCTCTGTGAATTGGTTTTGGAAGTAAAATTTTAACTTCATCAAGGCTTGAGCTACTGAAACCCTATTACTAGTATTATTTTTTAGCTTCCTTCTCTGAAGAAGTTGCTCTTGTTATAATTGTGTGAAGTAGTTTCTTTAGAAAATTTTTGAAAATAGAAAAGTTTAAAAAATTTATTTAATATTCCCTTCGGTCTTAAATACTACAAGACAGAGTTAACTTTTTTTGAGAGATTAAGAAAGCTAAATAAGTTACTTAATCATATTATATGCTGTGTATCCTTATATTACATATCATTTTATTTGTCAAACTAACTAATTTGGAGGAAAAAATATAAATATAAATATGCTAAAATAATTTAATTAACTTCCTTATTATCTCCAAAAAAGTCAACTTTATCTTATATGTAGGACAAATTAGAGTATGATTTACCACAACTTAAATTTCTTTGTTATTGAGTGAGCCAATCATATTAATTTGAGGCCAAGTTAATAATCTCACATTTTCCCCAACAAAATCTGCCGTTAGATTTTTTTTTTTTTTTGACCTCAACTCCCCCATTAGATTTATTTAATATCAAATAATTAGTTTCAAATTGTATCAATATCTTTTTTTTCCTTGCCAACTTCAAATTGTATCGATATATTAATCAGATAGTGTTTTTTAATCAAAGTCACATTTTGTTTGGATTAAAACGGGTGGAGCTTTCCAATCATTACAAAAATCCCTGAATTGGCAATTATATAAATTCATGGCCAAAAATAAGAAAGCAAACAACCCAACCATTTAAATTCGAAATCAAGCCAGAATCAATATATAATCAAAAGTCACATCTAATCTGAATATCTTATAAATTAAGATTTAATTCTAGTTAGACAAGCATCTCTCACACAATCACACTAGAACTCAAAGTGAAGTATAATTACAGGTCTTCGATGCATTTCACCCCCCGTTTGGTCCAGCATTGCATCTATCTCATCACCATCTTCCGCCTCAAACTGCGCAAGGAGGGGAAATAATTGTATGGCTTTTTCTGTCATTTTTTTGGCTAATAACCAGTGAGAAGATCGAAAACGAAAAAATTTATCTTGCTGCAGTCAATTAATCCTCATATATAAAAAATTGAAGATTCAAAAATCAAAATAAAATTTCACTTAATAACCATCAAAACTGCCTGAGGCGTTGCCTTCCTCGTTGATGTAAATATCTGTTCCTCACACCCAATTAGGAAAAATTATATTCTAATTCCCATATAAAAGGAAAAAAAAAGAATAGTTCATTAAAATCTTAAAATTGTATTTAAGTACTATAAGACTTTTTTATAATAAATTATAATTCCACTGACAAGTCCATAGGCGTCTGTTGACAAGTTCATGAGTGCGTCATTGACAAGTCTAGAGGCCATTATTGATAAGTCTATGAGCGTCCATTAGCAAGTCAATGATTGAAATTTATTACTTCCTCCAGTCCTAATTATAAGATAAAGTTGACTTTTTTAGAGAAATTAAGGAAGTCAATTAAATTACTTTATAGTGTTTATATTTTTAGTATCCTTAGATTATATATTAGTTTATTAGTCAAAATAATTAGTTTTGAGAAAAAAATAAAAATAAAAATACTCTAAAGTAATTTAATTGATTTCCTTAATTTCTCCAAGAAAAAATCAACTTTATCTTATAATTAGGACCGGAGAGAGTATAAAAAAGTCCAACTGGATTTTTTTGACAATTTTGATATTTCAAAACACCATTTGTTTTTCTTGTATGAAGGGTGAGTGTAACTTTTGCTTTTTTTTTTTTTTTATTACAACTCTCCCTTTTAACTCAAAACTTTTATCTCTGTTGAGTTTCATATCTTTGAAAGACATGAGGACTAGTCCTTTTTTTAAGGATTCGAGTTGATCAGTATTAGGCCAAGTTCAGTGTCATGCATACATATAAATTACGGAAAAAATCATGATACACATAAAGTGCTATAGATATTCTTTTGGACATTGAGATATATAGTTATAATCGTTATCAAACCTGGATCGATTACTCAACCGTCGAGGTAGTGTGTTAGACCGGAGTCAACTCGGAGTTAGACTGATCATAGTTAAAATAATAGAATTTAATTAAAACGAATACAAATATTTACATTTGACTAAAAAAATAACATTTAAATAAAAGACACAATAAACTCCACTGGAAATATGTTTTAAATTAAATGAAGTTCAAAAAAATTAAGAACAGATACATGTTAAAACAATTAAAATAAAATGATAAAGAAAACAAAACTCAAAGGGAATAAGAATTTCCGATTTGCAACATTTTAAAACTAAATAGTAAACATGTTTTGTTCGCTTCCATTTTCTTCTCTTTCTTCTTTCTTCCTCCCTCCATTCCGATCTCTCCCTCCCTCTCTCTCTCACTTGCAGTCTCTTCTTTATCAGAGTTGCGTTTGTCCAGCTTAAAAAAAAATGATGCACAAAATAAATTTCACACACAATAGATAGATAAATAAATAAAATAGAACTCATGCATTTTCTGGAAATAAAATAACATTGGCCCAATTTATTAAAGACCAAAACAAAGCCCAAAAGGGAATTTCCAGAAATTAAACAGATAATCAAAATATAAACTATTGAGCCCACATATTGATTTCTGGAATACATGGGCCAAAAACACTTCTGGAATACATACAAGATGGCCCAAAAGTACAAACCCAAAAATGTGCCCAAAGACCAATTTTCCAGAAACTAAAACGAATAAATTAATGGCTAAAAACAAAATTTTGACAATAAACCAAATTGTCCAAACTTTAGTAAGGCCCAACAATAATTTCGGCAAAGGACGAATTAACAAGAACGAAATAAAAAGGGACAAAGGCTCAAAATTTTTCCGTCCCAAAGTTTAAATTTGTCCAAAACTCAAAAGAAAGCAAGAAAAGGATAAAGGCCGAAATAAAAAAGAAGCTTTAAAATGAAATTAACTAAACTTGAAGCCCAAAACCTAAACACAAATATGAGAAATCGTGCCAAATTAACTGGCAACTCCTCAAGGATTTCCAGGTGCTAAAACCCGGCCTTCCTCCACTGACACCTCTCATTCGGCTGTTCGTAAAACTAGCAATTTGAACTAGCTCTAAATAAGTTAGAGTGAGCATTTTGAAAATCAATCTCCGAGTTTTCCCCAAATAACTTCTTACGTGGATCCACCCAAATATCCCAACATACATAACCAAATAATGTTGCCTAGTTGACCTTCTTTGTGAAATTCCTACCCAATTCACTTGCTTTGGTTTTCAAATTCAATTTCTGCACAGCATTTTGTATGCCTTGTAGCCTATCGCTAGACCTGTGTGTCATTGATTTTATTTCTAGCTGTTCTTTTATTTATTTATTTTTTTCCACCAACGATTTCTATCTGTTGTCAGATGCTGACTTATAATCCCCTTCCCTCGTCTTGTGTAATCCTGCAATCCTACTTGTCTTTACGGCAAGTATCATAGCATTATGCTTTAAACATTATGGGTGCATCAATATTACCCACCTTAAAATGAACATAATGTTTTGTGACTTTTGTCTTTGTTCTGTTTATCTGCTACGTACCTTCTTTCATAAAGTTGCCTCCGGATCTATCTACTACTTTCTTTCAAATAAAAATAAGATATTTTCTGAGATTTGGTTGGGTTAGTTGGGCATATCGTGTTCTTTTACCTATTTAATTCGGTCCTTCATTGGCTAAGTTTTTTCTCTCTTATCAATTGCTATTCTTCTTTTCATTAAACATGTTAAAACAATTATTGATAAACATATGTTTGATTTTTTGGTTTGATTGAAGTTTTAAAAGTACAAGCTTGTTTAACAGGCTTTAGACCAGGCTTGAGCTGAAAAAATATGCCTATAACTATGTAAATTGTTATTTTCATAGAAAGCGTATAGCTAAATGAGGGTAAAACTAGGAAGTTATTGAATTTTTAGAAGCATGTTTCATAATATAAAATGAAAGTTTTTCTTTGTCTCTATAAAACAAATTGAAAGTATTTTATAAATAGGATAGATGAGTACAATTTAATTACATGTCATCAGTTCATTTTATATCAAACATCTTATTTGTCAATATTAACTCTTGATTTTAAATCGTGTTATTAAATTTAGGAAAAAAGACAAAAAATATCCTAGAAATATCAAAAATATAAACTGGGTGTTGAATTTCAATAAGCCCAAATCAGATTCAATGGATTGATTTGAAGTTTTTGAAATGTTGGGAAATAATATCATTGCCCTCACTTTTTTGAAAAAACCATTAAAGTTTCCTGTTGGCCGTCACTGAAGCTCTGCCATCGGCAACCATCGTTGGCAACCATTCTCTAGAGCTATGGTAATCTTGTCGACAACCAGTTGCCGTAGCTCTGGTGCTGATGACTGGTCAATGGAGCTTCGATGGCATAATATATTCTTTTTTGAATTTTTAAATAAAATTAGTTAATAATTAACACTACAAAAAAAGCCTCCATTACCCACGAAATCTGAGACAGAACCATGTCCGTGGGTAATTTCAGACGCATTTGGGACGGAAATTCCGTCGGGAAAATCAGAGACGGAATTGCCCACGGAAATGCGTCAGTAATTTGACACGGAATAATTCCGTGGGCATGTCCGTCGGAGAGTTACCATCAGCGACGGAATATCGTGGCTAATTACTGATGGAAGTGTTTCGTCAGTGATTTCCGTTGCAGGTATTTTTTTTTCATTTGGAATACTAAAAAACCTAACACTGAAAACAGCTCCCACCCGAAAAATTTCCCCAACCCACCAGCCGAAAATTTTCCCTCCAGAACCGCCCGCATGAATCATCTCAAGAAGTAGCCCCAACCCATTTTTTGAGTTCGATTCGGTGCTCCAAGAAAGTTTTTCGGCGATTTGCACCTCCTTCAACGATTTCAATCCGGAACTCGGCCGATTGCTCCATAGAAATGGGAAGAATGAGCTTCTCCGAGACAAGGTGAGTGGTGTGGCGTCTCATCCAAAATCCCTAATCCCTTTGCTCAGTGTCGGATTTCACTGCCTCAGCACTCTCTCGCTGTCTGCAATCTCTCCAATCTCCCTCCCTCCCTGCGGCGTTGGTCCTCAGTCGATAAGTCTGGTACACTCATTGATTAATTCAGTGGGTTTTTAAACTCTAATTTGATGTTGACCATTTATTTAGTTTTTGTGATTTTGATTCAATAGGCAAGAGCAGCTGTGTTGGTAGTGCTATCTGATAAATCTACATAGATATAAAAAACGAGAGAGCTCATCTTTCTCACCGTCTAAGGAGAATCAACGAACCCATCTTCAGTTTTCTTCTTCTCTCGTGCATTGATTGTGTAGGGTATGTATGAATAGCTTCTTTTTCTTGGTCTGATTTCTAGAATGCTTCTACTTTGATTATGTGCATATTCTTCTTTGCTATGGTGTCTGGATTGTTGTCAATTAGATTGGATTGGTCTTGCAATATAGTTTCGGATTGTGATTTTCAATATTCTTGAAGCTTGTTGATTGAATCACATAAGGTGGTGGATGAACTGTGTGATATGTGAAATTGTTTTTCCAATGATAGCAGATAAGTGTTGTTTTAATTACTAAAGTTAATATAAAAGTTATTACATACATAGATATATACATACATATATATGCAGGTTGATATTTAGGGGAATCAAGGGTTGTTTTAACTATGAATACAGATGTTGGGAGATGATATGGAATATGTTGAAAAAATTAAACTAAGAATTGGTTAATGCCTTGATTGGTTAAAGTATACTTTGAGGCCATGGTTGATTATAATTTTTCTTGGGATAAGTGTTTGGGTTAAGGGCTATTTTCCAGAAGAGCAGCTAGAACTTGCCAATGGTAAGAAAGAAGAATGAAGGTGACTTTAAAAGTCCAAGAGCCTTTTGAACAAGACTATTTTTTCCATTGTGATATGCAGGGCAGTGTTTGCTTTCTTGAATTGCTTGTTATTATTACCCCAAGGCCATTTATTTGGGTAATGGCTTGTTTAACTACTTGCATCCCATTTTGTATTGTGCAATTTGCTCTCTGTAGTCTGTGATGGATGAATGCTTTAGATCTTCATGTGTTGGTGTTGTCCTTTTTTATGATCAATTGAAGATATTGGATATGGTTGATGGGTGGTTTGAGCTGTAATTGTATTAATGCTTCCATAGATGTGTGCCGTCTCTTTCATTGGTAACTACATGGCTCATCAAATTTCAAAGCCAAAAGGGGTTTCTTTTGTCAAAATTAAAATTCCAACCAAAAGGGCTTTCATGATCTTATTTTGGTGACAATGCCATTTATATATGAATTAAAAGTGAATATTATAAGATTTACAACACTTCTTATTTAAAGTGTAGATATATTTTTGTGGCCAATTTGTACAAAGAGGCACATGTTCGTAGTTATTTTCTTATTCTACATGTTTTTTGTGGCCTTTGGATTTTAAGTAAGGTTTTAATATCGGACTGAACTACTCAGTTTAGCTGGTTGAACTATTGGAGAAGTGCATAGTTCACATCGAAAAAAGGTTAGTTCAGAAAATTTGTTTATAAAGACAGTTTCACATTACTTTTTGAGCTCAAAGTTGCCCTCAATCTAAGACTTTGCTGCAATTTGGGCATTAGATGATTCTAGGAGTCTCAAATTTGCAAGTTAATGAGGGCTTATCTATAATACAAGTACTTCTGTGCTCTGTCATGCTTAAATAATTTATGCAGAAATGTAAGTTTATAACGTAAGTCTGCTGTGTATTACCTCCATTAATGTTAAATTTGGTTCACTTACTAATATCAAGGGGTTTGTACGTTCCTGGTTATATAAAAGGTAAGAAAGAACACTAATTTAAAGGCATGGACTTGGCTGAATATTTTATTTTCTTTTTACAAGGTTGATTAAACTTGTTTGCCTTAAATATTGTTTTAGTTTATACTGTCACAGATCAGATTTGAAAATATAGCCTATCAAACCTTTTGGTTTGCAATTTTTCGTAATTCACAAATATAAAACCTAACAGCCAATCCATGTTTAGGGTTTGGTTGTGTTAAATGTTTTCTTGTCATTGGTTAGGATTATTAGAGTTTAACCCACTTGCATTTTGAAACTTAGTGTGTTTAGAATTAATTGCTACATATTTATTGTTGCTAAATCTGTTTCTGAAGTGTTTTGGTTAGGATGCACTATACATTACTAAATTGTGAATTTTTGCTGAGTTTTGGGTCCTTTTGCTATGACATTCACGTCCTTATAAGAGCTTAAAGGGTTCTGAATTTTAATTGTGTTTTGTTGTGCAAAATGCAGCAGTCAAGTACTTTGAACTTTGACTATCCTACAAAAAATTGTCCTTCATAAGTTCTGCCATGTATTGTTCTGATAAGCTGTTTGATGATGTTAGGTTGAATCTGAGTAAGTAAACGTGTTGGGGACGCAAAATTGAAAGTGATAGCGCTATTGAGGTAGTTGCTTCATATAGGTTAATTAATTCTTAAGTTTCAACACATCTCAGTGTCATGTAAATGTTTTTTGTCTTCTTGATGCTCTCTTGACATTAGTATATTGATTCAAATGGCTGGTAAATTACTGGTACGCCTTTTTAGTTGCATATATCATCATGACTTTACATATATAGTCCCATAGTTTTCTTTATCACTCTATACTGATGCAAATAGTGTTCATGGCAGCATCATATATATACCTTTTGCCATACAATGTGATTTAGAACTTAATTTTGTCTGCTCCGAAGCTTATTTAATATTTACTTAGAATTCCTACTTCTTAGAATGGAAGTCCCAGAACATGGAAGATGGATGTATAACAGAATTAATCCGAGTACTAAATAGGTGACGATAGAGTTCGAGCAAGGTGTTGATGGGTTTCTTGCATATGCATATCAATCATAGTACTCTCAAAAGTGGGGAGAGCTTAGGTGTCCATGTGTGAAATGTAAATGTAGATATTGTCTACCTTTTGATGATGTTAAGGTACACCTTTATAGTAGAGGATTCATGCCGGACTATTATGTATGGACTAGTCATGGTGAAACACGAGTAGTAAATCATCTGCCCATGTCTCCAATACCATGTCCCCTACATGCCTTACATGGGGCACTTGGAGCCCATACAAGTCCATATGAGACAATCGTGATGGATGCAGCCGGGCCTAGTTTTAGGGATTACTATAATGAAGGTGTTGAATAGATGCCAAATAGTACAGGAAGAGAATTTTATGACATGTTACGTGCTACACAACAACCATTGTGGGAAGGTTGTGAAGAATCTCGGCTTTCAACAACGTTACAATTATTAAGTATTAAGGCAACAACAAATATGTCTCAACATGCCTTTAATTTAGTTTCCCAACTTATGCTTAGGACACAACCTAAAGACACTCTTATGCTTCCAGACTTATACCAAACAAAGAAGTTAGTGCCGAGGCTAGGTCTAGATTATAAGAAGATTGATTGTTGTGTGAATGGGTGTATGTTATATTATAAAGATGACACTCATGCAACAAAATGTAAGTTTTGTTGTGAGGAACGCTATTCCTTTAAGAAGTGTCATGGAAGAAAAAAGAAAGTTGCAAGGAAGCAATTGTTTTTCTTACCTCTCATTCCAAGGTTACAAAGATTATTTGCTTCTGAAAAAACCGTAAGGGATATGAGATGGCACTTTGAGAATTGTCGAGGTTCCAATGTTCTCTCTCACCCTTCTGATGGTGAAGCATGGAAAGTTTTTGATAGAACATATCTAGACTTTACATATGATCCAAGAAATGTGAGGCTTGGATTGTGTGCGGATGGATTTGCGCCATTTGGCCAATCTGGAAGGCAATATTCTTGTTGGCCTGTTATAGTTACTCCCTATAATCTACCACCTGAGATATGCATGACACGGGAATATATGTTCTTGACGTTGATTATCCCTGGTCCTAATAATCCTAAGGGAAAAATAGATGTGTATTTGCAACCACTGATAGATGAACTAAAGTTATTGTGGGGTACGGGGGTGTCAACATATGATGCCTCTTTGAAACAAAACTTTCTTATGCGTGCTGCATTATTGTGGACAATAAATGACTTTCCAGCTTATGGTATGTTGTTTGGTTGGATGACCATGGGGAGACTATCATGTCCTATATGTATGGAGAACTCAAAAGCGTTCCAATTGAAGTATGGGCGAAAAACATGTTTCTTTGACTGCCATCGTCAATTCCTTCCCATTGACCACCAATTCCGGAGAAATAAAATATCTTTTTTGAAGAATAGAGTTGAGAAATCAGTGCCACCGCCCCGATTGAGCGGAGAGGAAGTTTGGCAAAGAGTTAAAAATCTACCCAAGGTGACTGAGTATGGGAAAAATTTGCCAACTGAAGGGTATAAGGCTACTCATCATTGGACAAAACAAAGCATATTTTGGGAATTGCCTTATTGGAAAACTAATCTCATTCGACATAATTTTAATGTCATGCACATTGAGAAAAATGTCTTTGATAATGTGTTTCACACTGTTATGGACACAAAGGGGAAAACAAAAGATAACACACAAGCTCAAATGGATGTGAAAGAGTATTAAATTCTCCAAAAATAGCTCTGGAATTATATTTTTTATATTGGCAGCATTAACCTTGTTCACGAGTCCATTAATACTCTTTCTAAGAGCATCCCATGTTAGCCTCTGGTACTCAACACTGCTTTTATCTTGAACTTCTTTCATCATGCGAGCCAGCTTAAAAGGAGGGATATAAACTCCTCCGCTTCTACCCAAATTAAATTTATCACCATTTGGGTTTCCTTCCAGTGTTGTTGGTTGTCTTTGAGGATTTGAATCCTCATCTAACCTTCCATGTCCATCTTCTTTAATCCTGTTATCTTCTTGTTGCTTTCTCTCATGCTTATCCCTACGGTACTTCTCACTGTCACCATCCCTAGAAATTCTGTTCTCCCTATCTCTATCTCTTCTTGATTTCCTGTCAATTTCATCCTCTGAATCATATCTTTGCTTCCTACGGTAACTCTCACTGTCACCATCCCTAGTAATTCTGTTCTCCCTGTCTCTATTCAGATTATTGCTGCCATGTATGTGTGGGCAGAGTTTCTTCTCTATTTTTGTTCTTGTTTATGATTCCTTCTCTCTTGCTGCTGCTTGTGGTCAGTTAGAGTCCTATACAAATTCTCTCCTCCTCCTTGTCGTTGTCATGTGTGTGGAAGGGTGTATACAAAAAGCATCCCCTTCTTCCTCCTCTTATACGGTGGTGGTGTTGAGTATGTTAAATGTTCCTTCTCTATTTTTTTTCCAGAAAGTTGCAAATTTTTTATGCAGTAGAATGTTGTATTTTTCTCCTGTTTGGTCATGTGTGAATTGCAAAATCTGTTTGGTATTTGATTGAGTTCAATTGAATGTTGGGACCTTGTGAAACTTCATTGATGTTTGAGTGTTAGATGATTGCTAAACGGTGGAGTATGATGTTTATTATCAATTAAAAGTGTTAAGAAATTTGATTTAGGTGGCTTTGCGATTAAACAAAGATGTTTGAAGTTGCTTGTCAACAATATGAGATGGTGATGATTGTTTTATGACTTGATTTTACACATGGTACTTGTGAAATTGTATAGAAGAGAAATTTTGTTAAATTAAGATTGTTGAAGTTTATGAGTTGATTTTACATAATGCATATGAAGTGTTTGATTAATTGCATGAGAAGCAATTCTATTTACTTGAGAATGGAATATGTTAGTGAAGGTGCTATTGATTAAATTCTTATATAGCAATCAATTATAAGAACAAGAACATGTAGGGCATATCCTTTTCTCTTTATGGTCTCCTTATATGATAAATCTGATCTGGAAATAAATTTGTTATGATGTACTTATTTTATGTACTTTATGTTTGTAGGATGAATTTCTGAGACTAAAGGCATCAGTTAGTTCTGAGACAAGCAGTGTCCAATCTAATTAGGATGAACTTAATCTGTGGTTAGAGGTTACCAGTGGTAAGAACAAGAAGGGTCGAATCTATGGGCTTGGATCTGAAAATCAAAATATTGTTTCTTCTGCCTCACCTCCTTCCATAAACTTGACGGGGGATTCTAACGTTCAAGAATTGCACACGAGGATAACACACCTCACACAAGAGACTGAACATCTCAGACAAGAAAAGCAGCACCTTAAACAAGCAACTGACTTGATTATGACTGCCTTGCAAGGAATGGGGATTCAATTTCCTAATCTCTCTAACAATGCCAATGCTCAGGCTCCCTCTGCTACCAATGCAAATGAAGAAGATGAAAATCAGAGTTGAGAGCTTGTAGCTTTCTTATGTTTATTGTTTCCATAGACTTGTTACTGTTAACTTCTTTTTATTAAGTCTTTTTCTACTGTTTCAATGACTTCATATTTGTGACATTTTGACTTGTTTAGTTATCCACATTTTAAGTTCAATGATTATGCTATTTTGCTCAACATTTTAAATTGTGTTTTTAAAATTATTGTCATGCAAATCATTAAAAAAATGGTGTAGGAAAAAATAAACAATTACAGAATGATTTAAAATTTCGGACAGCAAATTGTCATGCAAATCATTAAAAAAAAATGCCCCAGAAAAAATTAAACAATTAAATAATGATTTAAAATTTCGGACAGCATATTTAGCCACGGAATTCCGTCTCAGATGCGTCGGGAATTAGCCACGGAAGTCCGTCTCAGATGCGTCGGGAATTAGCCACGGAATTCCGTCTCAGATGCGTCGGAAATTAGCCACGGAATTCCTTCTCAGATGCGTCGGAAATTAGCCACGGAATTTTCCGCCGGTAATCCGTGGGAAATTACCCACGGAAATTAATTTCCGTCCCAAAACTCGTTAGCCACGGTTTTTTGCCGACGGAACGTGTTCCGTCGGTAATTCCGTCGGTAATTTTTTACCGACGGATTTCCGTCGGTGATTTCCGTCGGTAGTGATTTTAGCCACGGAATTCCGTGGGTAATTTCCGTAGGTAATTGGCTGTTTTTTTGTAGTGTAAACTAAAGTAGTAAAAAGAGTTCTGTTGTTGAGTATTTCGTAAAATCTACTTCTATTTCACCATTTACTACTCTAGTTTTGCTATTAACTACCCTTGTTTTGGATATTCAAAAAATATATTAGGCACTTTGCTGGAAGCTAGTCAAATTAATTCAAATCAAAATAGAAGTAATTATTGGCAAATAATCAACAATAAGAACCAACTTTACTACTTTGGTCTTGTTATTTACTATTTTAATTTTACTTTTAACTACTCTTGTTTCGGAAATTTAAAAAACATATTATGAACTTTGCAAGTAGCTGACCATAGTAGTCAAATAACAAAATCATAGTAACTAACTCTTCTATAGTTAAGTGTCGCAGCTAGTAGCAATTTAAGTCTCTCAGTTGTTATATTCTGTGATTTTTTCCAACTATATTCTATGATTATTGTTTTATTTTTCCAATGCCCCCAATGTCTTTTTACCTTACATTTAGTTTGCACACCTTCAAAAAAAATGATGAATCAATTACGGGGGAATTTTATTTAACTTCAGTCTCTGATACCTTAATTGTTTTCTAATCTGGAATTTTTTTTAACCAAAATCTCGAAGAGCTAGCTTATATTATGTAATTATTGTAATGATTGATATGAAATATTATTGACCTTTTTCTATGTTACCAATGTCTTTTGACCTTCTTGCTTTAATTTACCTTTTTTCTTACGTTTAACTTAGTTAAATGAAAATTGACCCCGTCTTAACGGAATCAAAAAATCCAGTTGAGGACAAACAAAAATATATCGTTTTTTAGGTTATTATTAGTTGTATATTTAAGAGACTGCATAAAACTTCTCAACAAATATCGAACATTGAGCACAATAGAAAATCGCCATAACTGAGTTAGTTCAGAAAATGACCTCAAGAGAACAAGAAATATAAACCAAAACATTAATTTAATAGCTTAATCTTACCCTTGCAATTGTAAGAAAGACAAAACATAAGGTTCATTATTGTTTAAGAAAGGCAAACTCTCAACATAAGATCCAGCAAGAGTTCGAGGATATACTGATCCCACACGCTCCACCAATTTCTTGATTGGATCAACTAGAACTATAGAGCCATTAATATGGCGCGCGACCACTTTTCCACTGCTAGTTAGATCTAATATCCTTGATATGCCTTTATTAAGGCTTTTACCAAGGTGCAATATTTGTGTCCATGACTCATTAATACCATATTCTTTCATTACCCAAATATTGCTCACCCATCGGTGCTTTATTGTATGATAAACCACCACAGCAAGCGAATGGCCTCCTTCCACAAAAAGTAATCTTGATACATGAGATTCTATATGATTCGACTTGTGGTAACGATAATTCTTGAAATGTTTCTTCAGTCACATCAAATGATAAAATAAATCTGTGCCCAAAATTATCACCTCTACAAAGCAATCCTATGTATTACACCATTCACAAATGCTGGGGGTAACCACTCGTAACTTTTATAATAAAAATCAAACTTGAATGATAATTACAAGTTTTATTTCTCTTGTGTGATCTTTGCTTGCATGCTTGCATTCTCGTGTGAATACTTTGAGTGTATCAAGGAATGATCATCCTTGTGGTGTCTTTGTGGCTAAGGTTGTAAGAGACAAGTTCTCTTAGGGCTTGTTTGGTATGAGGGGAGGGGAGGGAAAGTGAGCGGAGAGAAAATTTTTTTAAGTTGGATTTAAAAAAAGGAGAGAAGTAGGGTTAAAAGCTTTTAATTAATTTTTCTTACTATTTTATCTTACATATGTGCTTTGTTAAAATTTTATAACCCCACTTCTTTAATTTTCTTAAATCCAACTCATAAAAATTTTCCCTCTCCTCCCTTCCCTAGCAAATCCCTCATACCAACACAGACACTTAAGGTCCTACCTCTGATCATCTGTCCCATTTGCGTCTTCAAAGTTGTTTTCTAGCCTGCCTATTACCCTCATCATATCAATAATCCTATCCTAATTTAATCAAAAAGTTCAAAAGATATGGATAGGAAAATAATAGATGGATAATATTTTAGACGTGGCTAAATGACAAATTGAACTATTACAAGATATTTTTAATTTAATTAAATAATCTAATTAGTGTGAAAGATTTAAAGAAAAACTAAAAGATATGTTAGACTATTAAAAGATAGGAAACATTTTATTAAAAGACGGTTGAATTACCTAAATTCTAATTTGAGTCATTAAATTTAACAAATTATATATCAGAACACATGGAATAAAGGAGGAGTTAGAAATTAAGTCAAATTACTTACATGCCCCATAGGTATTAAAAAAATTTAAAAACAGAATACACCTTAGAAATTAAAATAAAATATTTATGCTGGAAAATCTTAAATCTGTCTCCCTCCATCCATATACATATAATCCTGAAACACCACCCAATGACTCGCTAGTCAGTAGGCACCCCCTGATCTCACAAATGCTTATGATCAGCAATAACTTTCAGTGATTCCTCTTCATCAATGTCGACGATTTGTTTGTCCTAATAATAATTTACTATCATTGCATCTTTGATGTTGCTTTTATCACATCTGCTTCCACCGCTACCTCATCCCTTCTTCCCCTTCCAACCAGTGCTCCCGAACTGTCATCACTTCTTTCACTGCCATTGCATCGATGAGTGGCTCCAATCACACAAATCTTGCTCATTGCACTGAAAGGCTATCGATCTGCGACCAAAAATCACGTCACAACATGAAAATACCAAAATGACAACGGGAGAAGGTCAGTTAGAGAATTCATGGAATGTAAATCTTCCTCTACCAATTTGGTGTCCAAAAACACGTGGAAGGTGATAGAATTGGGAGGAACAGTAAAAGAGATTGATGAGAAAAACCATTGCCGGAATCAACTTGTCTTTCAATTTTTCTGTTTTAATAATTAAGGGGCATTGAGGCAATTTGACTCAATTTCTAAATTCCTCTTTACTTTGTATGACCTAGTTTATAATTTATTAAGTTCAGTAACCCAAATTAAAATTTAAGTAATTCAACCGTCTTTTAATAGGATTTCCCTTAAAAGATATTTAAATAATCTAATTAGGTTGAAAGGCGTTAATGAGTAATAGATTATCAGAAGATCATGAAAAATAAGATACACTTTTAAACTTTTATATGTTTAAGGATAATTCAGGTCAAAAAAATGTTTAAGGATGATGGAAAGATATTAAACTATTTAAAATAATCAAATTTTGTATATAGTTGGCAAATGATATTAAAGTATATAAATCAGATTATGCAAGATGGTTTAATTTAATTAGATTAAATTATCCATATATTAGACTAATTCCTACTTTGGTTCATCCGACTTTTCTTTAGGTCGGGTTAGTTTCACTTTTATCGGATCATCACAGATCACAGTTTAGGGTGAAAAAGAATAGTTGAAAATTAAACAAGAGTATTTTTCTTTTGGGACATAACAAATGCATATTATTTTGATGTTTCAGATTTGAGAGTTAGGAATCATTTTAATCAATTAATATTAGTTTATTTCATGTTAATCTTGATAGGAAGATAAAGGGCATACCTTGGACTTGGAAGAGGCAAAATCAGCGCATCTGAAGCAATTCGGACTCTATCTAAATATTCTAATTTTAGACATTAAAAATTATAACCTTAAAATAAATAATTTTTGTTTCCAAATATAGTTCATTAAAATGTTTAAAATTTACAACAAACTAGAAATAAATAATTTTTATTATTTTAAATATATTAATTAAAATGAGTCAAAAATTAAAAATATTTTCATTATCATAAGGAAAACTAAAAATTTAGTCCCTTAACAAACCGTAAGTGTAAGTAGTTAAGTTGGATTCTAAATCGTTGACTCTATCTAAAATAATAATAATTCTTGTTCATTTTACTATGATTATTTTAAAAATTTTATTAGCATTTTTTTAAGAAAATATTTTTATTTTTTAGCCTTCAACATATTAAAATATTTAATTATAATTATTGCTTTAATTAATACATTATATTACTTATGATATAATTAAAGAAAAAGTGCCTATAAATACCTATTTAAAAATTTATTTGTTAATTGGGACCTATAATCTTGTACGGGTGTAATTGGTCCTTGAGTGTAAATAATTGTGATAGGAAAATGACAAAATTACCCTTAATGGAAACATTTCCTTTATGCAATATATCTTTCTTTTATGTGCACTTTGTCTTCTTTTGTGTGCAATTTATCTTTCTTATGTACAATCCATCTTCTTTTGTGTTGCAAAATTAGTCCAATGTGCATACATTATATGAAACAATCTTCCTTTAATGCAAACGATCTTGTAAATTACCCTCTCTTATGTGCAATCCATTTTCCATATATGCAAAATTATTCTATGATGTGCAATTACATTTTGTGCAAACCATCTTCCTATGGGCAAATTATCTTCCTTTTGTGCAATCTATCTTTCTTTATATGCAATAAATTTTCCCTTTGTATAATCCATCTTCCCATCTTCCATAAAATATTCAAGATTTTCAATTTCTTGACCCACAATTCATTTTTGCCCCTTCGCATCTTTAGGCTTGTGGTCCTTCTAATTTCTTGACCAACAATAGACACATGACCACATCAACCATCTCACTCATCAATGCCATTGTCCCCATCGATCTCCCCAGTGGCGGCGGCGCCACAATTGACGACCACCTCTATCTACTTCATTTAACGACCTTTGCCTCTTCCATCTTGTCCACCTCCACCTCGAGCTCAGTCTCATTGGTGACACATGCACCTCCACCTTCACAAACATAGGTCCTCTTCAATCTTCTTCATCTTCTCCCCACTCCTCATCACCTTCTACATGGCAAAAACAAGACGACAACTTTGCTTGACGTGTCTTATTTTGTATATCTTATTACATATCTAAAGATATAGGGCCTTTAATTTGATGGTGGCTTCTGTTTTTGTGAGTCTTCGATAGATTAACGACATGCTTTTTTTTTTTAGTTTCATTGGTTATATGGGTTTGATTTTATTGAGATTGATCATTGTCATATCGAATTATTCTATGCTTGAAGATGATGATTTGCTTCCATGGTTCTTCAAGCTAAACCTCATTAAGGGCTCTCTAATGAAATCAGCATTGATGGAGGAGAATTGTTTTATGATGAGTGTTTGGTTCACGGGAAGAGATTGCACGAAAGGAATGTTTTTCTTAAGGGCAATTTGGTCTTTTTTCCTATCACAATTATTCAAGAACCTTATACCTTTACATGGTCTCAAGTAACATTTCACAAATAAACTTTCAATTAGAGATTTATAAGCAATTTTTCCTATAATTAGTAATGATATAATATTGAAAATCATTTGAATTTGATAGAAAATTCATTGCTTTTAATTGTTTTTATTTGTAGCGTTAACATCACTTTTGGTCCTTGAAGTTTCACCTAATTTTGCTTTTGCTCTCTAAAGTTTAAAATTGGTGATTTTAGTCCTTTAAGTTTACTCCATTTATAACACTTGGTTCTTGAAGTTTGGAAAGGACTTGGAGTGACATTTAGGCTTTGTTTTGGTTCAATGGAGGTGAAATTAAGTGAGGTTCATTAAAGTTAGATTGGGGGAGGTTATGAGCTTTGTTTGGTTCAAGAAGAGGGGAGGGGATGTTTGGTTTATTATTTGTTTCAGAAGGATAGGTGATGAGTTTGTTAGCACAAGAACACCCTGTAGGACCTAGCCTATAGTGGTTGTCTTCTACAAGCTTTGCTTGCCTTTGTATCAAAAAAAAAAAAAAAGAAGGATAGGTGATGAAAGCTAATTATAAGTAGATAAATACACAATTTTCTCTTTATCTATCTATTTCCCTTCTTCTTTTACATTTTTTTTAATAAAAACTATTATTTCTAAAATTCTTAATAGAATTCTAACTCAGCCATCATGAAAAGCAGAAGTGGAACAAATTTAATAAACCAACTTGAATTGGGAATCACAATAATGATCAAATTTAATGCTTCCATTTTTTGTAGAAGAAAACTTATTACTCTAATTTTTAACATTTTGAGATATTAGGTAACAGAAAACAATTACCTTTGCATTTTGACCTAATTCTTTCTTACATCATTATAAAAAATCCAAAGTCTAATAGATAATTACATATTTTGCATATCAAGTTACATTATTATTAAAAATCAATATGTAATAGGCCACAACATTACATAAAATCAAAAGTTTTCATATGGTTAGCAAACTATATAAGTCCTATATTGCCAAGTCTTTAAAAATCCATATGGCTAGCAAGTGATCATGAAAAAATCATTGCTCAACGAGCAACATGTTGTAATATCAATTAAAGGTTTCTGATATAGGAACAAGAGTTCGCATTTCGCAATGGCCTATTGTGCTGGATTAGAAAAGGCCCCATGTGCTAGATTTGAGTCTTGACCCAAACTGTTCTCCATTTATGTTTTGAAGGTTGAAGGTTTAAAGGTTTACAATCCATTAAAAAAAATTAGAGAAGTTGGGTCAAAAACTTTAATTAATTTTTCTTATTCTTTTATCTTATATATTCTCTTTATTAAAATTTTATTATCCTATTTTTTCAACCTTTTAAAATTCAACTCATAAAAACTTCCGCTCCCCTTCCCTCCCCTTCAATTCCCTCATACCAAACAGACCAATCTCTTTAATTATATATCTTTAATTTATTATATATATCCTAATTTGATTAGGTTAAGGAGGTTACTTTGGACGTGATTCTTGGAGTTACATACTGTTTCCCATGTAAAGTTCCAATTGTGTTTCTTTATTTTTTTAAGATTAAAAAATAAATTCTTTTTTTTTTGAAATTTCATGAAAATTAATTTAGTGGTTAGAAATTTTATATAAAATATAATAAATTGTATTGGATTTGATTTGATTGATTAGACTCATAATAATTAATTTATTATTTAGTGAATTTTAGAATTACGAATTTATATGATACTTTGCATATCCCCGTTCATATTTTTTTAAAAAAAATTTTGAAGTTTTAAATTTTATGATATCTCCATTTATTTTCATATTTTATGATATTGTCTCAACTACCAAATTTAATTATTTTGATTTGAGTAGCTTCTCAAACTAATTAGAAACAGATGCAAATGAAGGTATCTAAATGATTCTATAAGAAGCCTTAGATTTGATATTGGATCACATCACAATTTTACTAGAAAATAATTTAAAAACATTTATTTCAATTTTTTTTGGCTCGATCAATATTAATCAAACTTATATATAAAAATGCCTAGAGTTTTGCTCGAATTGGAGATAAAGATTTAGTTGGTTAATTTCATAAGTGCATTACGGTATATAATATATTTATATCTACTCATCCGCCCTAATCCGCTGCAAAAATAATTTCTCTTATTTTTCTCTTTCTCCCTTTCTTTTGATACGCACATATCCACTTTTAGTTTAACCGGATGGATAATTCAAATTTAATATTTTATAAATATTTGTTATAATTAATGATAAGTAAATAAATTTAAACTATTAAAATATTATCTACAAATTTATATTTTAATATTAATTGACAAATAAAAAATATTTCATAAAATACTTTATTAATAGTTTTATAAAATATTAAATCAAAACTATACATTTTTTTAATCTAAAAGTGGAGATAGGATTAAGATATCAAGAAAATGATAGAATTATCTAAAAGTGGAGATATGATTAAGAGATCAAGAAAATGACAGAATGGATTAATCTTCTTCCCTATATAAACAGTCTGCCAGTAGGGGGAAAAAGCATGAGCGACTTTAGTGATTAGGAAAAATGGGGTCGTTTAAAGTTACATCGCTCTTGCTTGTCTTATTTTCTTTTTTTTTTTGATAATAAAAGATATTCTACAAAAACATCAGAAGCTATCCTCCTGAGTCAATATAAGAATTCATCCTGTTTACATCATTAATTAAAAGGGCGGTAAAGCATCAGGGGGCGAAAATGTGATATGAAGATCAATCGACATCTTCCAAGCTTCTTTTGCCATAGCGTCTGCCACCGTGTTATACTCCCGAATGCAATGTGAAATTTCCACGTCCCAATCTCTTTCCAGCAGCGTTTGAACCTCCACAATAAGCTGAAAATCAGGGTGTTCCCGAGAAACGTCACCTTGAATTATATCAATTACTTCACTAGAATCAGACTCAATCATGATTTTTCTGTATCCTCTATCCCATGCAACTTTTAGTCCCCACAAAACACCCCAAGCTTCCGCAGATACTACCGTTCCTTGCCCAATCTGATACATAAACCCCATCAGAAATTCACCATTGTGATCTCTCAACACACCTCCACACATGCAAGTCCCTAAGTTGTCATTCCTAGATCCATCATTATTAATCTTCACCCACCCAAGCGGTGGTGGCATCCACTGTTGTTGATTCCTTTCTGGACTCTTATTTTGAACCAAACTTGTATTTCCCCATGTTAAGCAGGCACGAGCACGGGCTAATATGGCATGACTACTCCAAGTGTTGTTATTAAAACATCTGTCATTTCGAGCTAACAAGATATGTCAGCATAGCACCGAAAACCAAAGACGAAACTCGAATCCCTGTATAACTTCTTTTCTCCCCGCACACCATGTAAGCCAGTCATTTCTTTCAAAAGAGCCAAAGAATTGATCACGCCAATCCAGAGGTAAGAATCCTTTCCATAAATCAGAAGTGAAAGGACAATCTCGCAAAACGTGAAGTACAGACTCGCTTGAGTTATGGCATATATCACAAAAACCCGTTGGATGACTACCTCGCTGATAACGCATTAAGTTTGTCATTAGACGACCATGAAAGCACAACCACAAGAAAAAATGGTACCTTTGAGGGACTTTCAATTTCCAAACACATCTCCTCCAGTAATTACTGCGAGGTTGTGGGGTGCCTACAATATATTTGTAGGCGGATCTGATGTTGAACATTCCATCTGAAGACCATCTCCAAACCGGAAAATCCTCCCCATTACGCTGATTAATATTAACACGTGCAATAGCTGTACATACATGACTTGGAAGTAGGTGCTGAAATTTTCTCATATCCCACTGTCCGGATGAAGTGATACAATCAGCTACTCTCCATTCAGTAGCATCTCTAGGCAATTCTCTGGTTGTCAAACTCTGAAGCTTATCAAAATGTGGGACCCAAATGTCATTCCAGAAAGAAGTGTTCTGCCCATTGGTAACTCTCCATGTTAAGCTATCTTTGATCTTGTCCCAACAATTACGAATTCCCCTCCACGTACTAGACTCAGACCGGCGCTTCTCAACTTTAGGAATAATATCATTCCCGGCTTTATATTTTTCACGCAAAATCCTAACCCAGAGCGAATCTCTTCTGTTAATCATATTCCATCCAAGCTTCATCATGAACGCCTGGTTCTGGTACCGAGCCAACCTAAGACCAAGGCCTCCATTCTCCTTACGTGCACACACACTATCCCAGGAGACTAGATGAGGTTTTCTGCTTGCTGAGCTACTACCCCAGAGGAAGTTACGACAACGTTTGTCAATATCATCACAAAGTCCCAAAGGAAGAGGCACTGTCTGCATAGCATAAGTTGGCATAGCCGACATAACAGACGATACAAGAGTATGCCTGGCAGCCATCGATAACATGTTAGACTTCCAATTGGCCAGGCGAGCATCCATCTTATCCAGAAGAAAACTGTACGTAGCCTTTGATCTTCGTTCATGTAAAATTGGCATTCCTAGATATTTCCCCAGATTTGACGTCGGAGTAAAATTTAGAAATTCACTGATTTCTCTGATTTTTATATGATTTACATTCTTTGAGAAGTAAACTCTTGATTTTCCAGCATTTACTTTCTGTCCCGAAATGTCACAGAAGTCATCCAAGATAGCCTTAATAACCCCTGCGTTATCTAGATCTGCTTCTGCAAACAAAATGAGATCATCAGCAAAAAAAATATGAGAGACAGGAGTACCTCTTTTGGAGAGCCTAAACGGTTGCCAAACACCCTCTTCAACTGTCGTTTGTATAAGATGCCCCAACCTTTCCATCATGATAACAAAAAGATACAGCGATATTGGGTCACCTTGTCTAACCCCTCTAGAAGGGCAAAACATATTAGTAGCTTCTCCATTTCAAAGCAATTGCAAATGAGACGTCGACATACAGGCTTGAATAACTTTGCTTAGATATTCAGGAATCTTGAGTTCTTTTAGACAGTCGTAGACAAAATTCCATCTCACCCCATCATAAGCCTTCTCTAAATCAATCTTGATGGCCATGAAACCCTTTTTTCTTTTTAAGGACTCATAGAGTGAATGATCTCCTGCACAAGTATAACATTATCGGAACTCTGACGCCCTTTAACAAAACTACACTGATTCGGGGCTATCACCAAAGGCATAATTGTCTTGAGTCTGTTTGATATAACCTTCGTAACAATCTTATAAACAACATTGCAAAGACTTATAGGACGAAAATCACGAAACGTCTCTGGATGTTCCACCTTCGGAATGAGAACAATCTGAGTCCCATTGATTTGTCGTATCCACATCGGATCATTGAAAACTCTTTTCACTAATTCAATCACTGACGGTCTTACAGTTTCCCATTGGCTTTGGTAAAATAGCGGATTGAAACCGTCTGGCCCTGGTGCTTTCAACGGCCCCATATCAAACAAAGCTCTCTTAATCTCTTGCTCTTCAACCGATCTCCCCAGAATATTCAAATTTGCATCATCAATCTCAGGATAAGTGCATCCGAATACCAAAGATCCATTATAATTATGGGTTTCTGTATACAAAGTTTCGAAGAATTGGCTTCCCAATCTCATAATTTCCGCTGCATTATATGTCCATTCCCCAGATTCAAGCTTTAATGCTTCAATTTTATTCCTTCTTCGTCTGCCATTAGCTACAGAATGGAAGTATCTCGTATTACGATCTCCATCCACATACCAATTAGCCCGAGAGTATTGAAGCCACATGACTTCTTCCTGTGCCA
The DNA here is from genome assembly GCA_963242795.1 of Inga leiocalycina. Taxonomy (NCBI): domain Eukaryota; kingdom Viridiplantae; phylum Streptophyta; class Magnoliopsida; order Fabales; family Fabaceae; genus Inga; species Inga leiocalycina. The sequence goes on from OY725324.1 coordinate 26,126,002, forward strand.
AAAGTTTTTCAAGCTCTCCCCATAGCTCCCCTCGTAACCTTTCAAGGTGCTCCGAGATACCTACCGAAGCCATCTTAGCATTAATCCCATCTAATCTTCGATATAATCTGTCTTTCATATAGGATATATTGCCAAAAACCTCTTTATTCCATAACCTCAGATCCTCAGTAAATTGTTTAACAGATCCGCACCTGTCATCGTCCACCCCCCAGTGTGAATGAACAAAATTATTGAAGTCATCATGCATAACCCAAGGAGCGAAAAATCTAAAAGGCCTTCGATTCTTTGCTGTAAGAACATGAGATTCAGTATCAACCAACACCGGACAATGATCGGATTTATATTTTGGCAAATGTGTCACTGTGGCATTAGGATTATTTCTAAACTAGCATTTATTAACCAAGGCTCTGTCTATTCTACTCTGGCTATTCATATTCCCCCAAGTAAATTGAGGTCCATTAAAACCAATATCAAGTAACTTGCTATTCAGAAGCCAATTCCGAAAAGACCTATCAATACCATTAGTCTCCCTGTGATTCTTACTCCAGCGTTCCTCGGGATGAGAAACAGCATTAAAATCACCAATCACAACCCAGCCTCCCATAGTCAAATGCCGAATACCCTCAAGAGACTGCCACAGTTGACGTCTAATAACCATATTTGGGTTCCCATACACCACAGTTAGAGACCACTCATCCCTGGTACCTTTATTAACCACACCATGAACAAATTGATCCCCTGAAGAAGTAACAGAGAAATTTAAAGTAGAATCCCAAAACAACCACATACCTCCACTAAAACCACGAGCTTCAACCATGTGCATATTCATCCATCCCAACTTCCTAGCAATGAGCTTAGCTTTAACACCTGGCTGTCTAGGCTCCAACTGGGCAAATAAATTAACACTATGTCTGGCAACAACATCACTAAGTAACCTTCGAAAGGAGGCACCACCGGCACCTCGAGTATTCCAAGTCATAATAATCATAAAAAAATAATAAATTTTGAGAAGCACACAAACAACCCAGGCATTATTGAGACAAATGTCCCTCCTGAACATCCTCAATCCCATGCATCACCACATCATCAACACCTCCAAGTGGACTAATTTGAGGTACAACGGTCTCTTCTCCTTTTGCTCCTGGGTCAATAGGATTGGAGGCTTCTAGACGAATAGCGGAGGAATTGGAATCTAATTTTATAACATTCTTCTTTCTTCCTGACCCCACTTCCCCACTTAAATTACACGACGTTCCAGCTTCTTGTGTTTTCTCCATACTCAATATTTCTTGGGAAGCTCCCTCCTCAATCCCTTTCTTTTTAGCTACTAGGATCCCACTTGTTTTATTCAACTTATTAAAATGCCCAACATTATTCACATCATCACCATTAATCTCCTTTTTTCTTGCATTTGAAATATCTGATCTATTATTACCCTTGCTCCCTTTATTTAGAACAGGTAGATGACCAGTTTTTTCTTTCGTATCCCGCGACCTATCTTCTGGCTTTGAATTAACACGAATCTTCCCCTAATATGCTTTATCACCAGAACCGCCCTCAATAATTGTCATGTCTTCAACATTCAGAGCCTCAAACCGAGATCCTCCTCCCATATTTCTAGAAGGTAAATCACGCCTAGGCTCACGACTATAATTGCCATTCCTTACATTCGAGTTCCATTGCCCCCTTCTCCGACTTGGCGCCACCATCCACTCCCCATACATTCCAGCAGTTATTTTGGAGGATGCGGACGATGGTGTTATAGCTGTAGAATTCGACGTGTTATCCGTGCATGCAGACTTTGACATATTTGTTACTTGATTATTTGGGCAATGTTCAGTATCATGACCATACCGCCCACATGAGAAGCAAATCAAATGCAGACCCTCATAAACAATCTTCTTTTCTTTCCCATTAATCATCAAGGATGGAAGCAAAGGAGCATTCAAATCAACCTCAACACATATACGGGCAAAGCGCCCTTTGGTCTGCCTAAGGGTATTTGTATCCACTTTTAGAACCCTTCCTATCTGGTTACCCACCACATGTAAAATACCCTTATCATAGAAATCAATTGGGAATTTAGGAATTCTTACCCATGCTGCAATTTTGGAAACCTCACCAGAATCTGGATCAAACTCTGACTTCCACGGCTGCACTGCTAGATAATGATCCATGTATAACCAAGGGCCTCCTGTTAACGCAAAATCATAGTCCTCCTTATTGCTCATACGAACCAGAAAATACCCGGAGCCTATCTCAATAGTTTCAACCTGCCCTCTACGTCCCCATAACTGTTGCAATTTTCGACCCAATTGATCCTCCCGCACCATTCTGCCAAGTAATCTAACGAACAATGACGTAGACCATTTCCGTGCTAGCTTCATTCTAAACTCCGGAGACACAATGATATTTGGACCCTTCTTCGTTATCTCGACCTCAATTCTGGACTTCCATCCGTCCCCTTTCCACCATTCTTCTTCTTCATCTGAACATTCCTCCCTTGTCTGATCTTCGACACATGCCTCCTTGTATGATCTTTTTGGTGCTTCCGGTATAATTGTTTCCTCTTCAATATCCTCATTACTCATCCAGTCCTCAACCCGTGGGGCTAATGATTGCTTACATGTGAACTCTTCATCATCATCTCGAATTTTCTTTGAATTACGCTCCAAGGCATCACTCTTCTTCATCATTGGCACCAAAACCATTCTTTCAGGACTACGTTCCCTCTCACGTTCAAACATGTCTAGCAGCTCGAAAGCCGTCCAGACGATAAAAAGTACAATCTTGCACAAATATTAAAAAAAATCCCAAAAAAAAAACCAAAAAAAAAACGAGAGAGAAAAAAAAAGAAATAAATAAAAATAATAATAAAAATAAAAAAAAACTTATTCTTACCTCTCTTGGACAGTCTCTCAACGGAAACTGTACAGTGGGAAAAGAATCAGATCTACCGGAATGACCAGATCTTTCGAAGTATGTTTGAATCAAAGACTTTGCAGCAGATCAACGAAGAATTATTCAGGTAAAATGGCAACCTGCAAAACTCAGATCCGTAGAAAAGAGAAAATCATATGAGAAACACGAACACTGAAAACTCAGATCTGAGAAAAATCCCTCTGATCCAGGTTTTAATCAGATCTCTTTCCCTCGCAGGAGTCTTTTTGTGCGATCTTCAGTTTTGAAAGCACTTCCATGGACAATTTGACGGCCGAGATTTCTTCTCATAGCTTTGCTCATCACAATCCAACTCCTTCTCTGGCTGTCAACGCTCGATCTGGAAGAAAAATTCCAGAAACATTTTTTGGAATATTTTTTGGGTGAGTATGTGCTTTCTATATATAAATTTTTATACAAATTTGGAATTATAAAAATAAATGATAATTCTTTTTATTTTTAAGTAAAACCAGCATGATACAACTAAGTAATTATCGGTATTACTATTTTGCATCAATTATAAAATTGTTCGGTATACTTTAATACAACATACTAGTATTTATTATTAATAAAAACAAGTTTAGAAGCCCACATGGCCGTTAGTTGCAACTCACATATTTAATTTAATAATTAAATAATATAACATCTATTACTTATATAATATGAGCAACACAAGATGAGCAACACAAGTAACGTTGGCTGTACATGACAAGTGAGCTATAATAAGAGGGCCACTTGCTTAGCAAAAACAAGGGAACATTTGTAGTAGGTGGCTATGTGACAAGTTGAATACCACTTGGCAGCGTCCCATGTTGGATAAATTAAACTATTTTATATTATTATTATTATATGTAGCCACTCAACTACATTATAAATTTCTTATTCATTTTTAAATCTAAAACTAATTAAAAATCTGAACATAGATGATATAAATTAAAATATTTAATCTATTACAAAAATTTAAATACAAAATCTTCATATAAATCCGTGGTAGTTTACTAAATTTTCTTATAGCCAGGATAACCTTTTTAACTTGCCTAATTTTTTAACAATCCAAATAATCAAATTTTATATAGATAATTATCTAATATTAATGTAAAAAGAAAAATGAGATATTATATAATTATCTATATAAAATTTGTTTATCTAGATCGTTGGCTTTCCTCCCCTACTCTTATCATAGAAATTATATAATATATTGGAACTACAGTGAGCTGCACCAACGTAGCTTCCCCTCATTATTTTGAAAAAGATAACCGAGAGTTCCATTTGAATTGATGGCGGGGTGATAGCAAATAATACGGTAATTACATTCATATCTGCTCAAACTCTCAATGCATGGTATTGTATTATACCCATAAGATGATCCTTAATGTTGAACCTGTATAATTACTCTCTCTAGCCCTAAATAATACAGGGTGCTTATAGAAGAAATCAGTGTGGTAGGTCATTATTAATTTTTTTTTTCAAATGTTATCCCTATTACAATTTACGAGAAGGAGGTTTGAAATCTAATTTAGTGTTTCTCTATATTCTTAAATATGGATAAAGTTGAAAAAAATGCTTCATTTTCAAACAAAGTTTATAAATCAACCACCACTCCTTGTTTGATAGGGTAGTTAGAGGTGACTCATAATATTGATTGGAGAGAGTAATTTGTAGAAATTAATAAAATTAGTTAATTATTTATAATAAATATATTTGGGTTTCTTAAAATATCCCTTGCATTAAAAACTATGTCTCATCAAAACCCCTTGATAAATGCAATTAATAAAGATAATTTGTAAAACAAATTATAAATTTAAAACTGGTGGGAGTACTTAGTTTTTATGTTTAGGATTGGAGGTAGTATTGCATATATCGAATTATTTTATTTTGATTTTGCATGTTTGAGCTGCGACGCAGACTAATATATTAAGTGGGAAAACGGCTGAATTGGATTGCCCCACCGACAAAAACATACGTGAGCTGATAAAGTTGGAAAATGAAAAAAAATAATTAGATGGACCAGTTCAGATGATGAACTTAGAAACCTTCGAGCTCGAAGAAGACCCCAAAGATGGTCGTACGTATAAGACAAGCCTTCAAAAGGTACGTATGCCTCTCTCACTATTGATTATAAAAACATACGCATTAGTAGCTGTTATTTTACTTTTTTAATAGTGGTTTTAACAGCTACTGTGAATTTTCTCATGTTTCCAATTTTAACGAAAGAAACTATTCTCACCCTTCTATTTTCTTTCCTCATATTTTTTTCTCTTCATCTAATCTAACTAGTGCATAAAAGTCATCTTCACATAAGGAACTCTTATTTTATTTGCGCATTGTTTTTAAAATTTTGTAGATGTGTGAATGATAAAAAAAATCATATTTAATCATCCATAAAAACCAAATTCTAAAAAGTGGCACAAAAAAAAATACTTATAATTTTAAAGGAAATGTATACAAGAAAAATAATAGTAATACGTTCAAATTTAATATATTCTATGTACTCCTGGGGTTATTAATGTAGGACCTAATAATTGAGTTGTTAATATTTGTCCAAAATACAAGATATATTTTACATATTTATCAATTTTTTTCCAGTCCTGTTGCTATTTTTTCAACAATAATCAAGTAGGACAGAAAGGAAGGGAATTAAAGAAGATGGTAGGGTGTTGTAGAAAAAAAAAATCCATGTCATATTTAACTAACTTAATTGATTTTCTCAATCTACTCAAATTAGTTAATTAGGTTTTACATCAAGGACTAAAGGAGTATTAATTATGAATTAATTAATGTATGTCTTTTATGCTGTGTAGCATGGCTAAGTTTCTCCACAAGAGTCGCAGAGAAAAGCAGATCGAAGCAGATAAATCAAACCCTAATGAGTCTAAATGGCATGATCTGATCAATCAAAGCTTTGAAAGCATGGTGGATTTGACAATGTTTCAACACTAGTAATCCTCTGTGTTTGTTGTTTTTTGCCCCTCTTGTTTTAGCCTTAAAAAAACCTTCTTGTTGAGACATATATCGGTAAAAGTAAAGCATAAGAAGTTAAATGAATGATGTGACCATTAATTAAGAGTGATAGAAAGCGAATAACACCCACAGCATGGACAAAGTCCCCGTCTCCCACAATAACTCAAACACCAAGAGCAGGTTCAACAGAGGAAGATCGAGCAATGCGAGGTTGAAAATAAGTGTCAGAGCTACCCCAGTTGTGGAAGATGCAAACTTGAGTACCCTGAGTCGATCCGCAGACATGAATTGTATCATTGCTCGTAGTTCCCTGAGAAGCTTGAAGAGATAAATGGTGGAGTGTGTGAGTTTCTTTATATGGATTGAGGACTATCATCACAAGTAAAACTGAATGGTTTAAATATTCAGAGCCCTTTTAAATAGGTTGTTCTATTTCTTTTGCTCCACGTGCTCTCCTTAAACGTTGAATGCCACGCAAGATATTTGATAGAATTAACAGAATTGTCCCCGGATTCCTATCAAAAGCACGAATGATGAGATTGAATCTAAGCTTGAGACATCCGTTTAAATGATGATATGATGGCTTTGGTGGTTATTCTTATGTTTCCAAACTTAAAAGAAAGGAAATTTTCTCTTCCTTCTATTTTGTATGAAGAAAATAGGGTCCAAGAGAGTCTCAACTGCATGCACAAACACATGCAACTATCCAAGATTACAATAGAGAATAAAGAAGCTGAAAATATCAGAAAAACTTCCCTCACCATAAACACGATTTCTCTCACACTATGTCTCCAAACATTTCTTTCCTCCGTTTTCTTCTGCTATTTTTTTCTTCATGTAAATAAAGCATAAATGTCACCTCACATAGTGAATTATTATTTTATGTTCACGTTTTTCTTAATTTTTTTTGAAGATGTGTGAATGATAAAAAATCGCATTTACTAATGATAAAAACCATATTTTTGATGAAATGGATACCGGATGATAATATAAAAAGAAATCATGTTTTTTAAAAGTGACAATAAATACATATAATTTTAAATTTAATAATATACATAAAAAATAATAGTCATACTTTCAAATTTAATATATACTACATTAGTTATGAATTAATGTGTGTCTTTTATGCTGTGTAACGGGCCAATGATCGCCACAGGAGGAGAACAACGAGCCGGGCATGAACTACGAACCAGAGCTTTGAAAGTGTGGTGGCATTATTGATGATGTTTCAATAATAAATTAGAGGCAACAACTAGTACTAAAAAGTAGAGGTCTTTCTTTTCCGATGTAATATCGTTCAAAAAAAGAAAACAACATCCAGCCATTTTTAGGTAAATTTGGTTGTTACACTAAACATTTATTACTTAAATATTTTAAATAACATTATGTTTCATATATAGTCTTAAATCATATATATCATGATGCAAGAAATGTTAAAATTATAACTTATAAGACAGAATTATGCTGAAATGATGGCTTGGTCTTATAAATGATTTAATAATGAATAGATCAAGAGATCAAGTCTAGGTCTTCTTTGTAAAACGACTAAATTAGAACTTGATATGAAATTATGAGTCAAATATATACTTTGGCCTATAAAATATAACAGGTTGCTGTCTATACTTTTAATGACATGGGTGAAAATTTATGAAAGAAAATGGACTTAAAGTATATCCAGTATTAAAATATTTTGCGGTGCAATTTTGTCCCTCCAAAACCATGCCCCTTGGATGTTGTAGAAACTGTTCTACCCCATCAGCACATGAACATACATGACAATATAAAGGCAAAGAGTACGGTTTTATTTCTTTTCTTATTTTCTTATAAATTAGTATTGTTTGCCCTAACACAAATCCGTAAGAACTAAGAACCTTACCAACCATGAATCTGAAGTGGAAGTTGGACCAGATACATTGTTTACTTTAGTAACGGTATTAGGGTGATCATGATGACTATGGATTCACAGTCATGAAAGAATGGTCAACTGAAGTTAAACTTCCAAATTTTTTAATTACTGCTTAAATTTATTTTATTAAAACTGTCGATTTAACTTTTGTTGTTATTGTTCAACATAGTTGTATCCATGAATGTTGCTTACAATTGTATTGGAAAGGCATGTCTTATTTAAATAATATTACTCTCTCTTGTCCTTAATATAACACATATTTACCTAATTTGATTAGATTAAGGAAGTTAGTTGAGTTAATATGACATATATTTTTTAAAACACCCTACCTATCTTCCTTAATTCTTTTATTCCCTTTCTTCCTTAATTATTGTTGAGGGAGCATCAATAGGGGTAAATTAGGAAAATTTTAACAAAGATGAAAATTATATCTTATATTTAGAACCTAGAACAACTCTCCTAGTATATCTTATAGGACATTTGGAGTACTACTATGGCCCTTATTTAAAATATGATATTTTATGGAGATGGATAGCTAAGCAGCAAAATAGGAGGAGTACTTGCCATTTGCCAATATGTTTCCCTACCAATACTTGTTTGGTATGAGAGAGAGGAGAGAAATTGGGTGGAGGAAAAGTTTTTTTTAGTTGAATTTAAAAAAATTGAGAAGTGAAGTTAAAAATTTTTAATCAATTTTTCTTACTATTTTATGTTACATATTCTCTATATTAAAATTTTATTACCCCATTTTTTCAACCTTTTAAAATTCAACTCATAAAAATTTCACATCCTCTCCAAATCCCTCACACCAAACAGACCAATCTCTTTAATTATATATCTTTAATTTATTATTGTTCCTAATTTGATTAGATTAAGGAAGTTACTTTGGACGTGATTCTTGGAGTTACATACTGTTTCCCATGTAAAGTTCCAATTGCGTTTCTTTATTTGTTTAAGATTAAAAAATAATTTTTTTTTAATTTCATGAAAATTAATTTAGTGGTTAGAAATTTTATATAAAATATAATAAATTGTATTGGATTTGATTTGATTGATCAATTAGACTCATAATAATTAATTTCTCATTTAGTGAATTTTAGAATTATGAATTTATATGATACTTTGCATATCCCCGTTCAGATTGTTTTTTTTTTTAATTTTTTAAGTTTTAAATTTCATGATATCTCCATTTATTTTCATATTTTATGACATTTTCTCAACTACCAAATTTAATTATTTTGATTTGAGTAGCTTCTCAAACTAATTAGAAGCTAAATGATTCTATAAGAAGGCTTATATTTAATATTGGATTGCATCAAAATTTTACAAGAAAAAAATTTAAAAACATTTATTTCAATTTTTTTGGCTCGATCAATATTAATCAAACTTATATATAAAAATGCCTAGATTTTTGCTCGAATTGGAGATAAAGATTTAGTCGGATAATGTCATAAGTGCATCTTCAAAACATTACGGTATATAATATATTTATATCTACTCATCCGCCCTGATCCGCTAATCTCCGTAAAAATAATTTCTCTTATTTTTCTCTTTCTCCCTTTCTTTTGATACTCAGATATCCACTTTTAGTTTAATCGGATCGATAATTCAAATTTAATATTTTATGAAATCATGGTTATAATTAATGATAAGTAAATAAATTTTAACTATTAGAATCTTATCTACAAATTTATAACTGCAATACCAACAAAATAAAAAATATTCCATAAAATACTGTATTAATAGTTTTATAAAATATTAAATCAAAACTATAAATTTTTTTAATCTAAAAGTGGATATAGGATTAAGAGATCAAGAATATGATAGAATTATCTAAAAGTGGAGATATGATTAAGAGATGAAGAAAATGATAGAATGGATTAATCTTCTTCCCTATATAAACAGTCTGCCAATAGGGAAAAAAAGCACGAGCAACTATAGTGATTAGGAAAAATGGGGTGTTTAAAGTCTCTTGCTTGTCTTATTTTCTTTTGCTTCTTATAGCTTTGCTCATGACAATCCATGGTTGTCAACGCTCAATCTGGAAGAAAAATTCCAGAAACATTTTTTGGGATATTTTTTGAGGATAGTATGTGCTTTCTGTATATAAATTTTTATACAAATTTGGAATTATAAAAATAACTGATCATTTGTTTTTTAGGAGATTAATCAGGCTGGGACGGGAGGATTATGGTCTGAGCTTGTTAATAATAGAGGTAATGTGTATATTTAACTTTGACGCTTTCTCAAAGTTTTTCTATTATTATTTTTAGTGTATTTTTTGGATTATTAACTGACGACATATATTTATCATACTAACTTCTGTCAAGGTTTTGAAGCCGGTGGTACTCAACTTCCTGCAAACATATTCCCATGGTCACTTGTTGGGAATGAATCAACTATAAGCGTCACAAGGGAGCGATCTTCTCCTTTTCCTCGTAATGAAATTGCAGCAAGACTCGACAGCCTCAAAGATTCATCAACAGGAGTTGGTCTCTCTAACTTCTCTTTAGAAATTCTATAATCCTTTCTCTGGATTCTATCAATCTTCTCTCTTAATACATATACTTTTATAACAAAATGGAACATTTTGTTGGGGTTTTTTTTTTATGACTTATTTTATTTTCTTTTGATTCAGGGACATGGTTTCCAAAAAGACCTTTTCCAAATGATTGCAGATTTAAAACCAAAATTTCTTAGATTTCCTGGTACTAAAATGTTTATATAAAGAATTATTTTAAATAATTTCTATGAGTTGGATTTCATTATAACTGATTTCCTTTCTCAAATCATATATTAGGTGGTACTTATGTTTAAGGAGATCATTTGAGAAATGCATTCAGATGGAAAGATAGTGTTGGACCATGGGAAAAAAGACCTGGTCACTTTAATGATATATGGGGTTATTGGACTGATGATGGCCTTGGATATTTAGAATTTCTCCAAGTATGGTGTTTTTTTAATTATTTTTAATTCTGATTTCTCCATTTTTTTATATATTTATTTACACACACATGTATTGTGTTTTATTGTTAAACAGCTTGCAGAGGATCTTAATGCACTCCTAGTATGGGTATTTAACAGTGGTATTAGTCGTCATGAACAAGTGGATCCATCCTTTATTGGTCCTTTTGTGCAAGTATAAATTATGACTTTTTAGATCTTTCTTTACAAAGTTCACTTTTTATTCAGTATTGAAACTATCATTCGGTCCTTTATTTTGTAGGAAGCTTTAGATGGAATAGAGTTTGCAAGAGGTCCTGTCACTTCAAAGTGGGGCACATTAATAGCTAAATTAGGACATCCCAAGCCCTTTGATCTGCGATATGTTGCCATTGGAAATGAAGATTGTGACAAGTTCTATGATGCCATCAAACATTACTACCCAGATATGAAAATCATCACAAACTGTGATGCTACTCAGCATCCCTTGAAGATGCCTGCTGATTTTTATGACTACCACAAATATACTTCTTCCAAGGATATATCCTCATTGCATAACTGGTTTGATCATCAAAAGCGTACTGGTGCAAAAGCCTTTGTTAGTGAGTATGCTGTTTGGAAACATGATGCTAGGAATGGAACTCTTTTATCAGCCTTGGGTGAAGCTGGATTTCTAATGGGTTTAGGAAAGAACAGGTTTGTTATTCTTTTAAACTATATAATAATAATATTTATTTCTTTAATGTGTTCTTTTACTCCATATTCAAACTTCTTATTAATTCTTTTGTCGTTTTGATACAGTGACTTGGTGGAAATGGTTAGTTATGCACCACTTTTTTATAATACAAATGAGAGAAGAAATGTTAAAAGGTAATATTTTATTTTCTTTTTACTTTTCATTAGATATTATCTCCTTTTAAGAGGGTCAACCTTGGTAAAGGTTACTGCCATGTGACCTTTGGTTTCATATCTTTGAAACAATCTTTCCACTTGAGCACTAAAGATGCGTACATTTGATCTTCCGCAGACTTTACTTGATGGGAGCTTTGTACACTTGGCCACCCTATATGTTATTTATTTTTGTATTGGAAAGACTGAAAGATTATGAACTTTTGTAGTTGGTTACCTGATGCAATAATGTTTGACTCTCATCGAAGTTATGGTATTCCAAGTTATTGGTTGCAACAGTTATTCACCACATCTAGTGGAGCTACATATTTAGATTCAAAACTCGAAGGTCCATCTACCCTTCTTGCAACTGCGATTAGGTGGCAAAATCAAGACACTAAGAAGACTTATTTAAGAATCAAGGTAATGTATAACCGATAATATGTTTTTTAATTTAATTAAATGATTGCACGAGCCGTATGTTTTACTCAATCTAAGGTATTTTTTGCATACAGGTGGTGAACTTTAACAATAACTCATCAAGGTTTAAGATGATAATAAATGGTTTGGATGAGAACGTGGATTTTAGTGGTGCAACAAAGACAGAACTGACATCTGGGAGCGTTTGGGATGAGAATAGTTTTGATAAGCCTAGAAAGGTATATAGATGTATTTCTTTCCTCATAAAAAAAAAAAATACTAGTAATGCATTTTTTTTCCAGTAGTAAATAAATGCATCTCAAAATTTTCCTTATATTTATACTTATACTATTTTCGGTTTTTGTGTAGGTTGTACCAAAAATGAGCGCACTCGATAATCCAAGTAGACAAATGCTAGTCACACTTCCAGCAAATTCAGTTACAGCATTTGATTTCCCTATGTCTTAGTCAAAATTTTTCATTTATTATTTTTAATTTATGTAAATTCCATCATAGCATTTGATTTCCCTATGTCTTAGTCAAAAGTTTTCATTTATTTTCTTAAATTTATGTTAAATTGAGTTCCACCTATATGTGTTCTCAACGTTGCTTAGGAACTTAAATTAAGAACATAAGAGTTCAGCATTTATTTTAGAGCTATGATATCATTCAGTGTTTCTATGTCACGCAAATCAATAGGCAATAGTCTTTAGTGATCACTATGTGCTTCTCTTTTCTCTGCATATAATGAAGGATCACTTAGCAGGTGTTCAGATCAAAGCTTAAACCAAAAATCCAATTCCCAATGATTAACTATCAGACAAAAACTTAATAATGTGCTTACCACTAGATTATCCATTGTAAACAAACACAGAGAAACTACAACTAGGCCTTTCCTTAATTATTTAAATATTTCACACTCTAAACCCAGCCTCACCATGCCAGAATAATTGAATAATGTGAAAGCAAACAGAAAAAAGTCATTTCGTGAATGAAAAATGACCCCCGTGCCCCAAATAAAAAAAAAGGTGATAAAAAAAAGATATTGTTGACCTCCTGTAATGCAAGAACCAGTGAAATTAAACAACAGTGACAGAATTCAGCATTTGTCGATTACAAAAAGCATTCATGATTTCACTCATTTGAGCTCTTTTATTCAAATTGTATGATACCACTTGCCCTCCTGTAATGCAAGAACCGGTGAAAAGAAACCAAATCCTTATACAAATTGGAGATTCATCGCAAATAAAATTGATTCATGATAATTACTAGCTTACATAAACCGAAGATTAAAGGCAATTGGAATGATGATGAGAAGATTGGAACAAAGATGATTCAAACAAAAACCTTGATCTTCACTTTGAAAGTGATGAGATCCAACTAATTGTCCTCAGGTTGCTTAGACCAACTCTGATTTAGTGCAGTGTTGTATAAAACCCCTTTTCTTTTATCATGTATTTATGAATTATTTTGCAATTCATTTGGATATGTGAATAGGACATCAATAATACTGATACTAACGACTCTGTTGTACCCTCTGATACCACTGCTCTCTATAATTCTTATACCACGTTTGGGTACTGATACCTTTATCTTATGTACTAATCTTATCTTTATGTGAATTGTTATTACCAAGTTTCTCAGAATTTTGATAAAATAACTAAGCACTCTGATACCGCTTCATACTATTATTACTACTATTATCATTAATATAGGATCCACTAGGCTTACGGCCAGTTATATAGACTGAGTGAAAAACAAAATTTCCTTCTTGTTCCATGAAAGAAGGGAGGGAGAGAGATATGCATTAAGAGATTTTACTTCGTTAGGTGTACTTTCAAGTCTGATTATGTGTCCATCAACCAAGAAAACAACGGTGGCAAAATTTAGCATTTATTGATTACAAAAGCATTCAAACTCGAAATCAAACAACCCAACCATTTAAACTCGAAATCAAGCCAGAATCAATATATAATCAAAAGTCACATCTGATCTGAATATCATATAAATTAAGATTTAATTCTAGTTAGACAAGCATCTCTCACACAGTCACAGTAGAACTCAAAGTGAAGTATAATTACAGGTCTTCGATGTATTTCACGTCCGATTTGGTGCAGCGTTGCATCTATCTCATCACCATCGTCCGTCTCAAATTGCGCAAGGAGGGGAAATAATTGTATGGCTTTTTCTCTCCTTTTTTTGGCTAATAGCCAGTGAGAAGATCGAAACCAAAAAACTTTATCTTGCTGCCGTTAATTATTTAAATATTTCACATTCTAAACCCAGCCTCACCATGCCAGAATAATTGAATAATGTGAAAGCAAACAGAAAAAAGTCATTTCATGAATGAAAAATGACCCCCGTGCCCCAAATAAAAAAAAAGGTGATAAAAAAAAGATATTGTTGATCTCCTGTAATGCAAGAACCAGTGAAATTAAACAACAGTGACATAATTCAGCATTTGTCGATTACAAAAAGCATTCATGATTTCACTCATTTGAGCTCTTTTATTCAAATTGTATGATACAACTTGCCCTCTATAATGCAAGAACCGGTGAAAAGAAACCAAATCCTTATACAAATTGGAGATTCATCGCAAATAAAATTGATTCATGATAAGTACTAGCTTACATAAACCAAAGATTAAAGGCAATTGGAATGATGATGAGAAGATTGGAACAAGGATGATTCAAACAAAAACCTTGATCTTCACTTTGAAAGTGATGAGATCCAACTAATTGTCCTCAGGTTGCTTACACCAACTCTGATTTAGTGCAGTGTTGTATAAAACCCCTTTTCTTTTATCATGTATTTATGAATTATTTTGCAATTCATTTGGATATGTGAATAGGACATCAATAATACTGATACTAATGACTCTGTTGTACCCTCTGATACCACTGCTCTCTATAATTCTTATACCACGTTTGGGTACTGATACCTTTATCTTATGTACTAATCTTATCTTTATGTGAATTGTTATTACCAAGTTTCTCAGAATTTTGATAAAATAACTAAGCACTCTGATACCGCTTCATACTATTATTACTACTATTATCATTAATATAGGATCCACTAGGCTTACGGCCAGTTATATAGACTGAGTGAAAAACAAAATTTCCTTCCGGTTCCATGAAAGAAGGGAGGGAGAGAGATATGCATTAAGAAATTTTACTTCGTTAGGTGTACTTTCAAGCCTGATTATGTGTCCATCAACCAAGAAAACAACGGTGGCAAAATTTAGCATTTATTGATTACAAAAGCATTCAAACTCGAAATCAAACAACCCAACCATTTAAACTCGAAATCAAGCCAGAATCAATATATAATCAAAAGTCACATCTGATCTGAATATCATATAAATTAAGATTTAATTCTAGTTAGACAAGCATCTCTCACACAGTCACAGTAGAACTCAAAGTGAAGTATAATTACAGGTCTTCGATGTATTTCACGTCCGATTTGGTGCAGCGTTGCATCTATCTCATCACCATCTTCCGTCTCAAATTGCGCAAGGAGGGGAAATAATTGT
The DNA here is from genome assembly GCA_963242795.1 of Inga leiocalycina. Classification (NCBI taxonomy): domain Eukaryota; kingdom Viridiplantae; phylum Streptophyta; class Magnoliopsida; order Fabales; family Fabaceae; genus Inga; species Inga leiocalycina. The sequence continues at coordinate 26,141,592 of OY725324.1, forward strand.
ATGGCTTTTTCTCTCCTTTTTTTGGCTAATAACCAGTGAAAAGATCGAAACCGAAAAACTTTATCTTGCTGCCGTCAATTAATCCTCATATATAAAAAATTGAAGATTCAAAAATCAAAATAAAATTTCTCTTAATAACCATCAAAACTGCCTGAGGCGTTGCCTTCCTCGTTGATGTAAATATCTGTTCCTCACACCCAATCAGGAAAAATTATATTCAAGTCCCATATAAAAGAAAAAAAAAAGAATAGTCCATTAAAATCTTAAAATTGTATTCAAGTACTATGAGACATTTTTGTAATAAATTCTAATTTTACTAACAAGTCCATAGGCGTCTGTTGACAAGTTCATGAGTGCGTCATTGACAAATCTATGGGACATTATTGATAAGTCCATGAGCGTCCATTGATAAGTCAATGATTGAAATTTATTATAAAAAAGTCCAACGGGTTTTTTCGACAATTTTGATATTTCAAAGCACCATTTATTTTCCTTGTATGGAACCTGAGTGTAATTTTTGCTTTTGTTTATTACATCTCTCCCTTTTAACTCAAAAAACTTTTATCTCTGTTGAATTTCATATCTTTGAAAGACATGAGGACTAGTCCTTTTTTTAAGGATTCGAGTTGAGTATTAGGTCAAGTTCAGTGTCATGCATACATAAATTACGGAAAAAATCGTGATACACATAAAGCACTATAGATATTCTTTTGTATATTGAGATATACAGTTATAATCATTATCAAACTTGGATCGATTACTCAACTGTCGAGGCAGTGTGTTAGACCGGAGTCAACTCAGAGTCAGACTGATCATAGTTAAAATAATAGAATTTAATTAAAATGAATAAAAATATTTACATTTGACTATAAAAAAATAACATTTAAATAAAAGACACAATATACTCCACTGGAAATATGTTTTAAATTAAATGAAGTTCAAAAAAATTAAGAACAGATACATGTTAAAACAATTAAAATAAAATAATAAAGAAAACAAAACTCGAAGGGAATGAGAATCGCCGATTTGCAACATTTTAAAACTAAATAGTAAACATGTTTTGTTCACTTCCGTTTTCTTCTCTTTCTTCTTTCTTCCTCCCTCCATTCCGATCTCTCCCACCCTCTCTCTCACTTGCAGTCTCTTCTTTATCAGAGTTGCGTTTGTCCAGCTTAAAAAAAATGATGCACAAAATAAATTTCACACACAATAGATAGATAAATAAATAAATAAAATAAAACCTAAAGTATCATTTATTTAGCTCATGCATTCTCTGGAAATAAAATATCATGGCCCAATTTATTAAAGACCAAAACAAAGCCCAAAAGAGAATTTCCAGAAATTAAACAGATAATCAAAATATAAACTATTTAGCCCACATATTAATTTCTGGAACACGTGGGACCAAAAAAACCCCTGGAATACATACAAGATGGCCCAAAATTACAAACCCAAAAATGAGCCCAAAGACCAATTTTCTAGAAACTAAAACGAAAAAATTAATGGCTCAAAACAAAATTTTGACAATAAACCAAATTGTCCAAACTTTAGTAAAGCTTGAATAAGGCCCAACAATAATTTCGGCATAGGATGACTTAAAATGAACAAAATAACAAGGGACAAAGGCTCAAAATTTTTCCTGCCCAAAGTTTAAATTTGTCCAAAACAGAAGGTCAAAAGAAAGTAAGAAAAGGACAAAGGCCGAAATAAAAAAGAAGCTTCAAAATGACATTAACTAAACTTGAAGCCCAAAACCTAAACACATCTGGGAAATAAAATCCAGGAATATAAAAATGAATGGGCTCATAATGCGTCCAGCTCATTTTCCTACATAAGTCAAAAGCACAGTTTCACTAAATGCCAATTAATAACACAAGACGCAGCCCAAGGTGGCCCAATCTGTGTTCAGCCCATCGTCAAGAATTAATGAAAACATATTGTGGCGGGTCATCTTCATAGAGTTGGGTTAACCTACCCGACTCGTTACGCCCAAGGGCTGCTCCCATGGAGCCATCACCGCCTGTGATTTCAGGCAACCTCTTCGGTATCGCAAGGCTCTTTTTTTGGCGTTTTCAGGCCATTTTCACTACGAGATTCATAGAAAATCACAGCAACCGGGATATGCACACAATTTCAATAAAAATCGTGCTGGCAACTCCTCAAGGGTTTCCAGGTGCTAAAACCCGGCCTTCCTCCAATGACACCTCCCCTTCCGCTGTTTGTAAAAATGGCAATTTGAACTAGCTCTAAATAAGCTAGAGTGAGCATTTTGAAAATCAATCTCCGAGTCTTCCCCAAATAACTTCTTACGTGGATTCATCCAAATGTCCCAACATACATAATCAAATAATGTTACCCAGTTGACCTTCATTGTGAAATTCCTACCCAATTCACTTGCTTTGGTCTTCAAATTCAATTTCTGCACAGCAGTTTGTATGCCTTGTAGCTTCTCGCTATACCTGTGTGTCATTGATTTTATTTCTAGCTGTTCTTTTATTTATTTATTTCTTTCCACCTACGATTTCTATCTGTTGTCAGATGCTGACTTATAATCCCCTTCTCTCGTCTTGTGTAATCCTGCAATCCTACTTGTTTTTACGGCAAGTATCATAGCATTTTGCTTTAAACATTATGGGTGCATCAATATTACCCACCTTAAAATGAACATAATGTTTTGTGACTTTTGTCTTTGTTCTGTTTATCTGCTACGTACCTTCTTTCATAAAGTTGCCTCCGGATCTATCTACTGCTTTCTTTCAAATAAAAATAAGATATTTTCTGAGATTTGGTTGGGTTAGTTGGGCATATCTTGTTCTTTTACCTATTTAATTCGGTCCTTCATTGGCTAAGATTTTTCTCTCTTATCAATTGCTATTCTTCTTTTCATTAAACATGTTAAAACAATTATTGATAAACATATGTTTAATTTTTTGGTTTGATTGAAGTTTTAAAAGTACAAGCTTGTTTAACAGGCTTTAGGCCAGGCCTTTTAACAAGCCAGGCTTGAACTGAAAAAGATGCCTATAATTGTGTAAATTGTTATTTTCATAGAAAGCGTGTAGTTAAATGAGGGTAAAATTAGAAAGTTATTGAATTTTTAGAATTATGTTTCATAATATAAAATGCAAGTTTTTCTTTGTCTCTATAAAACATTGAAAGTATCTTATAAATAGGATAGATGAGTACAATTTAATTACATGTCATCAGTTCATTTTATATCAAACATCTTATTTGTCAATATTAACTCTGGATTTTAAATCGTGTTATTAATTTTAGGAAAAAAGACAAAAAATATCCTAGAAATATCAAAAATATAAAATGGGTGTTGAATTTCAATAAGCCCAAATCAGATTCAATGGATTGATTTGAAGTTTTTGAAATGTTGGGAAATGATATCATTGCCCTCACTTTTTTGGAAAAAAACCATTAAAGTTTCCTGCCGGCCGTCACTGAAGCTCTGCCATCGGCAACCATTCTCTAGAGCTATGGTAATCTTGCCGGCAGCCAGTTGCCGTAGCTCTGGTGTTGATGACTGGTCAATGGAGCTTTGATGGCATAATATATTCTTTTTTGAATTTTTAAATAAAATTAGTTAATAATTAAACTAAAGTAGTAAAAAGAGTTCTGTAGTTGGGTATTTTGTAAAATCTATTTCTATTTCACCATTTACTACTCTAGTTTTGCTATTAACTACCCTTGTTTTGGATATTCAAAAAATATATTAGGCACTTTGCCGGAAGCTAGTCAAATTAATCCATATCAAAACCAAAGTAGTAAATATCAAAATAGAAGTAATTATTGGCAAATAATCAACAATAAGAACCAACTTTACTACTTTGGTCTTGTTATTTACTATTTTAATTTTACTTTTAACTACTCTTGTTTCGGAAATTTAAAAAACATATTATGAACTTTGCAAGTAGCTGACCATAGTAGTCAAATAACAAAATCATAGTAACTAACTCTTCTATAGTTAAGTGTCGCAGCTAGTAGCAATTTAAGTCTCTCAGTTGTTATATTCTGTGATTTTTTCCAACTATATTCTATGATTATTGTTTTCTTTTTCCAATGCCCCCAATATCTTTTTACCTTACATTTAGTTTGCACACCTTCAAAAAAAATGATGAATCAATTACGGGGGAATTTTATTTAACTGCAGTCTCTGATACCTTAATTGTTTTCTAATCTGGAATTTTTTTAAACCAAAATCTTGAAGAGCTAGCTTATATTCTGTGATTATTGTAATGATTGATATGAAATATTATTGACCTTTTTCTATGTTACCAATGTCTTTTGACCTTCTTGCTTTAATTTACCTTTTTTCTTACGTTTAACTTAGTTAAATGAAAATTGACCCTGTCTTAACGGAATCAAAAAACCAGTTCAGGACAAACAGAAATATATCATTTTATAGGTTATTATTAGTTGTATATTTAAGAGGCTGGATAAAACTTCTCAACAAATATCGAACATTGAGCACAATAGAAAATTGCCATAACTGAGTTAGTTCAGAAAATGACCTCAAGAGAACAAGAAATATAAACCAAAACATTAGTTTAATAGCTTAATCTTACCCTTACAATTGTCGGAAAGACAAAACATAAGGTTCATTATTGTTTAAGAAAGGCAAACTCTCAACATAAGATCCAGCAAGAGTTTGAGGATATACTGATCCCACACGCTCCACCAATCTCTTGATTGGATCAACTAGAACTACAGAGCCATTAATATGGTGCGCGACCACTTTTCCACGGCTAGTTAGAACTAATATCCTTGATATGCCTTTATTAAGGCTTTTACCAAGGTGCAATATTTGTGTCCATGACTCATTAATACCATATTCTTTCATTACCCAAATATTGCTCACCCATCGGTGCTTTATTGTATGATAAACCACCACAGCAAGCGAATGGCCTCCTTCCACAAAAAGTCATCTTGATACATGAGATTCTATATGATTCGACTCGTGGTAACGATAATTCTTGAAATGTTTCTTCAGTCACATCAAATGATAAAATAAATCTGTGCCCAACGTACTAGTATTTATTATTAATAAAAACAAGTTCAGAAGCCCACATGGCCGGTTAGTTGAAACTCACATATTTAATTTAATAATCAAATAATATAACATCTATTACTTATATAATATGAGCAACACAAATAGTGCTGGCTGTACATGACAAGTGAGCAGAGGGCCACTTGTTTAGCAAAAACAAGGGAACATTTGTAGTAGGTGGCTATGTGACAAGTTGAATACCACTTGGCAGCATCTCATGTTGTATAAATTAAACTATTTGATATTATTATTATATGTAGCCACTCAATTACATTATTATAAATTTCTTATTCATTTTTAAATCTAAAACTAATAAAAAATATGAACATAGATGATATAAATTAAAATATTTAATCTATTACAAAAATTTAAATACAAAATCGTTTACTAAATTTTCTTATAGCCAGGATAACCTTTTTAACTTGCCTAATTTTTTAACAATCCAAATAATCAAATTTTATATAGATAATTATCTAATATTAACGTAAAGAGAAAAATGAGATATTATATAATTATCTATATAAAATTTGTTTATCTAGATCGTTGGCTTTCCTCCCCTACCCTTATCATAGAAATTATATAATATATTGGAACTACAGCTGCACCAACGTAGCTTCCCCCTCATTATTTTGAAAAAGATAACCGAGGGGTTCGGTTTCTCTCATTGTCCATTTTCTCATCATCCCTCATAATCTCTAAATCATGTCCGTCCAATCAATCTAAAAGGTAAAAGATGAGCCACGTCATCAAGTTATCACTCCTTTCACTTTTCTCTCCCATTCTTAATCAACGGTTCAAATGGCTCATCTTCCAAATCAACGGTTCAGATGGGTTCATGAGGGATGATGAGAAAATGAGATGATGAGAGGATCTACTTCCGATAACCGAGAGTTCCATTTGAATTGATGGCGGGGTGATAGCAAATAATACGGTAATTACATTCATGTCTGTGCTCAAACTCTCAACGCATGGTATTGTATTATACCCATAAGATGATCCTTAATGTAGAACCTGTATAATTATTCTCTCTAGCCCTAAATAATATAGCGTGCTTATAGAAGAAATCAGTGTGGTAGGTCATTATTAATTTTTTTTTTCAAATTTTATCCCTATTACAATTTACGAGAAGGAGGTTTGAAATCTAATTTACTGTTTCTCTATATTCTTAAATATGGATAAAGTTGAAAAAAATGCTTCATTTTCAAACAAAGTTTATAAATCAACCACCTCTCCTTGTTTGATAGGGTAGTTAGAGGTGACTCATAATATTGATTGGAGAGAGTAATTTGTAGAAATTAATAAAATTAGTTAATTATTTATAATAAATATATTTGGGTTTCTTAAAATATCCCTTGCATTAAAAACTATGTCTCATCAAAACCCCTTGATAAGTGCAATTAATAAAGATAATTTGTAAAACAAATCATAAATTTAAAACTGGTGGGAGTACTTAGTTTTTATGTTTAGGATTGGAGGTAGTATTGCATATATCGAATTATTTTATTTTGATTTTAAATGTTTGAGCTGCGACGCAGACTAATATATTAAGTGGGAAAACGGCTGAATTGGATTGCCCCACCGACAAAAACATACGTGAGCTGATAAAGTTGGAAAATGAAAAAAAATAATTAGATGGACCAGTTCAGATGATGAACTTAGAAACCTTCGAGCTCGAAGAAGACCCCAAAGATGGTCGTACGTATAAGACAAGCCTTCAAAAGGTACGTATGCCTCTCTCACTATTGATTATAAAAACATACGCATTAGTAGCTGTTATTTTACTTTTTTAATAGTGGTTTTAACAGCTACTGTGAATTTTCTCATGTTTCCAATTTTAACGAAAGAAACTATTCTCACCCTTCTATTTTCTTTCCTCATATTTTTTTCTCTTCATCTAATCTAACTAGTGCATAAAAGTCATCTTCACATAAGGAACTCTTATTTTATTTGCGCATTGTTTTTAAAATTTTGTAGATGTGTGAATGATAAAAAAAATCATATTTAATCATCCATAAAAACCAAATTCTAAAAAGTGGCACAAAAAAAAATACTTATAATTTTAAAGGAAATGTATACAAGAAAAATAATAGTAATACGTTCAAATTTAATATATTCTATGTACTCCTGGGGTTATTAATGTAGGACCTAATAATTGAGTTGTTAATATTTGTCCAAAATACAAGATATATTTTACATATTTATCAATTTTTTTCCAGTCCTGTTGCTATTTTTTCAACAATAATCAAGTAGGACAGAAAGGAAGGGAATTAAAGAAGATGGTAGGGTGTTGTAGAAAAAAAAAATCCATGTCATATTTAACTAACTTAATTGATTTTCTCAATCTACTCAAATTAGTTAATTAGGTTTTACATCAAGGACTAAAGGAGTATTAATTATGAATTAATTAATGTATGTCTTTTATGCTGTGTAGCATGGCTAAGTTTCTCCACAAGAGTCGCAGAGAAAAGCAGATCGAAGCAGATAAATCAAACCCTAATGAGTCTAAATGGCATGATCTGATCAATCAAAGCTTTGAAAGCATGGTGGATTTGACAATGTTTCAACACTAGTAATCCTCTGTGTTTGTTGTTTTTTCCCCCTCTTGTTTTAGCCTTAAAAAAACCTTCTTGTTGAGATTTTTCTTCGATTGTACTTTTTAACTTCATATATCGGTAAAAGTAAAGCATAAGAAGTTAAATGAATGATGTGACCATTAATTAAGAGTGATAGAAAGCGAATAACACCCACAGCATGGACAAAGTCCTCGTCTCCCACAATAACTCAAACACCAAGAGCAGGTTCAACAGAGGAAGATCGAGCAATGCGAGGTTGAAAATAAGTGTCAGAGCTACCCCAGTTCTGGAAGATGCAAACTTGAGGACCCTGAGCTGATCCGCCGACATGAATTGTATCGTTGCTCGAAGTTCCCTGAGAAGCTTGAAGAGATAAATGGTGGAGTATGTGAGTTTCTTTATATGGATTGAGGACTATCATCACAAGTAAAATTGAATGGTTTAATTATTCAGAGCCCTTCTAAATAGGTTGTTCTATTTCTTTTGCTCCATGTGCTCTCCTTAAAAGTTGAATGCCACGCAAGATATTTGATAGAATTAACAGAATTGTCCCTGGATTCCTATCAAAAGCACGAATGATGAGATTGAATCTAAGCTTTTTTTTTTGATACAAAGGCAAGCAAAGCTTGAAGATGACAACCACTATAGGCTAGGTCCTACAGGATATTCTTGAGCTAACAAGCCACAATCCAAAGCAAAAAAATGAAAACATTCAATTGGGGAAATCCCAAGTTCCTCGTGCTCCTGCGGAATCATGTGTGCCATTCTTGCAAGATAATCCGTACAACGAAGGCTTTCCCTGTGAGTGTGGGAAATTTCTATCTCCCAGTCACTATAAACAAGAGATCTGGTTTCCAATATAACATCATACAATGGATGATCCGAATCACAATTAGTGGATAATAGGTGGACTGCCTGTAGTGAGTCAGTGAATATCCTAATTTTCTTTAGCCCCAACTGTTTACATAGAAGGAGGCCACATCGGATTGCATGGATTTCCGCAGCAGTTGGAAAAGTATGTCCTAACTTCTGTTTAAATCCACGTATCCAATTACCCTGGTGATCACGGATAACACCTCCACAAGCAGCCTGACTGTCTCTGACAACTGAACCATCAACATCTAAACGATGAACGCCCGGATCAGGAGGTTGCCAGTGGAGTACTCCTCATTCTGGGACTTGGAATATCTGATGCCGAAACCTGCCGTTCTGCACACCTTCTGAGAGATGATAAATACATATGTGAACTATCTCTTTTGGATTGTCTGATGACCCTTCAAAAGCTTGGCTACAATGGTTTTTCTATAGTATCCAACATGCGGTACTGAAGACATTTTGCCAAGGCCATCTAGCCATCTTGTTGTTTCCTGGTGAGTGCTGTAAGTTCCAATTGAGCCAATCCTGCAAATTACCAGAGAAAAACATGCTATAATATAGAGGGTTAGTTAAAGCTGACCACACTCTCTGGGCTTGCTCACAATCTCTCAATATATGAAGGATGCTCCACACTATCACACTGAAAAGGACAAGTGTTTAAGACTCTCGGATTGTGTCTCGCTCTGATCTTATTAGTAGGAAGCCTATCATGGAATACTTGCCATAGAAAGTGTTTGACACGTTCAGGAATTCCCCAGCGCCATAGAGACTGCCAGTGACGTTGGTGACAATGAATGTGTTGATGAAAGATTGCGTCATATGCTGATTTTACACTGAAGTTCCCATCAGGAGCATTCCCCCAACAAATAGTATCCTCATCAATGCTCGAAGGAGGGGGAATCAACATAATTTTGTCCACCATCCAATTTGGAAGGAAGGATTCCCATTTAGCTCTATCCCAATGCCCCGATTGAGTCCTAAAGGAGTGAACATTTGCACTCATATCAATTAGGTGGCTGTTTTTGTCAATAAAGAATTTAAGGGGCTTTTCCACTGAAGTCCAGCATTCCTGCCAAGCAAGCGTATTTCGGCCACTTCTCAGGCATTTGCCAAGGCCCCTTATGAAATCATCCCAGACGGTCACTATTCCACACCAAACCGCCGACTGGTTACACCACCTCTGAACATGTGGAACAACAGCAGATCCACATGAGTATTTCGCTCGTAAACATTTCACCCAAAAGGCATCCGGTTTTTTGATAAGACCCCAGCACAGTTTCATGAGAAAAGCTTTATTTTGACAGTGCAAGTCTTTTATTCCCAAACCACCTTCACATTTTCTTCTTTTAAGAACGTCCCATGAAAGCAGGTGCAGTTTCTTGGATTCATCATGTTGGTTCCAAAAGAAATCTCTGCTGAGCTTTTCAATAATTGATAACACCCCTTTCGGAACAAGAGTTGATTCCATCTGGTATTGAGGCATCGCCGATAAGACAGACTTGATGAGAGTCGATCGACCCGCCATACTCAGGTATTTACCTTTCCAGTTAGCCAATTTCAATTTCACCTTCTGGAGAAGTGGTGCAAACGTCCTCTTAACCATCCGTTTGTGCAGGAGGGGAACGCCCAAGTATTTCCCAAGGTCAGCAGTCAGGCCAATCCCTACAATCTGACTCAACTCATATGCCCTGTTAAAATGAACATTATTAGAGACGAACAATTTAGATTTATTCAGATTAATCTTGTGTCCAGAGATTCAGCAGAAAAGAGCCATGACATCGCGGATCTCAGTCATCTGCTCATTTGAAGCCTCTCCGAAAAGGACAAGGTCATCCGCGAAGAAGAGGTGGGATAGCTTTGGGCCATTAGAGCTCAATTTAAGAGGATGCCAATTTTCCAATTCAGCTTCATGGTGGATAAGTTGGCCTAGCATTTCCATACATAGGACGAACAGATAAGGGCTCAAAGGGTCACCCTGTCTCACCCCTCTAGAAGGCCGGAATCGCTCAAAGGCAATTCCATTCCAAATATTGCTCATGGAAGGGGACGAAACACAGGATATAATCAGCTTAACAAAATCAGCACCCAAACCCAAGCTGTTAAGAGTGAACTCGAGAAATCGCCAGTCAAGTCGGTCAAAAGCCTTTTCCATATCAACTTTCACGGCAATATATCCCTTTTTACCTCTCTTGTATCTCATGGAATGGATTGCCTCCTGGGCAATAATAATATTATCCACACCTTGTCTTCCTGCAATAAAGCTACATTGGTTTTTAGCAACCAGATGGCTCATGACTCTCTTAAAGCGGTTGGCAATAATTTTGCTGACGATTTTGTAGCTTACTTTGCAAAGGGATATAGGGGTCTAAAATCTTTCAGGGAAGTCGGATGATCGACCTTAGGGATAAGGGTGATGTTCGTATGATTAATGTCTTGGATGACCTCCGGATTTTCCAAAATCTTGGTCACCAGGTCGCTCATCTTTTGGCCAATAATACTCCACTGGGTATGAAAAAAGTGGGGATTTAAACCATCCGGCCCTGGAGCTTTAAAAGCTCCCATCTCAAAAGCAGTATTTTTTATCTCAGTGGGCGAAATAGGCCTTTGAATAAGATCAAGTTGAATATCATCGAGAGGAGGGAAACTTGCCCTCCAAGGAGAGAAAGGAGAAGATGAAGTCTCAGCCGAGTAGAGATCTCGAAAAAAATCGAGGGCCATGCCTCTTAATTGAGACTCATCAGACACCCAGTTACCATTATCATCCTGTAGAGCCTCTATTTTACTTCTCTTCCTAGTCGCAGAAACACTTGCATGAAAGAATTTCGTATTTCTGTTACCTCCACTAATCCACTTACACCTTGATTTCTGGAACCAGATCAATTCCTCTTGTAAGGCAATTTTATGATACATGTCCCAGAGCTGCCTTTCAATCTTAAAAAGTCCATTGGGACCTCCCTCTCTACTCCTGGCCTGATCAATCCCTTCCAGCCTTCGGATGAGCTCTCTTTTCTTTTTGGCAATATTTCCCACCACTCTAGAGTTCCATATCGAGGCATCCTTTGTGAACTGCTCTTGCCCTTGAATCCAATTTTTCCCCTGCCAAGCATCTTTGACTACATCATGAAAACCTTCTTCCATGCTCCATGCTGCCTGATAGAGGAATTTTCTTCCCCTATTAATGCCTTTAGTCTTAGTTTTGTCCGCAACAACAATCACCCGATGGTCAGACTTGAATCTGAGATTGTGATAAGCCTTGACCTGAGGATTAAGAATGTTCCAATCAAAATTGTAGAACACCCAGTCAAGTCTCTCCTTAACTCTGGTTTTTTCCCAGGTAAATTTGTCACCAACAATCGGCACCTCAATAAGATCACAGCGGTCAATACAATTCTGAAAGTCCTTCATCGAGCTGTGAATAGGAGCTGCTCCACCTTCTTTATTACTAGGAGAGAGGAAGGCATTAAAATCCCCTAAGACCAGCCAAGGGATTGTCACCGTTTGCTTGATAGCATACAGCGATTCCCACAGGTTCCTCCTCGTCAGAATACTAGTGTCTCCATAAACAAAAGTAACTAATGAAGGGTTGGGATTATTCTTGTGAGAAATTTTGCAGTGGAGGAGTTGGGTGTTAGAGTATAAATAATCAATCTGAAACTCCCATTGGTTCCATAAAACCCAAATACCCCCAGGGTACCCAGTGGCTTCAACTCTCAACCAGTCATTGTAACCCAATTTCCTAACAGCCTTGTCCGCTCTACTATCACTAATCCTGGGCTCAACTAAACACAACACATTGATGCCATATTTAAGGACCATATCTTTCAAAACACGCGGGAATGTGCGACCACCCGCCCCACGGCAATTCCAGGAAGAAATAATCATAAAAAAATAAAAAAGAAAATGAGGACAGAAGGGACTTACATGTCCGGAGGTTTTTCTTCCATCAATACAACAACTTCCAATTGGGACACAGATTGCATCCTCGATTCTGTGCCATCAACTTCTCCAACCGTGGCTGCATTCATTGGAGAATGTAAGACCAAGTTCGACGACTCAGGAGCAGAGGGGGTATCTTGAGACTCTGAGAATTTCGCCTGCATTATCTCGTTATGAATTAGCTTGTCACGGACCTGGACCTTCCTGCACGGGTTTGAAGCTTGAAGAGAAGTATGGGGCCTAAGTGCATCAACGTGATCCTTGGATGGCCCACCCACTTGAATGCAGCCTTTAATAATGTTGTGAGACCTTTGTGATTTATTGTTTGTGGGCTTCAGAGGCTTAATTTCGCCCAGATCACGAGCGCCCTTTAGGCCCATCCCAAAACCATGAGTTTCCTCTTTATTCCCATGCAAGTTGAGTCTGGTGGTGACTTTGGGCTTCTTCACTTCAGCCCAATGTTTAGCACCCACGTGAAAACCTTTAGTGCCCTTTCTTTGCCAAGTTTATTTGACAGCTGCAATACCCGATCTACAAATTCTCCTTCAGCCAGATTCTGGCCATCATCAACTGCTGTGCTTTTCCCTAATCTATGGTTCGAATTCAAATCACTCTCATGGACCACGCCTTTTTCTAATGCCATATCAGCTAGGACTGCATATTTAGACTGAACAGCTCTACTATAGTCGACATCTTCTGCTAAATCGGTATGGCTCTTGCCACCCACTCTAGTCCTACCCTCATGCCTTCTTGGGTTTCGTGCTTTAGCTGGCTTCTGAACGAGCATCCATGGCCCGAAAGGGTCTTCCTTGACAGAGGGAAGCTTTGATGGTACCGACTCTGCCTGCTTCTGCTTATCCGAAGACAACGAAGCTTCTGTCGATGGAGGAGGTTGGCATGATGAAGTGCGAGAAGGACCAGCAACAGCAATCTCCCTTGTCGGACATAGCTCTTTCCTGTGACCATACTTGCCGCAGGTAAAACAAATAGAACCCAAACCCTCATATTCTATGTTAAAAACCGACGAAGCAGAGATGATCTTAGGGACCAATTTTTTTTCTGTAAATCCACTTCAATGCAGATTCTAGCAAATCGACCTTTGTGAATTTTGGCTTCCTCTTCCTCAGGATTTTCAATTGTGTTCATGTCTACCTTGAGAGTTTTTCCAACCATATCTCCCAACCTCCATCACTACTACAAAAAAGTAAAGCTGTGGCGCTTATAATTGCATTAACTGTGGCGCTAGAGAAGTGCCACATATCTATATGCCACTAAAAAAAGCTGTGGCGCTTGGAAGCGCCACAACATTTTAAATTTTTTTTTTTAAAAAAATACCCTCCTGTGGCGCTTGTTTGAGGAAGTGCCACAGGAGAGGGGCCTCCTGTGGCGCTTGCTCAAGCAAGCGCCACAGTAGGGGGGTCCTATTGTGGCGCTTGCTGACGCAAGCGCCACAGGAGGCCCCCTTCCTGTGGCGCTTGCTTGAGCAAGCGCCACAAAAGGGTCCCTTTTTTTTTTTTTTTCTTTTTCCCCTTTCTTCTTCTTCTTCTTCTTCTTTTTCCTGTGGCCCTTTTTTATGCTTTCTGATTGTGAAGTTTTATATAAAATGATTGGCTTTCGTGTTTATCATCTCCACAAATTATCAATCTTTCTATTTTATATTTCAACCTATTATATATATATATATATATATATATATAATTTTCACATTTAAAATTCAAGTTCCCCAACAATAATGTTCTTACATTAATACTCTCCAAAACTAACATAAAAAATATCACAATACAAGAACTTGATATGTGAACACAGTACATCAACAACTAATTAAGTAAATTAAAAGATTACTAAAAAACGCAAGCTTATCGGCAAAAAAATTTAAGCAAAGCAAAAAGGCAAAAGAAACAAGGTAGGTTTCCATTCTTTTCTATTAAATTAGGAACAAAAAGGCAAACGTTATATTACAGTTTATCTTGACTAAAAAAAAATTTAAACAAAGCAAGCTAGAATGAAATAGTCTTCTTCTTACAAATCTATTAATTGACAAGCGCAGAGAGTGGGAGACCATGTTGGTGATGCTAGCTTGAGTGGCGAGTGAGCGTGTGGGTGTGTTTTTTAATGTGAAGATGATAGAAAATGGAGGGAGGGGGCCGACGGATCCACTAAGAAGATGAGAAAGGGAAAGTAGTTTAATGGAGGAGAGAGTAGTTAAATAATTAAAGTGGAGTAGTAGTCAAAAAGAGAAGGAATGGGGGGCGGACACAGGACCACTACGCGGGAAATGAAATAATTAAGAGCTACACTATCAATTTGCATTTTTTTTTTTTTAAAAAAAGTGAACAATTGTGGCGCCTAATGCATTAGGCGCCACAATTGCTCAATTTTTTTTTTTTTTTTTTTTAAAAAGTGAGCAATTGTGGCGACTAATGCATTAGGCGCCACAATTGCTCTTCTCAGCTGTGGCGCCTAATGCATTAGGCGCCACAGCTGAGAAGCATATTAACATGTGTGGCACCTATTTATTTAGGCGCCACACATGCCCACTATTTAAAAAAAAAAAAAAAATTAGTGCTGCAGCTGTGGCGCTTGATGGGTTAGGCGCCACAGCTGCTTTCGTGACCCCAAGTGTGGCGTCTGCGTAGGTAGGCGCCACACTAGGCCTCCTCAATTGTAGCACTTAATCTATTAGGCACCACAGCTGGTACCCAAAATTAAAAAAAAAAATTATAGACGTAAAAAAAAAAAAAAGAGAGAAGCTGTGGCACTTGTTTAAAGAAGTGCCACAAAATGTGCGCCACCTTTTACCCTTTTTGTAGTAGTGCATAGACATTCTTTGTTGTAGCATAATAGAGGTATGTGAGGGATTCTAATCCAGGTAGCCACTCTACCAAGAGGATTGTGGAAAGGATCAAAATATGGAGTCCACCTTTGAACTAAGATGGTGTATTGCATTACAGTCCAAGGCCCGCCCAGAAGAATTTTTTTGTAATGCTGTTCCCACATATCATGCGTTTTGAATTTAACAACATAGTAGTTGTTTGGAATGTCAATAAAATCAAAATCCCTTGTTTGCCAGATTCTGGAAAGATGGTCCTTCAATCTGTGGAAATTAAATTTCGCACCTAGGACAGTGATGATGAGAGACTTGTTCCATGGTTTAGCCCATCGGTTATATTCATCTTTTGACATTTTCATGGTTGGATAAATATCCATAAGCTGCTTGATCTCAGCTGAAGGTTCAGGCAGCTCCCATGAATGATCAAAAAAATCATCAATGTTAGCTTCCTCCTCCAGATTGGATCTTCCATGGGCAATCCCATTAAACTCTATATCCTTGAAACCCGTAAGTGAATCTTTGTATGAGAGAACCTTCTCAGATTTACTTTGAGTGCTATTCGAGCATGACCCAACCAGCTCCGATCCTATTCTCGGCAGGACAGTCAAGAGCGTGGGGTTGGCTAGATTTCCAGCTGGAGACTTCTCGGCAATCTCAATCAATTCAGCAGCCCCATTAGAGACCAACGTTCTCCCCGGCGACGAAGCCAGGGCGTCGGAGTCCTCCATCTAGAGTCAAAGACCACACAAGCTCGTATTCCAATACACAGCTTCTCTCTCCGAAAATCGCTTCTCTCAATGTAGCTTAAGTATTGAAATGGTGTTTTTGTGATTGAATCTAAGCTTTAAAATGATGATGATGGCTTCGGTGGTTATTCTTATGTTTCCAAACTTAAAAGAAAGAAAATTTTCTCTTCCTTCTATTTTGTATGAAGAAAATAGGGTACAAGAGAGTCTCAGCTGCATGCACAAACACATGCAACTATCCAAGATTACAATAGAGAATAAAGAAGCTGAAAATATCAGAAAAACTTCCCTCACCATAAACACGATTTCTCTCACACTATGTCTCCAAACATTTCTTTCCTCCGTTTTCTTCTCCTATTTTTTTCTTCATGTAAATAAAGCATAAATGTCACCTCACATGGGGAATTCTTATTTTATGTTCACGTTTTTCTTAATTTTTTTGAAGATGTGTGAATGATAAAAAATCGCAATTACTAATGATAAAAACCATATTTTTGATGAACTGGATACCGGATGATAATATAAAAAGAAATCATGTTTTTTTAAAAGTGACAATAAATACATATAATTTTAAATTTAATAATATACATGAAAAAATAATAGTCATACTTTCAAATTTAATATATACTACATTAGTTATGAATTAATGTGTGTCTTTTATGCTGTGTAACGGGCCAATGATCTCCACAAGAGGAGAACAACGAGCCGGGCATGAACTACGAACCAGAGCTTTGAAAGTGTGGTGGCATTATTGATGATGTTTCAATAATAAATTAGAGGCAACAACTAGTACTAAAAAGTAGAGGTCTTTCTTTTCCTATGTAATATCGTTCAAAAAAAGAAAACAACATCCAGCCATTTTTAGGTAAATTTGGTTGTTACACTAAACATGTATTACTTAAATATTTTAAATAACATTATGTTTCATATATAGTCTTAAATCATATATATCATGATGCAAGAAATGTTAAAATTATAACTTATAAGACAGAATTATGCTGAAATGATGGCTTGGTCTTATAAATGATTTAATAATGAATAGATCAAGAGATCTAGTCTAGGTTTTCTTTGTAAAAAGACTAAATTAGAACTTGATATGAAATTATGAGTCAAATATATACTTTGGCCTATAAAATATAACAAGTTGCTGTCTATATTTTTAATGACATGGGTGAAAATTTATGAAAGAAAATGGACTTAAAGTATATCCAGTATTAAAATATTTTGCGTGCAATTTTGTCCCTCCATAGCCATGCCCCTTGGATGTTGTAGAAACTGTTCTACCCCATCAGCACATGAACATACATCGTAAAGCAGGGAATACGGGCCGGCCCTTCACGGGCTCGGGCCTAAACGGGCCGGCCCTTTTAGGCCCATTTATTAAAAAGTACAATATTTTTTAGGCCCTCGGCTCTACAGGGCTGGCCCTTCACGGGCTTGGGCCTAAACGGGCTTAAACTAATTTTAATTCAAAAAAATTTCTTTTTCAATTTTTACAATTTATTTATTATTTTGCTTTAAATTGAGATACATTATTTTTAAAACTCATAAATTTTTAGTTAAAATAATCATCTAATGTCCAATTTAGCCTATTTTTTAAAGTTTAAATTAATAAATCATTGTAGAAAATAAAATAAATCAAACCAATTAATAAGTATTTGCCTGTTATTAATACTCTATTAGGTATTTAGGTGTCTCTCATATTGATAATTTGATATAATGATATTATATTTATTAATTTATTTTAAAAAAAATATTAAACGGGCCTAAAAGGGCCGGCCCTCAGGGCTGCAGGGCTAGCCCTACAGGGCTTGCGGCCCTACAGGGCCGGCCCTTTTAGGCCCGCTTCTCTTTTTAACCTCTAAATCATAAGCCCGGCCCTTGAAGGGCTCGGGCCTAAACGAGCCTGCCCGACGGGCTCGGCCCGAATTCCCGGCTCTACATACATGACAATATAAAGGCAAAGAGTACGGTTTTATTTCTTTTCATATTTTCTTATAAATTAGTATTTTTTGCCCTAACACAAATCCGTAAGAACTAAGAACCTTACCAACCATGAATCTGAAGTGAAAGTTGGACCAGATACATTGTTTACTTTAGTAACGGTATTAGGGTGATCATGATGACTATGGATTCACAGTCATGAAAGAATGGTCAACTGAAGTTAAACTTCCAAATTTTTTAATTACTGCTTAAATTTCTTTTATTAAAACTGTTGATTTAACTTTTGTTGTTATTGTTCAACATAGTTGTATCCATGAATGTTGCTTACAATTGTATTGGAAAGGCATGTCTTATTTAAATAATATTACTCTCTCTTGTCCTTAATATAACACATATTTGCCTAATTTGATTAGATTAAGGAAGTTAGTTGAGTTAATATGACATATATTTTTTAAAACACCCTACCTATCTTCCTTAATTCTTTTATTCTCTTTCTTCCTTGATTATTGTTGAGGGAGCATCAATATGGGTAAATTAGGAAAATATTAACAAACATGAAAATTATGTCTTATATTTAGAACAAAAAACAACCCTCCAAATATATCTTATAGGACAGTAGGAGTACTGCTATGGCCCTTATTTAAAATATGATATTTTATGGAGATGGATAGGTAAGCACCAAAATAGGAGGAGTACTTGCCATTTGCCAGTATGTGTCCCTACCAATACTTGTTTGGTATGAGAGAGGAGAGAGAAATTGGGCGGAGGAAAAGTTTTTTTGAGTTGAATTTAAAAAAATTTGAGAAGTGGAATTAAAAATTTTTAATCAATTTTTATTACTCTTTTATGTTACATATTCTCTATATTAAAATTTTATTACCCCATTTTTTCAACCTTTTAAAATTCAACTCATAAAAATTTCACATCTTCTCCAAATCCCTCATACCAAACAGACCAATCTCTTTAATTATATCTCTTTAATTTATTATTGTTCCTAATTTGATTAGATTAAGGAAGTTACTTTGGACGTGATTCTTGGAGTTACATACTGTTCCCCATGTAAAGTTCCAATTGCGTTTCTTTATTTGTTTAAGATTAAAAAGTAAATTATTTTTTTTTAATTTCATGAAAATTAATTTAGTGGTTAGAAATTTTATATAAAATATAATAAATTGTATTGGATTTGATTTGATTGATTAATTAGACTCATAATAATTAATTTATTATTTAGTGAATTTTAGAATTATGAATTTATATTATACTTTGAATATCCCCGTTCAGATTTTTTTTAAAAATTTTTTAAGTTTTAAATTTCATGATATCTCCATTTATTTTCTTATTTTATGACATTTTCTCAACTACCAAATTTAATTATTTTGATTTTAGTAGCTTCTCAAACTAATTAGAAGCAGATGCAAATGAAAGTATCTAAATGATTCTATAAGAAGGCTTATATTTAATATTGGATTGTATCAAAATTTTACTAGAAAAAAATTTAAAAACATTTATTTCAATTTTTTTGGCTCGATCAATATTAATTAAACTTATATATAAAAATGCCTAGATTTTTGCTCGAATTGGAGATAAAGATTTAGTCGGATAATGTCACAAGTGCATCTTCAAAATATTACGGTGTATAATATATTTATATCTACTCATCCGTGTATAATATATTTATATCTACTCATCCGCCCTGATCCGCTAATCTCCGTAAAAATAATTTCTCTTATTTTTCTCTTTCTCACATATCCACTTTTAGTTTAACCAGATGGATAATTCAAATTTAATATTTTATGAAATCATTGTTATAATTAATGATAAGTAAATAAATTTAAACTATTAAAATCTTATCTACAAATATATAACTGCAATACCAACAAAATAAAAAATATTCCATAAAATAATATATTAATAGTTTTATAAAATATTAAATCAAAACTATACATTTTTTTTAATCTAAAAGTGGAGATAGGATTAAGAGATCAAGAAAATGATAGAATTATCTAAAAGTGGAGATATGATTAAGAGATCAAGAAAATGATAGAATGGATTAATCTTCTTCCCTATATAAACTGTCTGCCAATAGGGGAAAAAAGCACGAGCGACTTTAGTGATTAGGAAAATGGGGTCGTTTAAAGTTACATTGCTCTTGCTTGTCATATTTTCTTTTGCTTCTCATAGCTTTGCTCATCACAATCCAACTCCTTTCCTGGTTGTCAACGCTCAATCTGGAAGAAAAATTCCAAAAACATTTGTGGAATATTTTTTGAGGTGAGTATGTGCTTTCTGTATATAAATTTTTATACAAATTTGGAATTATAAAAATAACTGATCATTTGTTTTTTAGGAGATTAATCATGCTGGGACGGGAGGATTATGGTCTGAGCTTGTTAATAATAGAGGTAATGTGTTTATTTAACTTTGACGCTTTCTCAAAGTTTTTCTATTATTATTTTTAGTGTATATTTTGGATTATTAACAGACGATATATATTTATCATACTTACTTCTGTCAAGGTTTTGAAGCCGGTGGTACTCAACTTCCTTCAAACGTATTCCCATGGTCACTTGTTGGGAATGAATCAACTATAAGCGTCACAACGGAGCGATCTTCTCCTTTTCCTCGTAATGAAATTGCAGCAAGACTCGACATCCTCAAAGATTCATCAACAGGAGTTGGTCTCTCTAATCCTGGGTTTTGGGGCATGGTGAGACTATATAGTTTTAATATTTGACTTTATATCCTTATTTTCCATATATTACCCTTATTTTGACAATTCATTTTTATATTTGATTTCTTCAGAATATTGAGGAGGGAAAGAAATATAAGGTAGCTTTATATGCGCAAGCCCCAAAACCAATTCATTTGAAAATTGCATTTGTGGGAGCAGATGGAAAAGAATTGGCTTCTACTAACATTAGGTTATTATTAATAAATTTTACTTTAATTTTAAAAATATTTATTTTTCTTATATGTTCAATACGATACATAATTTAATGTTTTTTTTTTCTTGTTTTCTTTTGGTATAGGAAGCATCTTCCAAAGTGGGGAGGGAAAGATAGAACTACTTCTTGAAGCGAAGGCATCAGATTTTAAATCAAGCCTCCAAATAACAACAACCAAACAAGGAACTTTTTGGTTGGATCAAGTTTCAGCTATGCCCCTGGACACCCACAAGGTTTAATATATTTGATTTTAACAATATAAAATGGAACATTTTGTTGGGGTTTTTTTTTTGTCTGACTTATTTTATTTTCTTTTGATTCAGGGACATGGTTTCCGAAAAGACCTTTTCCAAATGATTGCAGATTTAAGACCAGGATTTCTTAGATTTCCTGGTTAAAAAATGTTTATATAAAGAATTATTTTAAATAATATCTATGAGTTGAATTTTATTATAACTGATTTCCTTTCTCAAATCATATATTAGGCGGTACTTATGTTGAAGGAGATCATTTGAGAAATGCATTCATATGGAAAGATAGTGTTGGACCATGGGAAAAAAGACTTGGTCACTTTAATGATATATGGGGTTATTGGACTGATGATGGCCTTGGATATTTAGAATTTCTCCAGGTATGTAGTTTTTTTAATTATTTTTAATTTTTATTTCTCTATTTTTTTTATATATTTATTTACACACATGTTTTGTGTTTTATTTTTAAACAGCTTGGAGAGGATCTTAATGCACTCCCAGAATGGGTATTTAATAGTGGTATTAGTCGTCATGAAGTGGATCCATCCTTCATTGGTCCTTTTGTGTAAGTATAAATTATGACTTTTTAGATCTTTCTTTATAAAGTTCACTTTTTATTCATTATTGAAAATATCATTCGGTGTTTTATTTTGTAGGAAGCTTTAGATGGAATAGAGTTTGCAAGAGGTCCTGTCACATCAAAGTGGGGCAAATTAAGAGCTAAATTAGGACATCCCAAGCCCTTTGATCTGCGATATGTTGCCATTGGAAATGAAGATTGTGACAAGTCTAATTATCTTAAAAATTACCTTAAGTTCTATAATGCTATCAAACATTACTACCCAGATATGAAAATCATCACAAATTGTGATGCTACTCAGCATCCCTTGAAGATGCCTGCTGATTTTTATGACTACCATAAATATACTTCTTCCAAGGATATTTCCTCATTGCATGACTAGTTTGATCATCAAAAGCGTACTGGTGCAAAAGCCTTTGTTAGTGAGTATGCTCTTTGGAAACATGATGCTAGGAATGGAACTCTTTTATCAGCCTTGGGTGAAGCTGGATTTCTAATGGGTTTAGAAAAGAACAGGTTTGTTGTTTTTTAAAGCTATATAATAATAATATTGATTTCTTTAATGTGTTTTTTTACTCCATATTCAAACTTCTTATTAATTCTTTTGTCGTTTTGATACAGTGAGTTGGTGGAAATGGTTAGTTATGCACCACTTTTTTATAATACAAATGAGAGAAGAAATGTTAAAAGGTAATATTTTATTTTCTTTTTACTTTTCATTAGATATTATCTGCTTTAAAGAGGGTCAACCTCGGTAAATGTTATTGCCATGTGACCTCTAGTTTCAAATCTTCGAAACAATCTCTCCACTTTGGGCGGTAAGAATGCGCACATTTGACCTTCCTCATACCTTACCTGATAGGAGTTTTGTGCACTTGACCGCCCTATATATGTTATTTATTTTTGTGTTGGAAAGACTGAAAGATGATGATTTTTATGAACTTTTGCAGTTGGTTACCTGATGCAATAATGTTTGACTCTCATCGAAGTTATGGTATTCCAAGTTATTGGTTGCAACAGTTATTCACCACATCCAGTGGAGCTACATATTTAGATTCAAAACTCGAAGCTCCATCAACACTTCTTGCAACTGCAATTAGGTGGCAAAATCAAGACACTAAGAAGACTTATTTAAGAATCAAGGTAATGTTTAAACGATAATATGTTTTTTAATTTAATTAAATGATTGCACGAGCCATATGTTTTACTCAATCTAAGGTATGTTTTGCATACAGGTGGTGAACTTTAACAATAACTCATCAAGGTTTAAGATGATAATAAATGGTTTGGATGAGAACGTGGATTTTAGTGGTGCAACAAAGACAGAACTGACATCTGGGAGCGTTTGGGATGAGAATAGTTTTGATAAGCCTAGAAAGGTATATAGATGTATTTCTTTCCTCATAAAAAAAATAGTAGTAATGCATTTCTTTTTTTTTTCCAGTAGTAAATAAATGCATCTCGAGATTATCCTTATATTTATACTTATACTATTTTCGTTTTTTGTGTAGGTTGTACCAAAAATGAGCGCACTCGATAATCCAAGCAGAGAAATGCTAGTCACACTTCCAGCAAATTCTGTTACAGCATTTGATTTCCCTATGTCTTAGTCAAAAGTTTTCATTTATTATTTTAAATTTATGTAAATTCCGTTATTGCATTTGATTTCCCTATGTCTTAGTCAAAAGTTTTCATTTATTTTCTTAAATTTATGTTAAATTGAGTTCCTCCTATATGTGTTCTCAACGTTGCTTAGGAACTTAAATTAAGAACATAAGAGTTCAGCATTTATTTTAGAGCTATTACATCATTCAGTTTTTTTTTTTTTTTTTTTTTTGTGTGTGTACAAAGGCAAGCGAAGCTTGATGAATTACAAGAATGCTACGAAGTCAGCATCACCGAATGATTTCGTGGCATTCCACCACAGTTGATCTCAAATAGCTGGTTGCATTCCACTGGAGGTGTTTCTATCACCAAGAACTCTTGATTACTCAACTGAGCTTTCCTTGCTAAATAGTCAGCGCATCGGATAGTCTCTCTGTAGGCATGAGTGATTGCCAAGTCCCAGTCGCTGTAAATAAGGGATCTCGTCTCTAAGATTACATCAATCAGAGGATGATCAATGCCTCCATCTCCAAGGACAAGCCAAGGAATAAGAGCATTTCTGCTAATTGCCAGAAGAGATGACCACAACTCCCTCCTCTTCAAAACACTGGTATCCCCATAAACAAAAGTCACCAACATTGGATCCTGGTTATTCTTCCCGGAGTACTCGAAGTAATATAATGAACCTGGACATCCCCACTATTCCATAACACCCAAATACCTCCGGCATACCCAGTAGCTTCAATCCTCAACCAATCTGTAAAACCCAGTCCTCTCACAATTTTATTCGCCCTATTGCCACTGACCCTTGGCTCTAATAACCCCATGACATTAACACCATACTTCTTGACAATATCTTTAAAAATACGTGGAAAAGCTCTACCACAAGCTTCACGACAATTCCAAGATGACACTATCATAGGAAAATAAAATAAATTGCATCTTGGAAAAATTATGGAAACTTACCCGTCAGGAGGTTCACTATCCAGCAAAACCTCCACAAAAAGCTGAGACGTTGGATGCATCAATGAAACCGTCCCTTGCTGATCTAGAGAGCTCTCCACGTGATTTAGTGGATTCAGCACTATTTCACTATTTTTTATGGAAAATTCTGAGTTAGAGCCGATGCCTTTCCCATTAGAATTCAACAAAGAATTCTTATTCCCTACACCACGTGAAACATCCACTTTCTCCACCACTATTTGCATTTTGGCTTCACAAGGACCATTATTCTCTAAGCTTCCTCTCACAATACGATGCTCTCTAAGGGACCCACCTAATTTTTCTTTGTCCCCCTTTTGACTCCCAAGCACTTTCTCTTTATTCAAATCCACACCCAAAGCGTGAATCTTAGCCTTTTGACCGAGGGATATGGGTTTAATAGTACCCAACACAACATCCCATTTATTCCCTCCAGCCATCTTTTTCTTATTCCTTCTAACCAGATCCTTGTCTTTAGCCGACAGCATCTTCTGCGCAATATGCTTCCCCTCCTCTACCTCAACGTCTCCTTTTTTACTCACAGCATTCATAAACATCTCGAGGTCCTCACCCACATCTTGATCCGAATCAACCAACGCATCAAAACGAGACTGAGTAGCAACGCCATCAGCCTTTCCTTCTGCAAACCTGGGCTGCCCTCTAACACCCACCCTACTTCTACCAACCTCCTTTCTTGGATGACGAAATTTGCTTGGCTTGTGGACAAACATCCATGGCCCAAACTGATCCTCCTTCCCCGGAATATGATTTTCAGATGGCATCTTCAGAACCGCTCCCTTTCCCTGGCCTGAGACTTCCACTGTGCTTGCGTCTTCTTGTAACAGACTCCACTGGCACTTCTCCTTTCTGTGACCATATCTACCGCAGGAGAAACAAATAAGATCAAGCCCCTCATATTCAATGTTGAACAGAGCATCTGCAGAAATAATCCTTGGGATAAGCTTCTTCTGTAGATCCAATTCAACACAGATCCTGGCATAACATCCTCTACGAATATTAGTTTCCTCATCCTCCAGGTTTGCAAAAGAATTCAGATCAACCTTAATAGTCTTCCGGATCATATCCCCTAATCTCCACATACACTCTTTGTTGTAGAACAATAAAGGAACGTGGGGAATCCTAACCCAAGAAGCAACTCTGCCAAGAGGATTACAGAAAGGATCAAAATAAGGCGACCACCTTTGCACAAGAATGGAATGCTGAGCCACCGTCCATGGACCATCGAACAAGACCTTTCTGAAATGATTCTCCCAGCTCATTGGGTCTTTGAATTTCACCACATAATAATTGTTAGGCAGATCTATTAGCTCAAAGCAATTTATATTCCAAATCCTAATAAGGTGTTCTTTCAGCCTGTAACAATTTAATCTGGTACCCAAGGTAGTAATTATCAGAGCATTGTTCCAAGGCTTTGCCCATCTATTATATTCATCCTGTGTCATGTGAAGCGTTGGGTATATCTCCTTGAGTTGCTTTAAAGCCTCTGATAGTTCTAGGATATTCCAAGATTGGTCCACCAAGTCAGTGATATTCAAGTCCTCCTCCCCGCTTACGCATCCATAAGCAACTCCATTGAACTCTGACCCCTTCAATCCTAACAAGGATTCCTTATAAGAGATACCAATTCCTGCCATGCCAGATATGGTATCCATTTTCTTGCCCACATCTGCCTCCGGAGGATCAATCGCAACAGCCCTCCTATCGGCCCTTGAAGAAACGTCAACGTTCCCCTTCTTAGATTTCTTCCCTCACCCAGTAACCAAAACAGGTTCCAACACTCTGACCGGCGAAGTACTCCTGGCCCCGGATTCGCCCATTGGAGTCAAAACGGAAAATGGCACAAATTTCAAGTCGCTCCTTCTCTCTCTAACTCTCCCTGACCTCATTTAACTTCATTATTCATTCAGTTTTTTCTATGTCACGCAAATCAACAGGCGGTAGTCTCTAGTGATCACTATGTGCTTCTCTTTTCTCTGCATATAATGAAGGATCACTTAGCATGTGTTCAGATCAAAGCTTAAACCAAAAACCAAATTCCCAATGATTAACTATCAGACAAAAACTATAATGTGCTTACCTGTAAATTATCCATTGTAAACAAACACAGAGAAGCTACAACTAGGCCTTTCCTTAATTATTTAAATATTTCACACTCTAAACCCAGCCTCACCAGGCCAGAATAATTTAATAATGTGAAAGAAAACAGAAAAAAGTCATTTCGTGAATGAAAAATGACCCCCGTGCCCCAAATAAAAAAAAAAAGGTAATAAAAAAAGATATTGTTGACCTATTTTGGGTGCAATATAAATGGAATCCCATTTCAATAAAGACACCAAACTGATTATGCTCCAGCACCATGCGTGGGATAGAACACCACTAATGTTAGAACACAAGACATTAATCAATGCACAATGAATATACATGAGAAAGTAGAATCATTTCAATTACAACTATACAAGAGCAATTATTACACGTGAGATAACTAAGCAAAATGGGTTACAACAAATATTGGTAACAATGATACACATATTCTCAGCTAATTCAGACTTCTGTACATCATTCTAAACAAGAGAAAGATATTAGTGCCCACTGCTCTATCGCACCAAATAAGCTGCATATCACATATTTTTGTTTCCATCTTTGTTTTGATTGTAACAGCATATGATAGAAAAATTGTAACATGGGACGTTTAGACTAGCTTTTAGACTGCCTCCGCTTTAATGGATTTTTTCCCAGCATGCATATTTCTACATCACAGTACACACATATAGCAAAAGCATGAATGCAACTTAAGTTCATTCCACCTAGTGCTTATTCACACGAGTGCACATAAATAAGCATAAATTCTTCAACGCTATCAGAATGAAGATGGGAAACACAGAGCAAAGGCAACAATGAGTGAAATACCAATCATGAATTTTTAGCAAGGCTCAAATGGAATTACATACTTATCTACATCTATACTCGGATACAAACAAATAGCCTATTACTAAACTAAATCTCCTTGTTCAATACCCTCGGACCATTGGTTCTTCATTGCAGTGACCGCTCGCCGACCGTCTCTGTTTCTTTTCTGCCGGTGAGGTCTCTTCCCTCATTGATGTCTTTGTCGGTTGCCTCTTCTATTCGTGAGTCTAAGAAAGTCCAGAAGTACGGTTGCATCCCATTGTGTGTGGGCTTCGACAAGTATGTAATTTGTATGGGGCAAGTTCAGAAGTTGGCGTGGCTGAAAGAGATAACGTTTGAAAAGTTAAAAACACAGCCGGCTCCCGTTTTAACTAGGGAGATTTACGGTCAGTTCCCAGGTAAAAGAAAAAAATTAAAAAAATGGTCTATTGACATCTAAAAATGAAAAACTGATCCCAAAAACTTGTCAATGGAGCCTCTGGTGTTGTCAATGATCCGCACTTGATGTTGTTAATGAGACTATTTTTTCATTTTGAGATTTTAAGGGACTATTTTTCTATTTTTCCTCTTACTTACGTGACTGAATTTTCCCTTTTAACTAAAAACTTGTTTGGTACGAGGGAATTGGAGGAAGAGGGAGGGGAAGCAAAATTTTTATGAGTTGGATCTTAAAAAAAAAGAAAAAAGTGAAGCCTTGGTGTTATAAAATTTTAATTAAGAGGTGATATATGATAAAAGAGTAAAAAAATTAATTAAAAACTTTTAACCCCGCTTCCCTAATTTTTTTAAAATCCAAATCCAAAAAATTTTCTCTCTGCTCATTTAGATCATGAAATAGATGGTTTAGATTTAATATTTTATAAAATTATTATTATAACATTTTATAAATTAAAATTTATTTATTTATTTTTTATGGATTATAATTATAAATAGTATAGATTATATTTTAAGACTTTAAATTTATTTATTTATGTTTATAGAAATAAGTTTATAAAAGATTGAATTTGAACATATATTATTTTAATCTAATAGTGGTTATGAGATTATAAAAAAAATGAGAAAGAGGATAATGAAAGAAACTCATCACAATTTATACATGCCACTAACCTAATTTTTCTTTTTGCGCAATTTAGCACGTAAGATAAGAAAATAAAAAAAAGTAAAAAGAAAATTGACGTCAGAATGCTGACCCGACAGCTCCAGATGTAACGTCAGCAAAGAAGAGAATCAACTTGTCCAGCTTGATATCGTAGCAGAATGAGAGAGGACGGAAATACAGAAACACGACAATGAGAGAAACCCAACTGATATAAATTAGCGATGAAGAATTAATTACTCCTAAAGATCTGGCAATACAAAAAAAAAACTCCTAGAGAGAATATATTTTTAATCATATTTATTTTATGAATGTACAATTTTATTCTTCTTTTATTATTGTGTAAATTGTTTTTAATGGGGTTAAAGTGTAAAAATACCCACAAACTTTTGTCAAAAGCGCACATAACGTCATAAACTTTTTTTAAGTACAAAAAAAACCATGAACTTTCAAAATGGGAGGAAAATTGACATAACTAACGAATGTCCACTGCGTTGTAAAAGTACCAAAATACCCCTGCATAAAGAGAGAACAAAAATGTCTACCTCTAAACCTCGATTATTCATCTTTAGCTTTATCATCATCAACAACAAATCTCTCCAAGTCATTGAAATTCATTATCAAATTCAGCCACAAATTAAACTAGTAACATTCAATTTTACTATATTGATTCAGATAAAGAAAGTATTGTTTAGAGTAGGTTCAATGGACAATGGGGATGGAATAGTTGTTGCTTGTTGGTGGTTAGTACACCCTACCTTTAGAGATAAAGAGGGCCGTGAACTTTTTGTTCAAAAAAATCTAGAACCTTCAAATAACCTACTTCGATTTCTTCTTCCTCATCTTTTGGGTTTAGTGAGTAGAGTAGAAAAATGAAGAGATCGAAGGCACCATGAATATAATTGCTGAGATCGACAACATCATAAACATAGTTGCACAAATCGACGGACAATTGAGAGAGGTGAAACTCGAGAATGAAGAAGAAGAATGATAGAGGATAGAAAGAAGAGAGAAACAATAATCAAATCTAGCAATGAGAAGGTTATCGGAGTGAAAGGAGGTGCCGATAACAATATTGCCAAATGAAGAGACCGTGGAGGTAAGGGTGAGAAGGAGAGATAATGAACAGAGATGGGTTGAGGATTGAAGTTCAGAGCCCCCGATTTGGCCCATAATCTCGTCGTCTCATATGCTTTCTATCATGCCTTTGATCTCTGACAGATGCCTATTTTGTTATATATTTTAATACTTTATTTGGGGATTTGTTATAGTTATTGAGCCTAAAATACTATTATTATGATTAATTGGGATTAAGAATAAATACATTAAATTAGAACTAAAAAGGGTAAAATTGTCATAATAATTGACATTACTCTTAATTATTAATTTTTTAGAAGATTTGATATTGAATTAATATTTTATTGTAGGTGTGTGAAGAAATTGGATCAAATTTGAAAATGAAAGTTTGAGCTCAAATTGCAACAACTACAATTTACTACCACAAACGTTTAACAAATTGCAGTTTGGTCCTTCACCAAAACTGCAGCGTTTCGTGCCAAGGGAATTAGGTCTGACAATTGCAGCTTTAGCAAAGAAAAGGGTGCCCCTACTAGAAAGAAGAGGGGGACCTTCACTTTCGTTCTTCACCTTCATCATCGACCTTGCGCCATCATCATCATCCTCTTCATCTTCACTTCACCACCTCTATCACCCTCGTCTCTCCATCACCATCCTTTTTAGTCACCGGCCATGGCCTGGAACAGAGAGGGAGCGCCGTGCACAGGCAAAGCCTTCCATCTTCAGCACTTTCATCATCTTCAACACGTTAACTGTAACCCCCTTTCGTAATTATATCCGAAATACTCAATTAAAATGAAATAGAGACCAATAGGAAACAAAACTTATTTAAAATCCCATCTTCACGACAGGGTTTTCACAGATAACTTTCGAAATATAATTTACTTGGTTTCATATTCAATTTTGAATACAATTACATTACGCGGAATATCACATTTATAAAAATATCAGAGTGTATAACAATAACTTCCCGGCAACTCCCGGGTTCATACCTTTACATAGAATTCATAAGGCACATTCGCCCTTTACAATTCCTCAAACGGGGATTACACAAATCTCAACTCCATACATGCATACTCAATACTTATCCAATATACAAATACAATATCCAAATATACATCCCAACTATCATCCGAACATATACAATTATCCCAGCATATAACGATAACCAACTACCAAATACAAATGCCCATAAGGGATTCTCGCCGCCCCTAGTCACTTGCTCCTTCCTTAAGCCACTTGACCTGTCTAAAATGTTGGTAGGGGAGGGTGAGATTCTAGAGAATCCTAGTAGGAAACAGATACCAATATGCATGCAAGAGAAGTGTTTAATGCATGATATGCTTGCATCACAATAACTCATGTTCACATAATGATATATTCGCATGCTCAATGTTTCAACAACATACTCATGGCCATAGCATAAATAGAAACAGAGCTTCAATCATTCATATATGTTTCACATAATCAAGCAAAGCAATAACATGCATCAATACACAAACACAAATATCAATACATGCAGGAGAGGTAAGTTCCCTACACTTTTCTTTCCACGTATGCTCCAGCTCCACTTACTCGCGAACCAAACGAATACTGAACCCTTTCAAAATCTCAAAATGCTGAAAATGGGGGTTGACTGCGGCCCAGAAAATCCAGTTTCTTAGCTGAACTTCCAAAAATCATAACTAATTCAGTAAAACTCGAAATAAGGTGATTCCAAAGCCAAATGAAAGCTATTTAAGTCCTCTTTCTAGGAAAAATATTGGCCATTACTAGAAATCACCACAAAAGTCCAGATTTACCAAAAACCTAACGTTGTGCCAAAACAGAGTCCAGTTTGGATACCAAACTTTGGTCAGTTCAAACTCCCAGCTCAAAACGCGAAATGACAAAAAATTTATGTCCATTTTGAAGCTTGAGATGTGAACTTTAAGACTGGAAAGTTTCATAATTTTTGAACATCATTTGCCCAGTCAAAACGTCCATGCCATCTGACTATTCAGAACAGACTTGCCAAAACAGGGTCCACAAGGTGCCAAGTGTCACCATCTTGACAAACCTCACATGAGCTCACATAAGCTCACACACATGTGATTCCACCCCTTGATCTCTTGCACAAATCAATCCTAACCATTGATCTTGAAGTTACCAATGAGTTTCCTCTTCGGTAACCGATCAATTGGTCGGTAACTTACCGTTTTGCCCCTGATTATGGTAATCTCTCTTGGATCACCACCAAACACTTCATATCTTTCTATATCACCACATTATGCGCCCTCCCTCTATTTTAAGTCAATTTAGAGGTTAATCCATAATTGAACTTAAATACAGGGTTTCGGCGCTGCTCACAGCACATACGAATCACATTCGAAACTCAAATCACATCGAATTCTCCAAAAGGGTTATTTATCACTAACCACATCCACTTTTGGAGTCATTATCTCTTAATAACAATTTAGGATCTTGCTAAACCGGGGCTTAGCAGTCCACTTATCTCAGGCTTATTCTCTAGCCTCAAGTTTCAAAATTCGGGGTATTACATTAACCCTTCACCTTAGATCATCATTACTTTCCTTCTCACGCCTCAACTTCATCGCCTTCTCCATCTCATCTTTGCCTTCATCGTTGGCCCACCATCATCTTCTTCTTCATACTGGATAGCCACCATCAACCCTGTGCTTGAGAAGAGGGGAGGAGTCATTGACACTCCTTCCAGCTTCAGATTCGCTCTCACACTACTATCTTCATAGTCATCTTTGTCCTCCACTTTCCCAGTCGTGGCTTCCTCTATCCTTTCTTTGACCTTTAGTGACCAATCTCATATTCTTCATCATCCATTTCTCATTTAATCATTGTTTATACATGGCTGGACTGTTGACGAAGAAGATAGCTTCTCCTTACGTGGTTGTTCTTAGCTAAATTTCTAAATCCTTTGTGGTAGTGGCAGTGGCAATGGCATGAACTTGGAGCTTCAATGTGAGAGTTTTTACTCTTCCATTCCTCTATTTCTACATTGTATTTGTGATTACTAAATTTTAGGCCTCCATTCCTCTAAACCCAGACTTTAGGCGTCCCAAATGGCATTTGGGACGCCTAATGTCCCAACTTTAGGCGTCCCTGTGCGCATGTCAGACACTTGTCTGACATGCGTCTTCTCAATCCCATCCCCTCCTCACATGCGTCTTCTCAATGCCATTCCCTCCTCCCTTCTTTTTTGACCAAAGGTTTACTCTTCTTCCTCCCCCTCCTTGCTTGTTGTTCGTCGGCCTAGTTCTTTTTTCTTCAACTCCTCCCTTCTTCAACTACTCCTTCTTTCTTCAACTCCTCCCTCCTCCACCTGAAATCTATTATTGAAGGACGCACGCACCAGGCCACCCTACTGCAACTTCACCTCCTCCACAGTGTAGGTTTTCGCTCTCCTCCACCTCCTTCCTTCCATTGTCGTCCACACCATCGTGGTTCTTTGCTTTCTCCACCCTCCGGTGTACCTCCCCACCGTGCATACACCTCTGATCTCCAACGTCTTCTCTACCTCTCCAGCATACATAGCAGTGGGCGCCCAGGTTAGTTTATTTTCTTCTTGTTTTTTTGTAACAGAATGGTATATTTTCTTTTTGAAATATAAATTTACTTGAATAAATTAAAGTAAAACTTGCAATGTGAAAAGCCTAGGCAATAGGAAATATCACGTTAATTGTGCTTATATATTGCTTATATTGAGATGGTTGAGATTAGCCTGGTGTGTTTGGTGTGCTTATATTGCTTAAATTGTATCCGGGAACTCCACTGCAATGGTTTTTTTTCTTTTTTAAATATAAATTTACTTGAATGAGTAGGGGTTATTTTAATTTTAATCAAATAGGAAAATTCTAAATTAGGTTGTTAAACTCAACAAATTCCTAATTAAGTTATATTCACCCAATTTAGAATTTTAAAATATAAGCAAAATGACTTCATTGCACTCTCATAGTCTTCTCTATCCTCTCTTTAATTAGTTATATTGTTGTGTAACTTAGTTTTGTGTATATATATTACCATTAGTATATATAATAAAATAAAATATGATTTGTTTAAATTAAAGAAATTCTTGTATTCCAAACGAATTATGAAGAATAATTCAAGCTAAAACTAAAAAGAAAACCATAACCCCAATATTCATTAAATGATTTTTATCTAAATATTTTCAATAAAAAAATTTTATTTTTGGAAGAACTCAACTTAAAATTGTTTTGTTAATAAAAGATAATCAAAATTCATAAATTATAGAATTTTTACTTTTTTGATATATATTTTGGTTTTTAACGTTGATGAAACTCATTTTTTTTTTAATTCCATTAATGAAAATCTTTGATATATATAATATCACAGGAGTCAGACTTTTTGTGATCAACAAAGTTTAATTTTCTTCTCATAAAAAATATTCAGGTAGAAATTAAAATTTTGTATTGTCAATATTCAACTAAAAATCATCTAATTGTAATTGGGGTTTTGCTTTCTTTCTTTTTTTTCTTTTGGCTTGTATTATTTAGAGTATCCTTCCAAACCTCAAAAAAATTCTTTAATTTAATCTTATTATATTTATTTTATTATACATTAATGTTTATATACATATACTTATTAAAAAAATAAGTTACAGAGCACTGAAACCCTTTTAAGAGGAGAGAGGAGACTAGGAGGGGGCAATAAAGTTATTAAACCCATATTTTAAAATCCTAAATTGGGTTGATAACTTAATTAGGCAATCCCATCATATGTCGTTGACAATTGTACTAAACGTGTGAATGTTATTGGGAATGCCTTAGGTGGTAACAAAATGGATCATAGTTGGATGAATGCTTTGAGAACTAGTGAAGAATATGAGAAAGGGGTGGAAGAATTTATTGAATTCGCTAAAAAGAATGCTCCTGCAAAAAATGGGAAGTATTTTTGTCCTTGTGTCAATTGTTTGAATGAGAGTCGACGGGATGTTGATGTCATAAAGGATCACCTACTTTGTGATGGAATAAATCTGCGATACACAAGGTGGATATGGCATGGTGAGGAAGTAACAGATTGTCCGTCGCACAAGAAGGAAGATGTGGATATCATAGGTGAAGATAGAATGGAGAAAATGATTTACGATATTGAGGCAGAATCCTTTGTGTAGTCGCAGGAGTATGACAGCCTGCGGAGTGATGCAGAGACACCATTATACCGTGGGAGTAAGTACACGTGGCTGACGGGAACATTACATTTGGTTAACTTAAAGGCAACTTGTGGGTGGACCGATAGTAGTTTCACATTGCTGCTTGAACTATTGTGTGATATGTTTCTAAAGGATAATGTACTTCCAAATTGTATGTATGAGGCCAAGAAAATCCTGTCTATGATGGGTATGGAGTATAAAAAGATACATGCTTGCCCTAATGACTACGTACTATACAGAAATGAGTATGGAGGTCTTAGTGAGTGTCCTAAGTGTAAAACTGCACGATACAAAGTAAAAAAAGATGGTGGTTGTAGCGATGTGACAAGTAAAAGGCAAGCTTTAAAGGTTATGTGGTATCTTATAATAATGCCACGTTTTAAACGTTTGTTTGCGATTGCAACAAAAGTGAAGAAGTTGAGATGGCACTCTGATGAGAGAATATCTGATGGGAAATATCTTCGGCACCCAGCTAACTCTCCACAATGGCAAAAAATAGATAAAATGTTCCCTCAATTTGGCAGCGAGCCGAGAAACCTTCAGCTTGGGCTTTGTACAGACGGCATCAATCCGTATGGAACTCTTACTAGCACACATAGTGCGTAGCCAATTCTCCTTGTAATATACAACTTGCCTCCCTGGCTATGTATGAAACGTAAGTATATGATGCTATCTATGATGATTTCTAGACTAAAACAGCCAGGGAACGATATTGATGTCTATTTGGCGCCTTTGATTGAGGACTTGAAGAAGTTGAGGGAGGAAGGCGTAGATGTGTTTGATGCTTATAAGAAGGAGTCTTTCAAGCTACGTGCAATGATTTTTACAATGATAAATGACTTCCTTGCATATGGAAACTTGTCAGGGTACAGCGTGAAGGGTCATAAAGCATGCCCAATATGTGAAGTAGACACACACTTCTAACAACTAAAGCATGGAAGAAAAACTATCTACCTTGGCCACAGGAGGTTTCTTCATCGGTTCCACCCATATCGTAGGCTAAGACAGCGTTTTAACGGCTTACCGGAGCATGGAATGGCTCTAAAGTCATTAACCGGAGAGGAAGTTTACAGTCGAGTGGAACGTATCAATGTCACTTTTGGTAAGAATCAGAGGATTGCGGGTGAGAAGAACATATGGAAGAAGAGATCCATTTTCTTTGATCTTCCATATTGACGTTCGCTTAACGTGAGATATAGTATTGATGTGATGCATGTGGAGAAGAATGTTTGTGATAGCCTTATCAGTACTCTTTTGCACATACCAGGGAAGACTAAGGATGGGATTAGTGTGAGATTAGACCTTGTTGATATGGGAATAAGAGAACGGTTACATCCACAACTAAGAGATGATGGTAGGAGGGCATACATGAAGCCAGTAGCGCATACACTATCAAAAGCAGAGAAAAGAAGTTTGTGTGGATGTTTGCATGAAATTAAGGTGCCGCAAGGGTATTCCTCGAATGTGAGAAGATGTGTCTCAATGGACGATTTGAAGTTAGTGGGAATGAAGTCCCATGATTATCATGTGTTGGTGCAACAACTATTACCGGTAGCTATTAGAGGCATAATGAAAGATGAAGTATGAACCACTGTAACAAGATTGTGCATTTTCTTCAATGCTATATGTAACAAAGTCATTGACACTGAAAAGTTAGATGAACTGGAAAATGAGGGTTACATTATTTTGTCACAACTAGAGATGCATTTTCCTCCTTTATTTTTTGATATAATGGTGCATTTGGTAGTTCATTTGGTAAGGGAGGTAAGGCTCTGCGGTCCAGTTTACCTGAGGTGGATGTACCCTTTTGAGCGCCACATGAAGATCTTAAAAGGGTATTCTAAAAATCCTTATCGACCAGAAGCCTCAATAGTAGAAAGATATGTAGTTGAGGAGGCTATGGATTTTTATAAAGATTATATGTCAGGGAAGAAGGAACAATCTCGGCATGAAGAGGGGAGAAGTAAGGGAACACGAGGACTGAAAGTGAAGAATGTTCCTCGTGAAGAGGTGTTGCAAGCCCACTTGTATATCCTAAATAATTTGGAAGAAGTTCAACCTTACATAGATGAACACAAAAAGACTTTGAAGAACAAGAATCCAAGGAAGAATGACATGCAGATTGCTATTGAGCAAAACAAGACATTCATACAGTGGTTCGAGGAAAAGGTTTTGCACGAGACCGGTGTGTCTGAGACAATCGAGTGGCTAGCTTGGGGGCCTTCGTTTCAGGTCATTACTTGGACTGGTTATGATATAAATGGCTATTCTTTCTATATGAAAGAGCAAGATGACAGAAGTACCATGCAAAATAGTGGGGTCATGGTAGAAGCTGAAGCTATGCACTTTTCCAGTTCGAGGGACAAAAACCCCATATTAGCGTCTATGGCCTATTATGGAGTTATAGAAGAAATATGGGAGATGACATACAACAAGTTCAAAGTTGCTTTATTCAAATGTAAGTGGGTTAGCAATAATGCTGTGGTAATAGATAAACAATTTGGATTTGTCTCAGTCGATCTTCGAAGAGTTGGCTATAGAGACAAGCCCTTCATTTTAGCAAGCCAGTTGAAACAAGTGTTTTATGTCACCGATCCTGCGAGCAAAAACATGTCCATTGTCCTTAAAAGTAAAAAACAGAAGTATGGTGATCCGACCTTCAACCTTGATGACACACCACCTTTCACAACAACTCCACCTCGAACAAATGAAGTAGAATTGGTAGATGATGATGAATATGCTGTAAGAAATGACCATAGTGAAGGACTATGGGAAACAATATAGAGTAAGACCTTAATTTATAAACAAGAACTGTGTGTTTTTTTTCTGTTTTACTTCCCACTTAGTTTATTTCATTTTTATTGCAATTTATTTAAATTGCTGTTAACTCATAGAAATTGATAATATTATAGCATATTTTCTTCTCTTTTCACTTGCTTTTGAGTACAAATTGTGCATATATAGAAGAAAATGTGATAGAACAAAAGAAAAGTTCAAATGATGAGTTAAATACATATAAGTAGGATTATCTCTTAAAATTAAAGAGTTCATGATGTCCTCCTCCTTGTAGGTGAAAGATGATAAGTCAAAAGCTCTTAAAGACCAAGGAAAAGCTCAATGAATTAGGAGGGAAGCAGCTGCTGTGTTGTTGGCTTCAGCCAATAATACATGTGCTGAAGCCAATGAAGAATTGCCCTCACTGTGTCATATGCTTCAGCCAAAAGTACATGTGCTGAAGCATTCAGGGTCAGAACTTACTGTGTAACATGCTTCAGCACTCGACCCTGTGCCGAAGCCAATGAGGACCAGAACTTATTGTGCCATATGCTTCAGCATACTCGTATGTGCCGAAGTATAGGACAGATTATGCAACCATGCGTTTTACTTACTGAAACACATGTGGAGAGTATTTAATCAAGGGATAAGCTGAAATTAGGTCATTCTTCAGTTTTCAAGTGTTCCTAGGAGTTGGGTGTGCTAGGGTTTTGCCCCCTTGAAGAGTATAAAGCTTGGGTGGAAGTCCAGAAGAGATTTTGGGCTTTAATCCTTGGTTTTTCTCATTCCTCTTCTCTTTCTTTGCTTAGTTTTTGTTATGGCTGTAGTTATTCTGCATAATTATAGTTTTTTCATGACTTTGTGTAGCTAAACATCTCATTTTAGGGTTGTTTTGAACCCTTGTATGGATTAAGCACTCATTTTCCCCTTTATATTTGTGATTAATGAAGAGATTATGTTGATTTTACTCTTTACTTAAAGCTTCTTGTTGATTGGCCACCAATAAGATTGTTGGGTTCACTTGATCAATGCTTGAGAGAGCTAGATTGGGTGTAAAACTTGAGTTAAATCGTGTGAGAGCTTGAAATTTGTGAATTGAATGGATAGCTTTATTAATGAGGTAGAGATATACTCATTAGCCTCACATATAGGGGGATTTAGTGAATTAGTATCCTTGGCTAGTATAATCTTTGGAGACTTGAGAGAGTACTTATAGGTAAATTAGTATCCTTGGCTAGTATAATCTTTCATTAAGTAGCACATATAGGGGGATTTAGTGAATGCTTTTGAAATACAAGGAGGATAAACAATCCTAAGCTTCATTAAATACTTGAATTCAAAGAATCATTTGTTTTTATAAATTTTCGATTGAAAAGTAGTTTTAAATTTCTTTTTCACTCAACCAACATGTTTTGTTCCAACTTAATCAATTTCAAATGAATTTATTCAACCTAATTGAACATATGATTGCATTCGTTAGCTTACTTTCGTCGTAGTCCTCGTGGGAACAATCTTTACTCATCACTTTATTACTTGCGACCCGTATGCTTGCGGAAGCTAAACGGCGAACAGTTGCTAACGATGCTTTTTGTGTTAACAGGAATATGGACAACTCTAGTGATGACGAGAGGCGTAGAGATGATGAAAGCCCTAGCAATGACGAAAGGCCTAGAGATGAACCCGTTGCAAGAAGGAGGGTTAGAGGCTGTACAAAGATGAGAGCATTGGTTGCACGTCATGAACATCAACAGGAGAGGCTGCATATAGACTTCGATGACAATTTGAATCCAGTTGGTCCTGAGGAAGACCACTTCATTAGCTACGTAGGGTTTTTAGGTCGAAGCAAAGTGCGCATTACCTATGATAATTGGAGATTGGTTCCCCTAAAAACGAAAGACATGATTTGGCAGCAACTTTTGGTATATAAGTTTTGATGCATCTATGGTAATTGTAGCTTTGTTCTTATTGTTTCAAATATAATAATCTTATGTTTTAACTTGTAGGAAACATACGATGTCCCATACACCAGGGAGATGTATAAGCACTGGATGGATGAGGTTCGTGTACGATGGAAAGGTTTCAAGAACAAGCTAACAGCACGGTACATTCGAGGGGCCCTTAAGGGTTGGGATCCATGTGCACATTATTTGTATTTGTCTCCAGAGGACTGGAGGTTGTTTTCGGCATCACGAGCAGATCCTGAGTTTTTTGTAAGATTTCTGTCATCATGATATAGAGCTTTTAATTTTCATATACTTGATATCGTTGATTTATTTTTTGTTGTTTTTCATTCATAGAAATTAAGTGCAGCAAATGCACAGAGGCAGTTAGAAAATAAATATCAACATTACATGTCTCGTGGTGGATATCGGAAGCTTGAGCGGCAAATGATGCAAGAAGAGTTAGAAAAAATGAAGGAAGCAGCGGAATCTGATCCTAGCATTGTTATCCAGCCACTGGCACCTCCTCCACATCACAAAAAATGGAAAACAGGGAGGATTAAGGCTGGGAAGTACATAAATCCGGTTGTTGCTGCGAGGATTGTAAGTAGTTATACCATAAGTCCCTAATTTTTTGCATGTCGCGAGTGGTTTTGATACATTTACGATAAACTGTATGCTACAGGATGAACTGGAAGATCAGAGTAGCCAAGGTTCATTCAATCCAAGTAGACGGATGGACATCTTGTCAACCGCTATTGGGAAGGCAGATGACCTTGGTCGTGTTCGAGGAGAGACACGGGGAGTTAGTGCCGCGAGGTATTTTGGACAAGACTCACGTTATTCGTCACAAGCTGGACCTAGTAAGGACCTTGTGGCTAAGATTCAAGAGGACCTCGAATGAGAGATCGAGGCCAACCTTCGCGACAAGCTCTGACAAGAGCTGTTGCCTGAGCTTCAACTTGAAATGGCAAAGATGTTCGAATCGCAAAGGGCAAGGGACGAGCATATAACTCAGGAATCCCCGGCCTTTAATAGCACCAGAGGAAGTTACAACCCTCTGGAGGAACCACTTGGCGACCCTTCTCCCACTCCAGTGTCGGGAGACCCTTCCACCCTCTATTTGGATGATCCACTGTTGCGTGTTGTTGCTGATGCTCTCGTTCACACATGTGCTACCACCCACCATCATCAGCAAATTCCGCAGGATTTTCGTAGGGTGAATGTGATGAGTGTTAGAAAGGGGGAAGAAGGTACATCCATCCCTGTTCCTGATCCAGAGGTTCACACGTTAGGTCAAGCGATAGGATCCTTCATCCTTTGGCTCACAATCTTATTGGTTTAGACACAACACCTCCAATGGTAGGAATTACCTTACTATTACTGAAAATCTGTTGGTATCCTAATAACAATTTGTTTTTTGATTTTCTAAAAGGATGACGAAGCTGCAAGGAAATGACCCTACTTAGCACGACTGCAACAGATCTACAAGGGCATTAAATAGATTGACCTGAAGATGCCTCCAGGGATTGTGGGCCTTACATTGGAGTATCCCTACATGATTGACAATACAGATCTCAAGCAGTTTATCAGGTTGGAGGAGATAGATGCAGGCTGGGTGAAATTTGCAATCCGGTAAGTTTTTTTTTCAATTTTCCCATAGAATTCATTTAGTGGTTTTTTGATTTCATACATTCAATAATTCATTCCTTATTTTCATTC
The DNA here is from genome assembly GCA_963242795.1 of Inga leiocalycina. Classification (NCBI taxonomy): domain Eukaryota; kingdom Viridiplantae; phylum Streptophyta; class Magnoliopsida; order Fabales; family Fabaceae; genus Inga; species Inga leiocalycina. Next base: position 26,182,638 of record OY725324.1, read on the forward strand.
TATTATAGCACCTTCCACGGTCTCTGCTCAAACATGGAAAGATGTGATTGGTATGGATTCTTATGTCCTGCGAATACGACAGGGGATACTTGTACTGTGGCTCATAGGACTCACTATGTCAGCTACGCAATGGGAGAGACCAAACTTCATTGTTATTTAGCACCCATTGTTCAACGGTTCGTATTTTCATTTTGTCAATTTAAGAAGTTTAATAAATAATTGTCTTGTCATCTAATTTCATTTTAATGTGTACATGTTGTTAAAGTTACCACTGAAGTTTGTGTGTTATATGTCCCCACCGCAACATAGTCTATTGGTTTGATCCCTTGAGTAAAAAGCCAGACAAAGATACAAAATCCGTCTTCGACACGTAAGTTATTCTGTTTGTATTTCGTTGACTCTTAAAAAAAATGAATAGTTCTAATTTCTGTTCATTTTGATTTTCATGATAGTGCTTGTCAAACATATAGAGTCCTAGGTGGGTCACGTGAGGGTACAGTTGTTAAAAAGCCAAAGTGGTTTTATCCGATAGTAATTAGTTTCGATCCTAGCTAATTGTTTCATTGACGGTCCTTTTAGACATACCTTTATTGATTTTAACAACCAATTGCATCCCTTTGATTTAAAGTGCCCTCGGCAACCTGGCAACACTGAATGCGGATATTATGTTATACTTTATATGTATAATATCACTCAAAGTGGAATTACTAGCGATTTTGAAAAGGTAATCGCTTCTTCATTCTCAAATGATAATATTTTTGGTATTCTAATCGAAATGCTAATTAATTCATTTGCTTGAGATTCATTTCATTTCATCAAAGCTTACTTTCTAATTTTCAGATTTTTGATAATGAAGATGCCTACCTACGTGAATACCTTGATTTGATCAGAGATCTTTTGTCCGGACATCTTCTTCAACATATAGAGCAGTAAAATTTTTATTTTATATCAGTTTGTAGTTGTGTGATGACAGCGTTTTGACACTTTCTAGTTGTTATTGTTGATATATATAGTAGTAGGTTGTATGAGTTGTTATTGTATGTACATATAGTAAAGATTGTAGTGCTGGATGTCCTTACCATTTTGTAATGGACAGTGTGGTTTATGAATCCATCTTCTATTCTATTTCTGCAGTTTGAATTCGCTGGGTAATATAGAATGTAGATTATGGTATAAAAAAACCTAACCTTTAAATGTCCCAAATTAAGAATTGGGAGGTCTAAAGTCCCTCCCTGGGGGACTTTAGACGTCCCAAATGACAATTTGGGACGTCTAAAGTCTCACTTTAGACGTCCCTTTTATTTGGGATGTCTTTTCTTACAACATACTATGCCCCCAACATATACGTCCCCCCGTTTTGGGACGTTAAAGGTGCCAACTTTGGGACGTTATAGGCCCTTTTTGTAGGTGTGCAGTGCACAAGCTGAAAGAACAAGGTAGTGACTCTTTCTCTTATTATGTGTATGATGCCTTGCATATATGTCATTTCATTGAATATGCCGTGATGTATCATTGCCGTTGTGAAATGCCGTTGTTGTGTTGTTGTGAAACATGCTATTGTGAAACATGCCGTTGTGAATGCAGCAAAAGTTGTCACAAAAATGCCGTTGTGTTGTTGTTGTTGTTGTTGTGATTTGCTTACATGCTTTGTGATTGTATATGTTATAAGTGAATTGTTACTACTGGGATTCTTTTGAATCTCATTCTTTCCAATGACTAACCTACAGCAAGGGCAAGCGGTTCAAAGGAAAAGTAAGTGATGAAGGGCGGTTAGAGCTCCTAGCTAGGAGTTTAATTTTGGTAGTTAGTTATCATATTTTGTTGGGGATTAGTTGCACATGTTGTATATATTGAATAGTATTGTGTAATCTCCTGTATGGGAAACTAAGCGTTGTAAACGCTTTATTAAGTAACGATTTGTCAGGAATTTTTGGTTGCACTCTGATATGTATGACTAAATCAAATTGGACAGACCAATTATATTCGAGATGTGGATGTGAGACCGCACTAAACGAGTTTTGGAAAAGTTTTAAATTAACCACTAGTCTCTATTTCAAATTAATGACGTATTCTCGAACTATAAATTTGGCTATTAAGGTAGGGGGTTACAAATATTTTAGGTGGCGCTTCCTTGAAGAATCCTATAATAATAATAATTATTTTTTATCAAAAGAACCCTATAATTATAGTTGACAACACACTTGAACACATTTTCATATTCAAAAAAAAAATGAAAAAAAGCAAAATGCAATCAAATAACTCCAAAATAATATAAATTAAAAAAATAAATAATTAACAAAATCACTACTAAGTAAAATACAAGTGTTAAAAATAAATAATTATTTTACTTATGCAAATCATCAATGTTAATAATTACTATAACAACTAAAAATTATAACTACTAAATAAATACAACTTATATATAATAAAATTTAATTTTATCTCATTTATTTTTTAGCATATAAAAATGAGAATAATTTTTTCAGGAATAAAATGAGAAAAGAAATTTTAGAAGCATTCTTCATCAAATGCAAATCATCAATGTTAATAATTACTACAAAAACTAAAAATTATAACTACTAAATAAATACAACTTATATATAATAACATTTAATTTTATCTCATTTATTTTTTAGCATATAAAATGAGAAAAGAAATTTCAGAAGCATTCTTCATCAAGGAAAAATAGAACAATTAAAAGCAGGAAATTTGAAAGTAAATATGACCGTTCTTTACCAACGCTACATTTGATAAAACAATATGAACACCATTCCCTCCATCATAAAAAATAAAAAATTTCTTCTTCTGTAGAAACATATGCAACATAATAGTAGGAAACTATTATTCAAAATAAACTGGTAAGCTATATATGTGATATAATGTAGCTAAAATAGCAATTAGACCAAATAAACTTATTACTCCGTGGCTAATGCTAAGTTAGATTACGCAGATCTAAAATTCGAAGCGTAATATAAAAATAAGAAGAAGAAACAAGTGAAGAGAGAGAGAGAGAGAGAGAGAGTGTGTGTGTGTGAAGGTGTCACCATCTTCATAAGATTTAGAGAAGGGAAAGCAATTGAAGATTTATTATTTATAGATGTAAAATCTACCAGACCATAATTTTTTCAAACGAAAATCCTTACAAAGGTGATGAGTAACAAAGGAATAAAGAGGAAGTGCCGATCGAAGTGGAGATGGTGATGAATGAGAAAAAGAAGAGAAGGAGAAAATGTAGGGACTAAGAGGATAAGGAGTGATGGTACGTGTTAGATGGGGAGTGGAGACTAAGAGGATAAATGTGCTAGAGAAGCAGATTGCAAGAGAGAGAATAATTTGAAAAAAAAAAGTAAAAAAAAATCCTGTGTGGCTCTTTCTAAGCCAAGTATCACACAAAATACGTAGTAGCTGTGACACTTCCTTAAGCAAATGCCATAGCTGCTACTTCATTTTTTTTAAAAAAAAACACCTTAGGTGGCCCTTCTTCAAGGAAGCGCCACCTAATGTCACCAATCAGCTATAACACTAGCACCACTTAAAGTGCTTTATTTTTTAATGTTTTTTTAAAAATCTAGAAAGAAGCAGTGGCACTTCTTTAAAGAAGTGCCACAAAAGGTGCGCCACTAATCTCTATTTTTGTAGTAGTGAAAGAGTGCTCAGTACCATGTTTAACTTGCACACAAGGAGGGGGAAATTGCCAGATTTCAACTATGTTTCCGGTGGCTCATTGTTGTGTGAGTAAGCCTATTCCTCCTCTTGGCCCATTTACTAGCCCAAGATCACTTGTTATTACTTAAAGCCCACAATCCCATGCAATGTGGGATTCTTTCTTTGACACACCCACACATATTATTTACAACACTGTTTGCCTCTTTTTGGGAAAAAAAAATAAATTACAAATATCATATATGAAGTTGTTGACTAGAAACTGTGATATATTTTCTGGATACTTTGCTCAGCTACAGGATTTTAAATCTTTTTGCGTATTCGTATGGTTGTATGTTAAATGCTTGTTTAGATTCTAACTCTACATACATGTGTTGGCTTCTCATTTTTGAAGGAAATAATCGAAGTCATTCTAGAAAACAAAAACGTGCAAAGACTGATAATAAGTCAGCCTCCAAAATTTTGTGTAGTACAATAGACATATAACAGGGACACCTCTTCAAAGAACCTGTGAATTGTGATATAAGAGTAACACCCTTCTTCCACTGCAACAAAAACAAAAACGGCAATTATTGGTTTTTTTAAAAAACATTTTAATATATTTTACCAATTTATTTACAAATTTAAACATATGGTATATGTGAATATTATTCGTGTAAGATTCATACATTAATCATGATATATGATATATAAATATTGAAACCAAATTAATTTTATGTGAAGTTTGTGAAAAGAAAAAAGAAAAAATCGTAAATGCGAGGAAACAATAATTTATGTAAGGAGAAAATTAACTATGAATAGGTGATGTTAATTTTTGTTAATTTGTTGGAGAAAATTATTCTTGGAATGTGTGTAAACTATATATATATATATTGTGTAAGTCAAATTAAATAGGTTGTTTTATTTGTTTTGCTCCACTCTCCTTAAAAGTTGAATGCCACGCAAGATATTTGATGGAATTAACAGAATTGTCCCTGGATTCCTATCAAAAGCACAAATGACGAGATCGAAACAAAGCTTGAGACATCCGTTTAACTGATGATGATGGCTTCGGTGGGTTTTCTTATGTTTCCAAACTTAAAAGAAAGAAACTTTTTTCTTCCTTCCATTTTCTATGATCAAAACAAGGTACAAGAGAGTCTCAACCACATGCAACCATCCAACAAAACAATCAAAGCTACAAGCTTACAATAGAGAGCAAAAAGCTGAAAATATCATAAAAACATTCCTCACCATGAATACCATTTCTTTCATACTAGGCCTCCACACTTTTCTTTCAATTTCACCCCCAACTAACCGATTAACAAACCACAGCTTTCTCATCAACAACAAAAGTCCTCGGAGGGATATTATGTCACTTCTCTCCTTGTTTACTTGTTTAGATGATGTAGCAATAGTTAATCTTTCTTCATGTGTATTTTCTAACCTACCTTCTTTATTTCCTTTGGTATTGTCTTTATGATGTACTTCTTCCAGTCCTAATTATAAGTAAAAGTTGACTTTTTTGGAGAAATTAAGGAAGACAATAATTAAATTACTCCTTCCGGTCCTAAATATAGGCCATAGTTTGTAGTGCAAATTGCACTACAAACTATGTCATATATTTAGGACCGGAGGTAGTACTTTAGAATGTTTATATTTTTAGTATCCTTAGATTATATATTAGTTTATTAGTCAAATTAATTAGTTTGGAGAAAAAATAAAAATAAAATACTCTACAGTAATTTAATTGGCTTCCTTAATTTCTCCAAAAAAATAAACTTTATCTTATAATTAGGACAGGAGGGAGTACTATAATATCATTTGGCCTTTTTATAAAAGGAAGAAAACAACAGCAGCAAAAGTCCTCCCGCTCGTGGGTCCCTTGGACCCTACCTCCATAGCCATCCCCTTGCATGTTGTAGAAACTGTTCTCCCGCATCAGCACACGAACATACATGACAATATAAAGGCAAAGAGTACGGTTTTATTTCTTTTCCCAGAAAAAAGATAATTTTATAACTAGTTAAAAACCATAACAGAGAAGTAATTATTTGCCCTAACACAAGTACGTAAGAACTTAGAACCATACCAACCATGAATCTGAAGTGGAAGTTGGACCTGATACATTGTTTTACTTTAGTAACGGTATCAGGGTGATGACTATGGATTCACAGTCATGAAATAATGGTCAACAGAAAAGTTAAACTTCCAAATTTTTAATTACAGCTTAAATTTCTTTAAATAAAATGTCGATTTGACTTTTGTTGTTATTGCTCAACATTAGTTGTCTCCATGAATGTTGCTTACAATTGTATTGGAAAGGCATGTCTTATAATTAAATAATAATACTACTACAACGGCCCTTATTTAAAATATGATATTTTATGGGGATGGATAGGCAAGCAGTCAAATAGGAGGAGTACTTGCCATTTGCCGGTATATGTGTCCCTACCAATACATATAATCTCTTTAATTATATATCTTTAATTAATTATCCCACAATTGGCATGTTGCAGCGTTATTTTGGACTTGATTCTCGGAGCTACATACTGTTTCCCACATAAAGTTCCAATTGCGTTTTTTATTTGTTTAAGATTAAAAAATAAATTCTTTTTTTTTTTTGAGATTTCATGAAAATTAATTTAGTGGCTAGAAATTTTATATAAAATATAATATAATATATTGTATTGGATTTGATTGATTACAATCATAATAATTAATTTATTATTGAGTGATTTTTAGAATTATGAATTTATGATACTCTGCATATCCCCATTCATATTTTTTTTTAAAAAGTTTTTAAGTTTTAAATTTTACGATGTATCCATTCATTTTCATATTTTATGACATTTTCTCAACTATCAAATTTAATTATTTTGATTTGAGTAGCTTTTCAAACTAACTAGAAACGGATGCAAATGAAAGGATCTAAATGATTCTATAAGAAGGCTTATATTTAGTACTGGACTCCATCAAAATCTTACTGGAAGAAAAAAAAAATTAAAATCATTTATTTTAATTTTATTTTTGCTCGATCAATATTAATCAAACTTATATATAAGAATGTCTAGATTTTTGCTTGAATTGGAGATAAAGATTTAGTCGGTTAATTTCATATTTGTATCTTCAAAATATTATGGTATATAATATATTTATATCTACTCATCTGCCCTAACATCTATAGAAACAATTTCTCTTATTTTTCTCTTTCCCCCTTTCTTTTGATAATCATAAATCCTCTTTTAGTTTAACCGAATGATAATTCAAATTTAATATTTTATAAAATTATTATTATAATGATAAATAAATAAATTTAAACTATTAAAATCTTATCTACACAATTTATAATTGTAATACCAAAAAAAAAAATCTATAAAATAATATATTGATAGTTTTATAAAATATTAAATCTAAACTATATATTTTTTTAATCTAAAAGTGGATATAGGATTAAGAGATTAGGAAAATGATAAAGATTTAGTCGGTTAATTTTATCTTTTTAACTCCATCAATATTAATTAAACATATATATAAAAATGCCTGGATTTTTGCTGAAATAGGAGATAAAGATTTAGTCGGTTAATTTTATCTATTTAACTCCATCAATATTAATTAAACATATATATAATGCCTGGATTTTTGCTGAAATAGGATATAAAGATTTAGTCGGTTAATCTCATAATTGTATCTTCAAAATATTATGGTATTATTTATTTCTACTCATCCACCCCAATCTGTATATAAACAATTTCTCTTATTTCTCTCTCTCTCTTCCTTTCTTCTAGTAATCACATATCCACCTTTAGATTAACCGAACAGATAATTCAAATTTAATATTTTATGAAATTATTGTTATAATTAATGATAAATAAATAAATTTAAACTATTTAAATCTTATCTACATAATTTATAACTACAATACCCACAAAATAAAAAAAATGTATAAAATATTATATTACTAGTTTTATAATATATTAAATTTAAACTATACATTTTTTCTATCTAGACGTGGAGATAGGATTAAGAGATCAGGAAAATGACAGAATTATTTAAAAGTGGAGAGAGGATTAAGACATCAAGAAAATGATAGAAAGGATTAATCTTCTTCCCTATATAAACAGTCTGCCAATAGGGGTAAAAAGCATGAGCGACTTTACTGATTAGGAAGCATTAATCTTCTTCCCTATATAAACAGTCTGCCAATAAGGGTAAAAAGCACGAGCGACTTTACTGATTAGGAAAAATGGGGTCATTTAAAGTTACATTGCTCTTGTTTGTCTTATTTTCTTTTGCTTCTCATAACTTTGCTCATCACAATCCAACTCTTTTCCTGATTGTCAACGCTCAATCTGGAAGAAAAATTCCAGAAACATTGTTTCGGAATATTTTGAGGTGAGTATATGCTTTCTGTATATAAAATTTTATACAAATTTGGAATTATAAAAATAACTGATCATTTGTTTTTTAGGAGATTAATCATGCTGGGACCGGAGGATTATGGTCTGTGAGCTTGTCAACAACAGAGGTACTTTCTCAAAGTTTTTCTATTATTGTTTTTAGTGTACTTTTTGGATTATTAACTGACGATATATATTGATAAAAAAAAACTGACGATATATATTGATAAAAAAAAACTGACGATATATATATTTATTATACTTATTTCTGTCAAGGTTTTGAAGCCGGTGGTACTCAACTTCCTGCAAACATATCCCCATGGTCACTTGTTGGGAATGAATCAACTATAAGCGTCACAACGGAGATAGCCTTTTGACGGAGATTATGTAATTGAAGGAAATTATCTTGATAATAATTATCTGGAAGAAACTTATGTGAGAGCTCATGTCGCATTTTGTCCCACTTCCGGATCTTGCTTTTTCCTTCTCTTTCACGCCTTTTCTTGAGATTTTCCCATCATATAGAGGCATGTTTCTTTAATTTGATGGCGACAATTTTGACTTTTTGCTCATCGGGAATCTCTTTATATTCAAAAACTCGTTCGACGGTTTGAAGCCAATCGACAAATTCGTCTAGTTGAAGTCTTCCTTCAAATTCTGGTATATCTACCTTAATGTCATTAAGGCGGAATGACTGTTGTTGAGGACGATGGCGGTAGTCAGTGGACGACGAACTATTGTTATCTGAATCATCCTCTGGATATTCACTGCGAGATTCTAGCATGGCTTGCTACGTTTGTACAGTGGTTTCCAGTTTTTGTATCCGGTGTCTCATATCGTCCATCTCAATCTCGCGTGTGTTTCTACGTCTTGGAGGCATTTTTGGAATTGTTCTTGTGAGGTTAGGTATAGGATGGAAAAGTACAAGGATAGGATCGGTTTTTTATGGCAAGTAAGGGGTAAAACTGGAATTTTTATGGACAAATGGGGTAGAAAGGTAATTTCATAACTTTCAGGGATGGAAATGTAAATTTGGCAAAAATCTGGGGTCAAAAATGTAATTTCAGAAAGTTTTGGGGTCCGAAATGTAATTTTGGCAGAAATTTGGGGCCAAAATGTAATTTCAGAAAGTTTTGGGGCAGAAATTATAAATTTTACCAAATTTAGGGGTCAAATTGTAATTTCTGAAAGTTGGGCTGACTGGGATTGATGACGTGGCGGTTATGACACGTGACAGTCAGTGATTGGTCCACGTTTCGTTGATTGATGACGTGGAGCTGATTGGATGGGGGTGACGTGGCAATGTTGACGGTGATGCTGGCGTGGCGCTATTGACACGTGGCGTATGATGATTGGACGATGTGGTGCTGACTGGTCAGACAGTGATGATGTGGCAGCTGACTGTGTCGTCTTCAACCTCTGGACTCTGGTGACCGTCTGAAATTCCGGCAACTTTTTCGGCGACTTTCCGGCGACGTCCGTGGAGGCGCGTGGAGGTGTTTCACGACTGTGACTGAGGCTATTCCTAGGTTTTTCGGCCTTCTGAACACGATGGTGAGGTCGGTTTCTTCAAAAAACGCTCCGAGAGTGAAAATCTGACACCCCTTTTTCTCACATTTTTTTTTCTCACCCACTCCTCACTCTTTCGCTCTCTGGCTCTCTAGAACCAGGCTCTGATACCAAAATGGTATAGGAACTAATGTCAAATGTAGTTATTCAAATTCTTCGATGCATTACAATGAAAATCACACACCTATTTATACTAAAATCACAACCTTATAAAATATTTAAAATAATGCAAAAGTCAGACATGGCAACTATTCACCAACCCTTCTGTTGTCATTCCCTGTTCACAACGTCATTGCATACATCATATGCAATATTTTTCATGTCAACGATGATGGCTGCTCTGTTTGTGTTTATTCTCCCTGTTCTGTTTCAGTTTGTACAAGTACTTTTTCCTTCCAGTACAGCCAAATCCACTTACCAATTCACTAGGAAGTACCCTATAACATAAAACATAAAAGCCAACGTTAATAGAAATTTAGACCAAAATTTCACAGGAGTGTGAACAACAACTTGGACCCGATCTTACCTTCGTCTTCCTTAAGTCCTACCTCACTTGCTCTCTTCGATTCAGTTTGCACTTTCACTATCTTCTCAGTTCACAATTTTTATTCTTTTTTCGACTTCCCAGATTCTGGTCGTATGTTATAGAAAATTCCTTTGATGCATCTCTAGAAATGAAATAATTGCAAGAAAAAACAGAATAAGAATGGTGGAAAGGAAAATATACGATTGTCATTATCTACAAACACCCAAACCCCAAAACTAGAATGCTGGCTTCCCACATATGACAACGACAAGTGAGAATTACATTATCAGGATAACCAGAGAGAGAACAACATCCGACAACACCACCAAACAACCTTGACTACATACATACAAACTCATATCACCTAAATACCTCTAAAACCGTGAAATCATTAGACTGAGGCTTCTTAATGCCAATCCAAACAAGCAAGAATGTGAAGTAAAAAAAACAATTAATGGGCCCTTAGTTATGCACAGAAGAAATCAAAATTGAAGCCGAAGAAGAAACAAAGATCAGATGGCAGTGATGATTGTTGATTTCCTGTGGAGCGCACCGAACGTTACCTATTATTTTTATAACTTGCTAATGAAAAACTATCAGTCAAGCACCAAAGAAATCAAAGTTGAAGACGAAGAAGAAGCGGAAATGGCTGTATGTAGCACAATTATTTTATTAGAATTGTCTTACTCCTGACTTTCTCATCATCATTCCATCTGTTTTTAAATCTCCAATTTATTTAGCTAGTACTTATAACGAATCAAATTTTACTTTCGATGAATTATATAAAGATTTGGCTTCTTTTCACTGCTTCTTTGAATTGTAGGATGCTGGAGCTGTGTTAAACGAGATGAAGAAAGTAACTCAAATGAGTAAAATCATGAACACAGAATCAAGCCTGAGCAACCTTGCAACAACCAGCATTACGCAGGCTCAAACATACACCTTAGGAGGTGAAGTTTCAGAAAATAAAAGAATTATTGACAAGAGAGGGAGAAAGAAATAATTACTTCATTTGTTGAACGAGCCATTTCTCTGTCAGAGCTTGGGATGCGTGTAATGCTGCACCAAATCGGAGCTAGTGTATGGAAGCACGATTGCATTATTCTCAAAGTGAAGAGCGAGGTTTCATTACAATCGTGTAGTTCTAACCTTTTAGGATTGACAGGGTGCAAACTGATTAACAATGGTATAAAACTATAGAACAATTGTTTCTATAATTTTTTATATAAAAAATTATAAAAAGGTCCATATCACTTAATAGCTCCAAGAATCTCTCTATTTCATACTTGAATTACAGCTCTGCTTCACAAAGTAAGAACCCTTTTTGAAGATGACAATCTTTCTAATGAAATCTCTAATCCAACTGTATTTTGTCAAATGTATTGTCCACCATATTCCATTAGTGGATGATGACTTCTAGCACATTGTGATGTCTAAATTAGATAACGCCTAAGACGTAGATGCATCAGCAACATGTTATAAATGATATTTAGGCCAAATTTGGGTTGATGTGGCTCAATGTGTCAGTGAGGATGCTAGGCCCTTGGTAGTATTGCAAATAATATTAGAGTCTGGTTCGAGTCGGTTGCTAGGCCTGTAAAGAGTGGAGTGTATTTTACACGAGTAGTTTGGATGTGGTAGTATCAGAGCCAAGTTCGAGAATTGGTCCACAAAAAGGATACTGCAAATGATATCAAAGTCAGGATCGATTGGGTATATATGGTGGTATCAGAGCCAAGTTCGGGGCGATGTGTGAAAAGGTGTCAGAGATAAATTCGGATTGATTCTTAGGCCCATAAGTAGACAATATGACTTTTGTATACTTATAGGTGCCACAATGCCCAATAAGCCCAGCATTCCAACCTAGCTTTGATACCACTGCACCCACACCTGTGTAATAGACACTCCACCGCTACATGAGTGGTATTACACTAGTGGTGCAGGTGCAGTGTTATTAGAGTTAGGATTGACAAGGTGGAAACTGATTAATAATGGTACAAAACTACAGAACAATTGCTTCTATAACTTTTTATATAAAAAATTATAAAAAGGCCCATTTCAAAAAATAGCTCTCCAAGAATCTCTCTATTTCAAGCTTGAATTGTAGCTCTGTTTCACATAGTAAGAACCATGTTTGAAGATGACAACCTTTCCAATGAAATCTCTAATCCAATTGTATGTTGTCAAATGTATTGTCCACCCTATTCCATCAGTGGATGATGACTTCTAGCTCATTGTGATGTCTAAATTCGATAACTTCTAAGAAGTAGACGCATCAGCAACATGTTACAAATGATATATGGGATAAGTTTGAATTGATGTGGCTCGATGTGTCAACGAGGATGCTAGGCCCTTGATAAATATTACTAATAGTATTAGAGTCTGGTTCAAATCGATTGCTATAACTGATAGCAACTCACTTATTTTAAGAAATAATTATACTCCTTCAGTCCTTAATATATATATATATATATATATATATATATATATATTAAGGACATATTTTTTAAGATATATTTTTTATATTTATTAAGCTTTTTCTAATTTACCCTTATTGATGCTCCTTTAACAATAAACAAGGAGCAAAGGGAAGGAGGTAATTAAGGAATATGACTATAGTAGTTTTGAAAATATATATCATATTAACTAAACTAACTAACTTCCTTAATCTAATTAAATTATGTAAAGATTTTGTATATATTAAAGACTAGAGAGGAAGTAGAATTCACTATTCTATTTCTTGACAAAAGAAAAAATATATATAACAACAGAAGCGATATAAAAAAGAAATGCGAGACAATTCGTAGGACTCCATGGTTAACAATCAAGATTTAAAGAAATTAAATTTCATTTCAAATGTTGGAAATAAAAGGAATTAGGGCAAAATGAACAACCAAATCATATAGTTTTGTTAATTGATTATTGATTAAAAATGCTTTATCAATAATGTATGAGTAAAATACTCTTCCCTCCTTAGTTTGGGTTATCTCAGAATCCTTTATCTTATTTTCTTCTTAGAATCCTATCTCCACCATCAAATTAAAAAAAAAAAATCAAATGGTTCATATTTTATATTTTATAAAACTGTTATTTTAAACATAAATAAATAAATTTAAAATGTTAAAATATGATCTACACAGTTCATAATTGCAATACAAATAAAATTTTAAAAATTAAATTATAAAATACTATAGTAATAATTTTAAAAAATATTAAATTTGAACCATTTATTTTTTAATCTGATAATAGAGATGAGATTCTAAGAAGAAAAAAAGAAAATGGATTCTCAAAGTATCCTCTTCACTTACCTCCCTTGTATATTGCTTTAATTATGTTAATCTCCCTTCTATTTTGAAAACATAAAATTAACTCCAAATAGATAACATCATTAAGAATATTCAAAAATATTTTTTAATTAAAATTTTTATTAAAATAATTTTTATTTATTAATTTACCATTCATGATACTAAATCGATGCTTCTGGCAAAAATTATTCATGGGTTTCTTTTTGAGAAATACTTATATACTCTCAGGGCCTGTTTAGTTCAATCCCATTACCACCTACAATGCAATGTAATGTAATGCGGATGCAATGCAATTAGAATTACTAGGATAATGTTTGGTAAGCTTTCAGAAGGGGGTGCAATGAGTTATTTTATGATAATGTTTTAAAATTAATATATATATTTAAAAGACCAATTCACCCTTAATTCATAGGCTCATGCACTGATTCTTCTTCTTCTCTGACAACCCTATGATCAGCAGCAACCATTTCTCTCACATAAGCTGAGGACGAGCACAGATGTGGGGAAGATGACAGCAGAGGGGACAAGCCAGGTGGAGGGGACGACGATGGTGGAGTGGACAGTGGTGGCTGAGGATGACCAAGGAGGCATTTTTGATACATGTACAGTGAAGATATCCGTTTATATTTTATAAGTAAATATATCTTTCTAGTAAAGGCCAACAGGATTGACTTCTTGACTGGTAGATCTGGCCTTTTTCAAGGTTCAACAGCTTCCTCTAGCTACGAAGCTATAGTAAAAACATTATTACTTTTAATGTAGCCTCAGAACTTTTAGATACGTGTTGTTAAGTATGGTTAAGCAAAGGGTTACTTAACTGTTAGTTTGTTAGAGTTTTGTTAAAACTTAACTTGTAATTGGTTATATTATTGTGCCACGTGTCTTGTATCAGTGGCTCTTTTGCAACGGATACATTTTGTATTGGTTCATTATAAATATCAGATCATATCTCTCAGTCACGTTTTGAACTGAGAGCATTCCATCATTTTCCCTCTCCCTCTCTCGTATTTTGATCCAAAACTACACCCATTTTGATTCGAACAAAATGTGACTTTTGTTTAAAAAAAATGCTATTTAAATTTTTTAAACCAAAAAAACACTATCTAATTAATATATCAGTAAAATTTGAAACTAATAATTTGATATTAATTAAATCTTACAAGGAAGAAGCCTTTGGACATTGACGTGCCACCCTGCACGAATGAAATGAGACATTTTTATTAGGGAAATTGTGAAATTATTAACTAGGCCTCAAATCAACATGATTGGCTTGCTCAGTATCGAAGAAATTCAAGTTGCTATAAATTATATGAGCATTAAATAGATTTTTTAAGACTTTAATTTTCAAAACTTGTCTAAAGAAACTACTTCACACAAATAATTTTTAAAAATAAATTACAAAGTATACAACACATAAATCACCCCAATCCGCCCATATCATAAGCTAGTCTCAGGATATAATTAACATCACAAAACCCTAATGCAATGGTTGCTTTTTGGTTTAATGAATGCAGAATGTAGGCTGAACATACTCCTCGTGAGGAAAAATTTTCACAAGTCCCAGCGTATGTCGAATCTGTCTCTAATACCATTGCACCACACAACTCATACAACATACACTCCACCCTAATAGGCCCAGCATCCCAATCTGTCTCTAATACCACAGCACCCGAACGACCCATATAATATACACTCCATCGCTACAAGCCCAGCGATTGACCCGAACTTGTTTCTGATACTATGTGTTAAGACTTGTAACAGGATGGAGATATGAGAAAACATTCCGCATGAACCTCAATTAAAGCTAAACGTCATTCATAGTTTAGGCATTTATAAAGAGTAGATAATCAAGTCCACTAAAACTTCTTTTGGTAAAAGGAATGTTGTGCACTTTACTGTGTGTTGGAAGGAAGTCCTGGGATATTGGCATTAGGGAGGATGACATATACCTTTAAGAAGGAAGAAAAGGGTCAATCAGAGTTCAGGCTCTATATATATATATGAAGGAGGATACAATATTGATTTTTAAGAAGGAAGAAAAAAGTGAGTTCAGTCCTTATGTACATTACTGGGATCATAGCACCCATGAGTATACAAACATCATATTATCCGCTTATGGGCCCAAGGATCGAAAATTTAAGAGAAAGCAATAGAATTATGTTTGGAAAATTATGGTGGGCGAAAGCAGTAGATTTATGTTTGGAAAATTTAAGAATTTTTATTTTAAGAGAAATATTATACATAGAATAAAAACAACCGTCAAATGGAAAACACTTTTAAAATATTATTGATAATGAAAAAATATACAATAAAATCGGCTACACTTAATCTAACATTTTTTGGTACATTAATCTAAGATTTATCCTGTAGTATTAGCCGCACGGTAATTCTGTTCGCATCATCAGCGTCAACAATTGATCTATTTTCAAATCATTATAATAATATTGCAAAACTAAGCTTGGATGTCAAATGACTAAAAAGGATATGAATTTAATAAATATAAAAATAGTTAATGTATTATTGGAAAAAAATTTGAAAATACTTCATTACTTAAATTTTAGGGAAAGTTGGAAAAAATCCCCTTTTAAAAATTTAATTAGTGAGAATGACCTTAATCAGAGTACTATCATTCTTCGTATATATAAACTTATTAGGTTATTTACACCAAATAAATTTCTAATGGGAAATTTTCCCGATTTCCCTTAAATTTCATTGTTTATTTTTTTCTTTGGCTACCTTCATAAATAAGGATAAAAATATAAAAAAATCATTATTAAACTCTAAGTAGATTTATATAATTAGGAATAAAATTTTTGTCTACAAGTAAGCTTATAATAAGGAGCAAAATGTTATTCTAATAAAACAATGTGGGACTCATTATTTTTTCTTCATGAGGTATTTAATTTGGGAGAAACCTATATAAATCCAGTTGAAATATCAAAACTCAAATTTAGGCCTCCACTTTTAATAAATTCTTGATGAGGCTGAGATGCTTGATTAGGGATTTTTGAATGTATTAAATGACCATGTTGCCCCCTCAGAGTCATCTATTCTTTCCCAAATCACCTCTATATGCTAATTCAATTCTCTTTTTGCTCTCTTGTTTTTAGTTATGATTATTAGTCTATTAATTAAAAACCAAAAAACTTTATCCCATCATTTGATATACGATTCAAAAATGGAATTGGCATATCAATGTTCATTAATTCCCTTTAGAAGAATGGGCAACTAACTTCTTTTTTTTTTTTGATAATAAAAGATATTCTACAAATACATCAGAAGCTATTCTCCTGAGTCAACATGAAAATTCATCCTGTTTACATCATTAATTAAAAGGGCGGTAATAGCATCAGGGGGCAAAAATGTGATATGAAGATCAATCGCCATCTTCCAAGCTTCTTTTGCCATAGTGTCTGCAACCGTGTTAAACTCCCGAATACAATGTGACATTTCGACGTCCCAATCTCTATCCAGCAGCGTTTAAACCTCCACAATAAGCTGAAAATCAGGGTGTTCCCATGAAACGTTACCCTGAATTATATCCATTACTTCACTACAATCAGACTCAATCATGATTTTTCTGTATCCTCTATCCCATGCAACTTTTAGTCCCCACAAAACACCCCAAGCTTCCGCAGATACAACCGTTCCTTGCCCAATCTGATCCATAAACCCCATCAGAAATTCACCATTGTGATCTCTCAACACACCTCCACACGTGCAAGTCCCTAAGTTGTCATTCCTAGATCCATCAGTATTAATCTTCACCCATCCAAGCGGTGGTGGCATCCACTGTTGTTGAATCCTATCTGCACTCTTATTTTGAACCAAACTTGTATTTCCCCATGTTAAGCAAGCACGGGCACGGGCTAATATAGCATGACTACTCCAAGTGTTGTTATTAAAACATCTGTCATTTCGAGCTAACCAGATGTGTCAGCATAGTACTGTAAACCAAAGACGAAACTCGAATCCCTGTATAGCTTCTTTTCTCCCCGCACACCATGTAAGCCAGTCATTTCTGTCAAAAGAGCCAAAAAATTGATCACGCCAATCCAGAGGTAAGAATCCTTTCCATAATTCAAAAGTGAAAGGACAATCCCGCAAAACGTGGAGTACAGACTCGCTTGAGTTATGGCATATATCGCAAAAACCCGTCGGATGACTACCTCGTTGATAACGCATTAAGTTTGTCATTAGACGACCATGAAAGCACAACCACAAGAAAAAACGGTACCTTTGAGGGACTTTCAATTTCCAAACACATGTCCTCCAATTCTTACTGTGAGGTTGTGGGGTACCTACTAGATATTTGTAGGCGGATCTGATGTTGAACATTCCATCTGAAGACCATCTCCATACCGAAAAATCCTCCCCATTACGCTGATTAATATTAACACGTGCAATAGCTGTACATACTTGACTTGGAAGTAAGTGCTGAAACTTTCTCATATCCCACTGTCCAGATGAAGTGATACAATCAGATACTCTCCATTCAGTAGCATTTCTAGGCAATTCTCTGATTACCAAACTCTGAAGCTTATCAAAATGCGGGACCCAAATGTCATTCCAGAAAGAAGTGTTCTGTCCATTGGTAACTCTCCATGTTAAGCTATCTTTGATCTTTTCCCAACAGTTACGAATACCCCTCCACGTACTAGACTCAGACCGGCGCTTCTCAACTTTAGGAATAATATCATTCCCGGCTTTATATTTTTCACGCAAAATCCTAACCCAGAGCGAATCTCTTCTGTTAATCATATTCCATCCAAGCTTCATCATGAACGCCTGGTTCTGGTACCGAGCCAACCTAAGACCAAGGCCTCCATTCTCCTTATGTGCACACACACTATCCCAGGAGACTAGATGAGGTTTTCTGCTTGCTGAGCTACTACCCCAGAGGAAGTTATGACAACGTTTGTCAATTTCATCACAAAGTCCCAAAGGAAGAGGCACTGTTTGCATAGCATAAGTTGGCATAGCCGACATAACAGACGACACAAGAGTATGCCTGGCAGCCATCGATAACATGTTAGACTTCCAATTGGCCAGGCGAGCATCCATCGTATCCAGAAGAAAACTGTATGTAGCCTTTGATCCTCGTTCATGTAAAATTGGCATTCCCAGATATTTCCCCAGATTTGACGTTGGAGTAAAATTTAGAAATTCACTGATTTCTCTGCTTTTTATATGATTTACATTCTTTGAGAAGTAAACTCTTGATTTTCCAGCATTTACTTTCTGTCCCGAAATGTCACAGAAGTCATCCAAGATAGCCTTAATAACCCCTGCGTTATCTAGATCTGCTTCTGCAAACAAAATGAGATCATCAGTAAAAAAATATGAGAGACAGGAGTACCTCGTTTGGAGAGCCTAAACGGTTGCCAAACACCCTCTTCGACTGTTGTTTGAATAAGATGCCCCAATCTCTCCATCATGATAACAAAAAGATACGGCGATATTGGGTCACCTTGTCTAACCCCTCTGGAAGGGCAAAGCATATTAGTAGCTTCTCCATTCCAAAGCAATTGCAAATGAGACGTCGACATACAAGCTTGAATAACTTTGCTCAGATATTCAGGAATCTTGAGTTCTTTAAGACAGTCGTAGACAAAATTCCATCTCACCCGATCATAAGCCTTCTCTAAATCAATCTTGATAGCCGTGAAACCCTTTTTTCTTTTTAAAGACTTCATAGAGTGAATGATCTCTTGCACAAGTATAACATTATCTGAACTCTGACGCCCTTTAACAAAACTACACTGATTCGGGGCTATCACCAAAGGCATAATTGCCTTGAGTCTATTTGATATAATCTTTGTAACAACCTTGTAAACAACATTGCAAAGACTTATAGGACGAAAATCACGAAACGTCTCTGGATGATCCACCTTCAGAATGAGAACAATATGAGTCCCATTGATTTTTCGTATCCACATCGGATCATTGAAAACTCTTTTCACTAATTCAATCACTGACGGTCTTACAGTTTCCCATTGGCTTTGGTAAAATAGCGAATTGAAACCGTCTGGCCCTGGTGCTTTCAACGGCCCCATATCAAACAAAGCTCTTTTTATCTCTTGCTCTTCAACCGATCTCCCTAGAATATGCAAATTTCCATCGTCAATCTCAGGATAAGTGCATCCGAATACCAAAGATCCATTATAATTATGGGTTTCAGTATACAAACTTTCAAAGAATTGGCTTCCCAATCTCATAATTTCCGCTGCATTATATGTCCATTCCCCAGATTCAAGCTTTAATGCTTCAATTTTATTCCTTCTTCGTCTGCCATTAGCCACAGAATGGAAGTATCTAGTATTACGATCTCCATCAGCATACCAATTAGCCCGAGAGTATTGAAGCCACATGACTTCTTCCCGTGCCAAAATTTTTTCAAGCTCTCCCCATAGCTCCCCTCGTAACTTCTCAAGGTGCTCCGAGATACCTACCGAAGCCATCTTTGCATTAATCCCATCTAATCTTCGATATAATCTGTCTTTCATATAGGATATATTGCCGAAAACCTCTTTATTCCATAACCTCAGATCCTCAGTAAATTGTTTAACTGATCCACACCAGTCATCCTCCACCCCCAGTGTGAATGAACAAAATTATTGAAATCATCATGCATAACCCAGGGAGCAAAAAATCTAAAAGGCCTTCGATTCTTTGCCGTAAGAACATGAGATTCAGTGTCAACTAACACCGGACAATGATCGATTTATATTTTGGCAAATGTGTCACTTTGGCATTAGGATTATTTCTAAACCAGCAGTTATTAACCAAGGCTATGTCTATTCTGCTCTGGCTATTCAGATTCCCCCAAGTAAATTGAGGTCCATTAAAACCAATATCAAGTAACTCGCTACTCAAAAGCCAATTCCGAAAAGACCTATCAATACCATTAGTCTTCCTATGATTCTTACTCCAGTGTTCCTCGGGATGAGAAACAGCATTAAAATCACCAATCACAACCCAGCCTCCCATAGTCAATTGCCGAATACCCTCAAGAGTCTGCCACAGTTGACGTCTAATAACCATATTTGGGTGCCCATACACCACAGTTAGAGACCACTCATCCCTGGTACCTTTATTAACCACCCCATGAACAAATTGATCCCCTGAAGAAGTAACAGAGAAGTTTAAAGTAGAATCCCAAAACAGCCACATACCTCCACTAAAACCACGAGCTTCAGCCACGTGCATATTCGTCCATCCCAACTTCCTAGCAATGAGCTTAGCTTTAACCCCTAGCTGTCTAGGCTCCAACAGGGCAAATAAATTAACTCCATGTCTGGCAACAACATCACTAAGTAACCTTCGAAATGAGGCACCACCGGCACCTCGAGTATTCCAAGTCATAATAATCATTAAAAAATTAATAATATAAGAGAAGAACACAAACAACCCAGGCATTATTGAGACAAATGTCCCTCCTGAACATCCTCAATCCCATGCATCACCACATCATCAACACCTCCAAGTAGACAAAATTGAGGTACAACGGTCACTTCTCCTTTTGCACCTGGGTCAATAGGATTGGAGGCTTCTAGACGAATAGCGGAGGAATTGGAATCTAATTTTATAACATTCTTCTTTCTTCCTGACCCCACTTCCCCACTTAAATTACACGACGCTCCAGCTTCTTGTGTTTTCTCCATGCTCAATATTTCTTGGGAAGCTCCCTCCTCAATCCCTTTCTTTTTAGCTACTTGGATCCCACGTGTTTTATTCAACTTATTAAAATGCCCAACATTATTCACAGCATCACCACTAATCTCCTTTTTTCTTACATTTGAAATATCCGATCTATTATTACCCTTGCTTCCTTTATTTAGAACAGGTAGATGACCAGTTTTTTCTTTCGTATCCCGCGACCTATCTTCTGGCTTTGAACTACCATAAATCTTCCCCTGATATGCGTTATCACCAGAACCGTCATCAATAATTGTCATGTCTTCAACATTCAGAGCCTCAAACCGAGATCCTCCTCCCATATTTCTAGAAGGTAAATCACGCCTAGGCTCACGACTATAATTGTCATTCCTTGCATTCGAGTTCCATTGCCCCCTTCTCCGACTTGGCGCCACCATCCACTCCCCATACATTCCAGCAGTTATTTCGGAGGATGGGGATGATGGTGTTATAACTGTAGAATTCGACGTGTTATCCGTGCATGCTGACTTTGACATATTTTTTACTTGATTATTTGGGCAATGTTCAGTATCATGACCATACCGCCCACATGAGAAGCAAATCAAATGCAGACCCTCATAAACAATCTTCTTTTCTTTCCCATTAATCATTATGGATGGAAGCAAAGGTGCATTCAAATCAATTTCAACACATATACGGGCGAAACGCCCTTTCGTTTGCCTAAGGGTATTATTATCCACTTTTAGAACCCTTCCAATTTGGTTGCCCACCACATATAAAATACCCTTATCATAAAAATCAACAGGGAATTTAGGAATTCTTACCCATGCAGCAATTTTGGAAACCTCACTAGAATCAGGATCAAACTCTGACTTCCATGGCTGCACTGCTAGGTAATGATCCATGTATAACCAAGGGCCTCCTATTAGCTCAAAATCATAGTCCTCCTTATTGCTCATACGAACCAGAAAATACCTAGAGCCTATCTCAATAGTTTCAACCTGCCCTCTACGTCCCCATAACTGTTGCAGTTTTCGACCCAATTGATCCTCCCACACCATTCTGCCAAGTAATCTAACAAACAACGACGTAGACCATTTCTGTGCTAGCTTCATTCTAAACTCTGGAGACACAATGATATTTGGACCCTTCTTTGTTATCTCCACCTCAATTCTGGATTTCCATCCGTCTCCTTTCCACCATTCTTCTTCTTCATCTGAACATTCCTCCCTTATCTGATCTTCGACACATGCCTCCTTATATGATCTTTTTGGTGCTTCTGGTATAATTGTTTCCTCTTCAATATCCTCATCCCTCATCCAGTCCTCAACTCGTGGAGCTAATGATTGCTTACCTGTGAACTCTTCATCATCATCTCGAATTTTCTTTGAATTACTCTCCAAGGCATTACTCTTCTTCATCCTTGGCACCGAAACCATTCTTTCAGGACTACGATCCCTCTCACGCTCAATCATGTCTAGCAGCTCCAAAGCCGTCCAGACAATGAAAAAGATACAATCTTGCACAAGTATTTAAAAAAAAACAAAACAAAACAAAAAAAAAACAAAAAAACAAAAAAACAAAAACAAAAACAAAAACAAAAAAATTTTTTTTTTTTACTTACCTCTAATGGTCAGAAGAATCAGATCCGCCTTCTCCGATCTGACACCGACAGGCTAAATTCTTCACTGACACCGACAGGCTAAATTCTTCACCCGTGAACCCAGTTGCAGTCGCGACCTTCTACTTGCAGAGCCTGATCAGAGGCGCGGAAGAGATTTTTTACGGGCAACACGCATTAATCAATATATGTGTGTATGCGCATGCAGGGTGAGGTGTTCAAACTGGAGCAAGAAAGGAACAACAGCGATTCGCAACAATCCTGACGGTAGCGACTTGGGGAACGACAGCAGAGCTTCTCTCTCAGACGAGAGCACAGAGACGAGACTCCCAGCGTTGCAGAAGTAAACAGCAGCTCCGACGGTGCCGTTCCAAACCGGTGATCGTCGATGCTGAAGTTACCGTTGCACTGCAACGGTAATCACGACAGAGGAAATTATTAGAGTTCCAACTGGGTTTCATTTTTCTCTCGGGGAATATTATTCAACAAGATTAAATGAATAGTCAAATCTATTAACAATTGTCACAATATAAAGGGCTCTAGATTCAAACCATACAGATTTTATGCAGGTTCACAAACATGAGGATGCAATATTGCCTGCAGTTTCTATCGTTGTAACTCTTTAGTGTCATACTGTATGACAGCTTCAACCTGAAATAAGCCATTCAAATGATCATGAGCAACCCACATTTTAAAGAGCATACCAAAAGGAGCCGTTTAGTGTCCAAAATAGAATAGAGTGGATGGAATGTAAATAAGTGATTTTGTAAATAATAATTGTCCTTTATGTCTTTGATGTAAATATTATAGTTGGAAAAACGGGCCAAGCTTGTCAAGCCGACCCTTTTAGGCCTAGAATTTGTAAGGGTGAGGCTTAAGTTTTTTGCCTCAGAAGTGAAAACGACGGGTCTAAAAGGGCCAGCCCTGTAGGGCCAAAAGCCTAAAAGGGCCGGCCCTATAGGGCCAAGGGGGTTGGCCCTTTTAAGCCCGTATATATATATTTTATTTTTTTAAAATTATTTATATGATAATAATATCATTAATTTTTTATACTTTATTAATGATATTACAAATATTTAGTTGTTATTATCTTTTTTGGAATTAAATTTCATAAGATTATCTTGTATTAAGAATCCTAAAAATTTAAAACTTATAAAAGATATTTCTTATTTCATAAGTATTCTTACCAATTTTGTATTTTTTGACTTACTTTCTAGTAGACTTAAAGTTCTTAAAGCAAGTACCAGAACTTTCCAACATGGAATTGAAAGATAATTTAGATTTCTAGTTTAAATTTTTCATTGCACATAGAGAGATATATAAACATAGAATTATAGATTCACTTTGATCCTTCAAATTCTAAGCCTTCTATAGCTAGATTTGTACTTCCCCCAATCATGTTAACATGCATAAACATAGCAAGCAAGTTTACAGAAAGAATAAACAAACATATTAAAGTAGAAATAAAAGCGCAAAAGACAATACAAAAAAAAAAGTCAATTTCCGACATAATTTTTCATAACATTTTTTTCTGTAGTTAATTCTGTTGAAAATCCGTTGGAAAATTTTTCCAACGGAATCATTCTGTGGTTAAATTACCAGGGATGACTAATTCAATGGAAAAATTAAGAATTTATTAAATTTTATATTAAAAATAATATTTATAATATTAGTTATTAAATATTGTAAATTAAAAATAAAATTAAAAAATATTATTAGTTATTAATATTATATTATTATTTATTAAACATATTTTTTTTTTGTTAAGCACAAGTATCCTCTTATTGGAGGCGATCCTGTTCGAGACACCATCGGGTACTAAATGTAAGCACTTCTCTTAGTAGAGATTTGAATCTTGATTGGCCATTCTGTGAGGAATTAATCCATTCCTCTAGACCCTACCCCGTTGGTATTAAAAATATATTTATTAAAAATATGTGCTATACACTGTATCGAAAAAAAAACAGATCTGCGTATCCTTACAGCAACGTCATTCTCGAATATCTCTCTCTTTCCTACAATATCGCATATTCAAATATTGGTTAATGGTTAATATCTCAATCCCATTTATTTACATAAAAAATAATCAATTCTCAACCGTCTAGATTTTGGTCTAGATTTCCCACTCATTTTTAAATTGATTTACAAGTTTTGATTTTGGTCTAGATTTCTCACTTATTTTGAAATTGATTTACAAGTTTTTATTTTTTATTTTAATATTATTTTTTGAACAAAACTCAGGAACTATATTTGATCTTTATTTTATAATGGAGAAACTAATACTCTAACAAATAATGCATTTAAACCGTGCAAGTTGATATACGCAATATAAAAGCTAATTGTGGTTTAAATTTTATACTAAATATAAGAATTTAATCCATTTTATCTCTTATATTTATAAAATTCCCCCACATTAATTTACCTAACTTATAAAGGAATATATAATTTAATATTATACAATAATATTTTAAGGAACTCATATTACATATATTATAATTAACTAATGTATTTAGCTTTCTCAACCTATCCAAATTAATTAACTAGCTATTTGATCCTTATGATCAGATAAGTATATTCTCCGCATGATTTAATGATGGGCAACAAGTCCAAACTTAACATCAAAACTTTTGTTTTTCCTGCCAGAAAACTTGACATCAAAACTTAATAAAAGTAAGGTTAAAGTATTCGTTTGGTTCTTTAAGTTTATATCAAGTTTCTTTTTAGTCATTTATATTTGAAAAGTGTATTTTTAGTTCTTAAACTTTAACACCGTTAACATTACTAATGGCAAAATGTTGACGGAGCAATTTTAAGATAATGATTCAGCATTTAAATGAAGACATATTAATTTTTAATTTGAAATAAGTAAATTAAAACAATATGAAATAAAAGTTAATTAAAATATGTAGAACCAATTGCCATTAAATAAAGTATCGTGGAAGGAGGGGAGAGGATTCAACGGAAGTGTTATTTACTGGCAATTGGTTCTACATATTTTAATTAGCTTTTATTTTAAATTGTTTTAACTTACATGTTTAAATTTACAAATTAATATGCCTTCATTTAAATGCTGACTCACCATCTTAAATTTGCTTTGTCAGCATTTTTTTGTTAGAAATGTTAAGGGTGTTAAGATTTAAAGACTAAAAATATACTTTTCAAACATAAAGGACTAAAAGAAAACTTGATGTAAACTTAATTAAAAGAATCACTGTGCGTGCAGTTTGGTGTTTGCAAAGGATGAGGAATGATTTTAAAAAGCACTCTTTTACACTTTTCTAGATAAAACTCCTCTTAATCATTAAAAAAACTTATTTTACATATTTATTTCTTGCAGCGTAAAATCATTTTTGATAAGACAATTTAAACACCCATTTAAGATGACTTAGATTGCATTGTATTTTTTATTTTGGTTAATATTATTTTAAACAAAACAATTTATTCTGAGTTGTATGTTCAAGTTCAAAATCTTATAATTTAAGAACTAGTGAAAAGAGACCAAAACTTTATACGAATTGAGATTCTTCAAAAATAAAATTCAATTGACGATTCTGGCAAAACCTCACTTTTCACTTTAAGCAAAATGCGATCGGACTGATTGTCCTCCTCCCTTCTTGCACCAGCTCCGACCAATACCTCCTGAGGTGTATGTTGAGGTCCACAATCCTACAATTCAAGAACAAGTGAAAAGAGACCAAATCTTTATATGAATCGAGATTCAACAAAATCAAAATTTGATTGACGAGTCAAACAAATCCTCACAATTCACTTTGAGCAAAATGCGATACAGCTGATTATCTGATTGTCCTTCGCCTTGCTTGCACCAGCTCCAACCGACAACACCACATGAGGTCTATGTTTAGGTCCACGAACAAGTGAAAAGAGACCAAATCTTTATAAAATTGAGATTCATGGAAAATAAAATTCGTTTGATGATTCTAACAAAACCATGCTCTTCACTTTGAGTTGAATGCGATCTGACTGATTGTCCTCCACCTTTCCTGCACCATACCTCCTGAATTGTCAATCCTACAATTTAAGAACTAGAGAAAAGAGACCAAATCTTTATACTGATTGAGATTCGACGAAAATAAAATTCGATTAAGGATTCTAATAAAACTTCGCTCTTCACTTTGAGCAGAAAGCGATCTGACTAATTGTTCTCCTCTTTTCTTGAACCATCTCCAACTGATACCTCCTGAGGTATATGTTCAGGTCTACAATCCTACAATTCAAGAACCAGCAAAGAGAGACCAAGTCCTTATACGAATCGAGACTCATCGAAAATAAAATTTGATTGATGATTCAGACAAATCCTCACTCTTCAGTTTGAACTGAGTGCGATCTGAATGATTATCCTCTGATTTGCTTGCACCAACTTTGACTGATACCACTCGAGCTCTATGTTCAGGTCTAGAATCCTACAATTCAAGAGCCGGTAAAAAGTTACCAAATCTTTATACGAATTGAGCTTCATCAAGAATAAAATTTGATTGACAACTCAAACAAATCCTTGCTCTTCACTTTGAGTTGAATACAATCCGACAGATTGTCCTCCGCCTTTATTTCACTAGCTTCGACCAATACCTCCTGAGGTGTATGCTCAGGTCTACAATCCTACTATTGAAGAACCAATGAAACAAGACCAAATAAATCTTTATATGAATCAAGATTCATCAAAAATAAAATTCGATTGATGATTTTGACAAAACCTCACTTTTCACTTTTAGCTAAATGCGATCCGGCTTATTTTCCTCCACCTTGCTTGGATGACCTCAACTGATACCTCTGAGGTGTATGTTCAGGTCTACAATCCTATAATTCAAGAACTGGTGAAAAGTGACCAAATCTTGATATGAATCGAGATTCATTGAAAGTAAAATTCATTTGACGATTCAGACAAAACCTTGTTCTTTATTGCGAGCAGAATGTGATCTGATTGATTGTCCTCCATCTTTCTAGCACCAGCTCCGACCAATACCTCCTGAGGTATATGTTCATTTCCACAATCATTTAATACAAGAACCAGTGATAATAGACCAAATATTTATACGAATCAGATTTATTGAAAATAAAATTCAAATGATGAATCAGACAAACCTCACTCTTCACTTTAAGGTGAATTCAATCCGACTGATTATCCTTAGAATTTCTAGCATAGAGACCTATCGATACCACTTGAGATGTATGTTTAGGTCCACAATCTGACAATTCAAGAACTAGTGAAAAGAGACCAAATCCTCATAGGAATATAAATTCATCAAAAATAAAATTATATTGATGATTATGAAAAAAACCACGCTTTTCGCTTTGAGGTGATAATCCTACAATTCAAGAACCAATGAAAAGAGCCCAAATCTTTATACGAATTGAGATTAGACAAAAATAAAATTTGATTGACGATTCTTTTAAAACCTTGCTCTTCACTTTGAGTAGAATGCAATCCGACTAATTGTCCTCCTCATTTCTTGCACCAGCTCTGACCAATACCACCGAAGATTTATGTTCAGGTTCACAATCCTCCAATTTAAGAACCAATAAAAAGAGGCCAAATCTTTATAAGGATTGAGATTCATTGAAAATAAAATTCTATTGTTCATTGTGACAAAACCACGCTTCTCACTTGGTGTTGAATGTGATCTGACAGATTGTCCTCCGCCTTTCTTGCACCAGCATCGATTGATACCTCCTAAGGTAATGTTTTGGTCCACATCCTAGCAATTCAAGACATGGTGAAAAGAGACCAAATCTTTATATGAATCGAGATTCATTGAAAATAAAATTCAATTGATAATTCGTATGAAACCTCGCTCTTTACTATGAGCAAAATGCGATCCAACTGATTGTCTTCCATCTTTCTTGTACAAGCTCTAACTGGTATGTCTTGAAATGTATATTCATGTTCAAAATCGTTTAATACAAGAACTAGTGATAAGAGATCAAATATTTATACGAATCAAGATTTATTAAAAATAAAATTTGAATGATGAATCAAACAAAACCTTGCTCTTTACTTTAATGTGAATTCAATTTGACTAATTGTTCTTGGACTTTCTAGCGCCAAACCCTAAAAACCATGAAACAAATGGGGAGAAAGAGGATACACAAAAATAAATGGGGAGAAAGAGGATACCCTTCCAACTCCTATTTATCCTCAAAACCATGATTTTGTCTCACCCATGATGAACACAATAAAAGTAGCAACAAAGAAACAAGCAAAAGTCCACTTTATTCATTTGACAACAAGGCCACATCTCACTAAACCAAGTCTATGAATCCCTACAACCTTACCTAATAAGATAAATTTTAAGAAATAGATGCATCAATAGCATGTTACAAAAGGTATCTGAGCTAGATTTTGGTTGATGTGTCTCAATGTGTTAGCAATGATGCGAGGCCCTTGCTAGATGTTATAAATAGTATTAGAGTTTGGTTTGAGTCAATCATTAGGCTCGTAGTGGTGGAGAATATGTTACATGGGTGGTGTGGGTGTGGTGATATCAAAGCCAAGCTCGAGACTAGGTCCACAGTAGTGATGTTACAAATGGTATCAAAGTCAAGATCGATTGGGTATGGTGGTATCAGAGCTAAGTTTAGGTCAATGTGAAACATGGTATCAGAGCCAAGTCAGATTGATCCTTGGGCCCATAAGAAAACAATATGACTTTGTATACTCATGGGTGCCATGATCCTAGTGATATATATAGGGATTGAACTCACTTTTTTCTTCCTTCTTAAAAGTCAATATTGTATCTTTTTTTATATGTATATGGAGCCTGAACTCTGATTGACAATTTTGTTTCTTCTTAAAGATATATGTCATCCTCCCTCATGCCAATATCCCTAGGACTTCCTTCCAACCCATAGTAAAGTGCACAACATTCCTTTTACCAAAAGAAGTTTTAGTGGATTGACTATTTATTCGTTCTTAATGCCTAAACTATCAATGACGCTTAGCTTTAATTGAGGTTCATGTGGAATGTTTTCCCATATCTTCATCTTGTTACAAGTCTTAATACAAATAGTATCCAAACTAGGTTCAGGTCAATTGCTGGGCCTGGAGGGGTGGAGTGTATATTACATGGGTGGTTAAGGTGTGGTGGTATCAGAGCTAGGTTTGGATGATGGGCTCATTAGGGTGGAGTGTATGTTATATGAGTTGTGTGGGTGCAATGGTATCCAAGCCATGTTTGATACACTGAGACTTGCGAAAATTTTACCTCATGAGGAGTACATTCAGCCTACATTCTGCGTTTATTAAACCAGAAAGCAATCGTTGCATCAGGGTTTTTTGATGTTCAAGTAGCATTTTGCAATTCATTAACCAATGAAAGGATTCCAATCAAAAAAATATCGTCATCAATTAATTTTCATCTCAAAAATTGAATATACAAAATAAAATTCCTTAATTTGTTTGGGACACCATTTCAAACGCATCCTCCTCCAATATTCCCTCAGCATTCCTGTATTTTAAATTGATCACTATGGGGTTGGGAATTTTAAAATAGAAGCTGTTGAAAATTTTAAAATAGAAATTATATATTTGTAAAGGAGAAAATATATAGATTTATTTACTAGCCTTTCTCTTTTTTTAGTCCTGATGGTCACATTGAAGCGTCGGTAGATCCCTACACCAACATTAAAATGGATGTAGCCCTTTTCAATATTACAATAATCATTGAATTTTTTGGCAAGGTACGCATATAAATAATTCATAACTAATCAAAAATAAGAAAGCAAACAAATTAAAAAATCGTTAATCTCAAATCAACATATAAAATCAAGCCCCTCAGGCCTCAAGGATTGTAAAAAGAAAACGTAGAGGAACCATTTCTGAATAATTTCACATATGATCTAAATAACATATAAATTAATTAAGATACAGTTCCAATTAGACCGGCACCACAATTACAAACACAAAAAATGGATTAATTTGTTTCAAATTTTGGTCGTATATTCATTAAACTCAGTAAAGAATGGGTATAGTGAAGCCCTTTTCACTATTATAATAATACTAATCCTTTAATTATTGTTTAAAAGCTAACGAAACAATCATTAAACTAAATCAATCCCTACTCAAGATATCTTAAATTGATTAAGATCTAATTCAAATTAGCCAAAAGTGTGTTTCACACTAGAAAGACAACTCCTCAAAATAAAGCACAATAACAGAGTATAAAAAGAGGATTTCACCTCACATTTGATGTAGCATTACAACAATCTGATCGCCATCTTCCAGTTGAAGCTGCACAAGAAAAAACGAGCTCTAGTTTAGATAATTAACCTGATATACAGAACTATAGAAACAACTGTTCTGTAGTTTTGTACCATTGTTGATCATTTTGCACCCTGTCGGTCCTGACTCTGATACCATTTGTAACATTTCTAGAGGATTTCTAGCATCTTAAACCTGATTCTGATACCATTGTACCCACTCAACTCATGTAACATACACTCCACCCTAATTGGCCCACCGTCCCAACCTAGCTCTGATACCACCACACCTGAACCACATGTGTAATATACACTCCACCCTTACAGGCCCAACGATTGACTAGAACCTAGTTTGATACGATTTATATCAAAACTTGAAACAGGATGAAGATATATGAAAATATTCCACATGAACCTCAATTAAAGCTAAATGTCATTGATAGTTCAGGCATTAAGAAATACTACCTCCGGTCCTAAATATAGGACAAAGTTTATAGTGCAATTTGCACTATAAACTTTGTCCTATATTTAGGACCGGAGGGAGTAGTAGATAATCAAGTCCATTAAAACTTCTTTTGGTAAAAGGAATGTTGTGTATTTTACTATGGGTTGGAAGGAAGTCATGGGGATATTGGCATGAGGGAGGATGACATATACTTTTAAGAAGGAAGAAAAGGGTCATTCAGAGTTCAAGCTCCATATATATATATGAAGAAAGATACAATATTGACTTTTAAGAAAAAAGAAAAAAGTGAGTTCAGTCCTTATGTACATCACTAGTATCGTTGCACCCATGAGTATACAAAATTCATATTGTCTGCTTGTGGGGCCAAGGATTGATCTGAACTTGACTCTGATACCATTTTGCACATTGACCCAAACTTAGCTCTGATACCACCGTTCCCAATCAATCTTGACTTTAATACAATTTGTAACATCACTATTGCAAACCTAGTCTCGAACTTGGCTCTGACACCACTACACCCGCACCACCCATGTAACATATGCTCCATCACTGTAGGCCTAACAATTGACTCAAACCAAACTCTAATACTATTTGGAACATCTAGCAAGGGCCTAGCATCCTTGATAACACAATGAAGCACATCAACCAAAACATAGCTCGGATACCTTTTGTAACATGCTGCTAATGCATCTACTTTTTAGGAGTTATCTTAACAAGGTTGTAGGGATTCATAGACTTGATTTTAGTGAGATGTGCCCTTGTTTTCAAATGAATAAAGTGGACTTTTCCTTGTTTCTTTGTTGCTACTTTTATTGTGTTCGTCATGGGTGAGACAAAATCATGGTTTTGATGACAAACAGGAGTTGGAAGGGTATCCTCTTTTTTCCCTTTTATTTTAGGGTTTGATATGCCTAACCATGGGGATATGAAATTGTGGATTGTTGTTGTTAAGAGAATTTCTTCCAGGCTTGAATTAGGTTTTGTCTCTCGCGTCCAGTTTGTAAATGACAATGGAGAATATTTTGGCTTACTAGTATTCTTGTCCGGATGGTTTGTCTATAATTGTATATGTTTGAATACTTGGAAGGGAGATTTCCTTGTCTGAGTGGGTGCATCACCTGACTAGACTAGCTTGTCCAATCTAGGCTTGTGGGTGGACTACTATCTTTAGTCTGGTGCTATATTGATTAAGAGAACCAACTTGTTCATTGGGATTTGATGTTTGCCAAATTAGGACGGGACTTCAAGTCTTTAAAAATTGTGTCTAGACTAGAACATTGCCGAGGTCGGTGCTTAGCTATGGTGTTTTCTCCTAGATTCCCACGGATTATATTCTTTTTGTCCAAAGTAATCCAAAATATGGTTTATGTCAAATTAGTGGATGATAGCCAAGTGTTAAATCTAACTGATTTGAGTTCTTAGAAATTCATTTCCCATATGATAATCTTCATCAGTAATCTTTCAGGTTAGACATGCTCATCATATTAGATTTTGGCTTGATTTTAAAATCAGGGATATCGTTTTTGTGGAGGCTTTTCCACTTATCTATAATATTTTTTTCTCTTCAAAATAATGTCTCTATTAAGAAACTATGTCTTCACTTTATAGTGGAGACAAGTCGATCGAGAAGAAAGATTTGATAAGTGTTTCACAAAGAGTTTTATACTTGAGGACTTTAGAAGGCAACCTATTAATGGGACAGGTCTCAGTACTTCCCCTTAAATATTTTAGGAACTTTTGTTGTTGCATTAGCAATCTAGCTACCTTTATAAGTTTGTTTTTTTGCTCTTTCTTGGTCATGCCATTTTGCTGTGGCATATCAACACAGAAAGTCTGCTGCCCAGACTGATATTGCCCAAGAGTTGAGTTAAATAATCTTGGACATTGTGAATACATTGGGTTTTTAATTTTGCGCGAAATTGGCATTGTATGCGTGTAAAATATTTTTGAATACGGTGAAACTTCAAATTTTGCATTCATTAAATAAATAATCTTGGACAACTGACATATTTCATACTAAAGAGTAACTGAGCTTTTATTAAAAATTTGACAAAAGATGAATTTTCAAGTACTGAAGATATTGGGGACCTGGATGATAATGCCACATCATTTCTTTTCCTCCTCCTTTACTTTGTTGGCAAGAAAGAAACCTCTAACCTCCTTTGCATTGCCAATTTCATCCATGACTCCAAATCATCGAGAAACACAGCCATCATAATAGAAATAATAACTTGTGCTATTGAGCTCCTTAACCAGTATGTTGGTAGACAACAAGTAGCAAGTTAGTTTTGGAGTTAATAGCACATTCTTCCATATTACTTGATATGATAAAGGGGCAGAACCCATAACAGTCACTTTTGACTGTGAACCATAAGCCATTTTTACCATTAAACCTTTTGTGCTTGTTGTGGAATCTGTCAAATCAAGAGATGAGTTATCCGATATATGATCATTGGCCATGGAATTAGCAATCCAGGCATTGGTTTTTCTGAACCTGTGAGCCCAAGGCAAAGAGAAAATTGCCTGTTTGTGCTCCTGCTCCAAAGAAGCAAACCTGGATTGGAAGGTTCATCAACTAGATATGAATAATGCATTCCAAGTAGGGATCTTGATGAGGAAGTCTATTTGGAAATATCCTTTGGTCTGAAGAATCCCAACAATGCCAACCTGGTGTGTAGGCTTTAAAAAGTTCTGTCACTATGGATGTCACTTTTTTTGAAATTGAACCTTACTACACAAAGCCTTCCATTTTGAGGGAAAGGTGTGAGGAATGGAGTCCTACCTTCACACTTGAAGCAGAGCCTGGACCTGAAGACCCAAAACCTAATAACTCACCACATGAATTTGAACCTGAACTTGTAAACCAACGTACATAAATCCTGAACCTACACCTATATAATCTTGTTCTAATAAAAGATATTACAACTGAAAAGTAGCAAATGAAGTTGTATACTCAGGCAGAAGCCAATACAGCAATTGAACACACCTACTGAGATGCACTTAGACTCCACTCCACGTCCAGCAACTCAAGATTGTGAACCATCGGATTGAGATCCCGTTGCACATAGAAAGGGTCTGAGATCATGTAACATGCATCCCATTGGTAACTTTAAGTCATATGTTAAGCTAGCTTGTCATTATGGAGCTTTTGTTTCTAATATCATACCTTGTACGAATATGAAGCTTTGAGTTCAGTTGAAAGGATTGCTGCTGCCCCAGAAGAAGTGGATTTTACTGTCCATTGTGCCAGTTTGATGTAAAAAATGTCTTTATAATTTGTAATGCGCAGGAGGAAGTGTACATGGAGAGTCTCCTTGGTATTAACGTTGGCTACAGTGGAAAAAATATTAGTGAAGTGTGCAGACTCCTTAAATCCGTAAATAAATACAAGCAGTCATCAAGAGCTCCGTTTTATATAATTTCATGTATAGTCAAAGGCTGCAGATACATTCAGGAACAAGTTGATGACTCCTTTTTCACCAAAATATTTTATAATGGGAAACTTGTTATTATAGTTTATGTTAACGGTAATATAGCCTTCGGTGATTTTGATGATGAAATTGAACAGTTAAAGAGGGTTATGGCTTAAGAGTTTGAGATCAGAAGTCTTGTGGTATTGTGGTATTTTTGGGCATGGAAGTAGTAACATCTAAATGTGACATTCCCATGTGACAGAATATAATTTGGACCTTCTTGAACAAAGCACGTGGAGCAAGACAAGAACTTCAATAAAGAAAAGTTGGACTCCAAAGTCACAAGTCTCATTTATGGTTATGCTAATGAATAGGCGGTTGCTTTTTAAAGACTTGGTGGCTGAGAATGGTAGATATCCACTCTCCATCTTGAAGGATGTGTTTGGTGATTTATTAAATTAGAAGCATTATTATTACTACTACTATTCAGTACAAATAACTGCTGATATGTATTCCTATTATTGTTATTAATGTTACCTTTCATTTAAAAAATTCGATTATATTTTTAAGTGATTTGGAGGAATGATAATGAGAGTCTGATCCTCCTCTAAACCATGGATTTATTACTTCCCTTTTAAATAAGAAGTTACAAGACAAAAGATGCATCCAATCTGCTTGACATTTTTCAATCGTTTCTTTCTCCAAATTCTGCAATTTTAACATCTGATCCCTATTTGTGTTCGTTCTTCTTCATTTATTTTATATTTTGATTGAGTTGTGTTTCAACTACTGTTGTACTGTGTTCCAATGTAGGCGCAATTTTGATGCTCAACTAGCATAACAGAATTTCGAAAGCAGTGATGACCTCATTCACATTGAAGACCTAGAGGCTATGGTAATAAAGTTCACACGACTTTTGAGTTAAGTTCACACGACTTTTGAGTTAACTTACCTTAACATAAAAGAATAGCTACAAGAACAGCACTACATTGCATTCTTTTGTATGTCATCTCTCTTGATCATACAAGATGCTTCACATGATATATCGAATTATATGTTTAAGGTGCAGGAGCTTTTTTCAAGAGCTAAGGCACAGTAAGCAGAGATCCTCTCCCTTCGTGAACAGATTGCTGTTGCTTGTGTGAAAGTATGAAATTTAAACAGAAATATTATTTATTCATCATTGATATTTGAAGAAATTAATTAAACTTTGAATGAAAATTGCAAATTAGAGAGAAAATTCTCTAAACTAAGAAAGGGATGTGATGTCCTTGAAAAGTTGTTATCTTTTATCTTCTTATTTTGATAAAGCTAACTTTGAAAATTTGTTTACTTGGGCAATTGATGAATGGAAAAATGAAGTCTTCACTTCTGCATCCAATGAGTTGGCCCAAAGAAAGAGTGATCTTGAACAAAACTTTAAAACTGGCTTATGATTTCAAGGTGATTTACTTTTTCTTATGTTTTAGTATTTTGTTTACTTTAATAGGAGATGTCTTTGTCCAGCTGATATATGTTTTTTCCCCTTCCCCCAACTATTCACTTTATGGTGTAGGGCAAGTAAGAAGCATAAAGTTCCTCGTTAGGATTCAGTTTTTGCAGGATTATTGGTGCAAAGCGCACCATAGAATAGGAAAACAAAAGTGAAACCTCTATGTTATAAGGACGGTCTTATGTTTTGTAGTACATGCTTTTGTTTTCTAGCCGCTGTTATTTATGATAAATTATTTTCTAGGCTGCAGAAGATGTTTCTAGGCTGCAGAAGATGAGAGATACATCTTCATGTCATTGATGCTGGGGTTACTTGCTGTATATAGTTTATGGCCTCGTGTTATGAATGCTTCCTCCATATTTAACAGCAGAAAGCTATGGATGATGTAATACTGGAAAGGTGATCGGTGAAACATGTTATGTATTGATTTGCATAAATATTGAATTGAACCTCTTTATCAGTTTTTTTTTTTTTGCTTTAAAATGATAGTTATGGGAGATTGTTGCAGTACTGTCGACCTGCAAAGTTTTATATGTTGATATCATGAATTCCCTCTATTCACTATTAGCAAGGCTGTTTGTGCTATTTCTGAGGGAAAACAGCTTTAAATGCTTGCTTTCATTTAATCAGAAGGAGTGTGTAAGAAGGGGGATGTGTGAACATATTTCCTGATGAATCACAGCAAGTTAGCAAAATTCAAACACACTTTAAATTTTGAATGAAAATACTAGAGGCCGAGGGGATCGAGAGATATATAATCAGAACAAGTTATCTTGGATAAATCATTCAAAGAATACCCACCTGAAACTTTTCCTTATCAAAATGTCAGATCAGTTGCCCAGTTGCCACTATTAGAATCGGTAGGCACAGCGGAAGAATTTTAAAAATATTCACCGATCCTAATCGATCTATCAATGGTGTTTAAACCAAGTTGGAAGGATTCATACCTTTTGATGATTCAGAATTTTCACGATCTCTAGGAGCCAACACGTTAGGTCCGCTCCCTCTACCGGTATCCACACGAATGCTCTCCAACCGAGACTGTGTGCTAGCGCTTCTAATATCTCCTAGGGTTTCACTTGCGGCTCTCAATTCTCATGTGCATATGAATATATCTTCTCTATCAAGTTTATAACCCATGAGGGCTATTTTCAAATTTCAAAATTAATCATCATTAATTTCAAAATTAATTAACAATTAATTATCTTGATAAGCTAATTAAATAAACTCAGTTTAAATTAAATCTGTCCAATAGGTTTAATTTAACCTATTTATTTAATCCAAATAAAGAGCCATTAGATTTAATTTATCTTGATAAATTAAATCTTTAGTTATTAAATTTAATATATCTTAATAAATTAAATTTAAAACTAATACAATATAATAATATCATATAATATATATATTTATACATATATATAAGATATATATTTTGAAAATATATATATCTATATAATATTATTAATGAATTTTATATTATATATATATATATATAAATATAAAATTCGTCCATACTAAATTAAACATTATCTCGTGTTGGGCCATTCTTTTGTGCGACCCTGTAGGCCCATATGAAGTTGGCAGTGAGCCAATAATTATACTAACCCAAAAGTCGCAAGCGGCCCCTAGCAAGACATTACGACTACCCAATTCATATGAGGATCGTTATTATGATGCAACCTGTCATACAACCATGTCACGTCCCTTTTGTCACGTGATATATCGATCAAGGATAAGGCATGGATAATGTCATCCTCTTGTTCCTGACCATTACTTTCTCGATTCCTGAGTAGCCTGATAACAGAGATAGAAACTCCTTTCATCATAGTATGGCCATACATTTCTCAGACTCACTTATCGAGGGGCCCAGTAATATCTCTCTACTAATGTGAGGGACAAATTCCATTTTGATCATTCATATTCCTCTGCATGAAAAACCACCAAGTCCGATCGTAGCCTTTATCATCACCCGGTCAAAAGTGACCTTTGACTAGTTCAACTCATAAAAACTTCCGTAGCCTTTATTAAGGCTTTTACCAAGGTGCAATATTTGTGTCCATGACTCATTAATACCATATTCTTTCATTACCCAAATATTGCTCACCCATCGGTGCTTTATTGTATGATAAACCACCACAGCAAGCGAATGGCCTCCTTCCACAAAAAGTCATCTTGATACATGAGATTCTATATGATTCGACTCGTGGTAACGATAATTCTTGAAATGTTTCTTCAGTCACATCAAATGATAAAATAAATCTGTGCCCAAAATTATCACCTCTACAAAGCAATCCTATGTGCACCATTCACAAATGCTGGGGGTAACCACTCGTAACTTTTATAATAAAAATTAAACTAAGGAACTCTAACCGTAATACGTTTACAAGAATGAGAAACAAGAGAGTGCACCTCAACATGAAGAGTATCAAGTTTAGAGCGAAGATTCATGAGCCTAACAACCTTATAATCGTTGTTCTTGGAATTAAAACCAAATCTAAAACATAGATCATACTTGGCATAATGTTGACTGTCACGTTTCTTGCAAGTCATGATTGGTTTGGGGAGTACCAAATATTTTCGAAGCAAAGGATTCCAAATAAGGATAGTTGCGGAATCTAATGGTGAATAGTCAATATAACATATAAGGCCATTGCATACGCCGGCGAACAGTATATGACGATCACACCCAAATATATGAGAGTGGGAATCTCTTAACAGAGAAGTGATCAGTTTATTGATTTACAGAGTACAATGAATAAAAATCCTCTTTTTGATAGCGATGTTGCCCAATGTCTTTTATAAGACTTAAATTAAAAAAGATGGAGTCGTTGTTGCCATTCGAAGCTTGATCAATTGTACAGTTGAGATGATCTTGTATGAAGAATTTCACAATAGACTTGACGGGTAGTCTGTGAAGAATTTTCCTCCACAATTTCTGTGGGTAAATGAGCAGACATATTGCTTTGGACTCCGCTCTTTATCATAAAAGAAACAAACCGAATAGTTTAGTAGCTTTACGGGGATAAAAGGCAAACAGTGGATTATTTATAGGAGAGAAAGGAATTACTCTAATGGAAATTATTCTGAAAACATAGTACAAAAAACACAGTCTTCATAAATAAGCCACAAAAGAACACTCTAGAATTGAAAACCTAATCATAAATACAATAAATGATGCCTTAATGATGATTGATTGTCTTGATTAGTACCATTCAAGCCTAAAGGAGTTAGGAAATTACTTATTCTTCAAGACTAAGTCAACTACCTGAAAATAGGAAATTAAAACAAAGTCTTCAAGTGCAATCCTTGACCAAAAGCCTTATTTAATGCAAATAAAAAAAAGGAAACTAATAAAAAATGAAATTAAATCAAACTTGATGCATAAGGATGCCTTCTAGATGCTTCTTGGGGTGTAATGATAGAGGTGCAAGTGGCATCTTATGTGATGTCCAACAAAGCATCAAAGTTGGCATCCAAAATGGCGACAAAGTACTCAGATGACAACTACAATGAATAAGATGTTGTTTATGTTATCCAAGTAGATTCTAAGCAAGCCCAATATCCTCTTCGTGACATTAATGGCCCAATTACTAGAAGCCAAAAAAAAAAAAGAGATGTCGGAGAGATTGGAAAAAACATTTAGGCTTTAAATTGTTTCATTAATGGCCCATAATATTAATATATATGTTAAGGGTGTAAATTATGAGTCCTTAACCATGTTTATTCAGGCCCATATACATGATTTTACAACACATAGAAGCTTAAGCACGTGGCAAAGCATGAAGATCCATAAAGTTGGTGTAATATAAAGCAATAAGCCCAACAAACTGATATACAAGGCCCATGTACAGTCCAGATTGAAGAAATAAATAAGGCGTTTTGGTCAAAGATTGCTTTTGAAGACTTTGTTTTAGTTTCCTATTTTCAGGTAGCTAGCTTAGTCTTGAAGAATAAGTAATTTCCTAATTCCTTTAGGTTTGAATGGTGTCAACCAAGACAATCAATCATCATTAAGGCATCATTTATTGTATTTATGACTAGGTTTTCAATTATAGGGTGTTCTTTTGTGGCCTATATATGAAGGCTGCTTTTTTTGTACTATGTTTTTTCAGACTTGAATGATAATTAAGAGTTTCATTTCTCTTGTGTGATCTTTGTTTGCATTCTTGTGTCAATACTTTGAGTGTATCAAGGACTGATCATCCTTGTGGTGTCTTTGTGGCTAAGGTTGTAAGAGACAAGTTCTCTTAGGGCTTGTTTGGTATGAGGGGAGGGGAGGGAAAGTGAGCGGAGAGAAAAAATTTTTAAGTTGGATTTAAAAAAAAGAGAGAAGTGGGATTAAAAGCTTTTAATTAATTTTTTTTTTACTATTTTATCTTACATCTGTGCTTTGTTAAAATTTTATAACCCCACTTCTTTAATTTTCTTAAATCCAACTCATAACAATTTTCCCTCTCCTCCCTTCCCAAGCAAATCCCTCATACCAACGCGGACACTTAAGGTCCTGCCTCTGATCATCTGTTCCATTCGCATCTTCAAACTTGTTTTCTAGCCTGTCCGTTACCCTCATCATATCAATAATCCTATCCTAATTTAATCAAAAAGCTCAAAAGATATGGATAGGAAAATAATAGATGGATAATATTTTAGACGTGGCTAAATGATAAATTGAACTATTACAAGATATTTTTAATTTAATTAAATAATCTAATTAGTGTGAAAGATTTAAAAAAAACTAAAAGATATGTTAGACTATTAAAAGATAGGAAACATTTTATTAAAAACCGTTGAATTACCTAAATTCTAATTTAAGTCACTAAACTTAACAAATTGTATATCAGATCATATGGAATAAAGGAGGAGTTAGAAATTAAGTCAAATTACTTACATGCCCCTTAGGTATTAAAAAAAATTTAAAAACAGAATATACCTTAGAAATTAAAATAAAAATATTTATGCTGGAAAATCTTAAATCTGTCTCCCTCCATCCATATACATATAATCCTGAAACGCCACCCAATGACTCGCTAGTCAGTAGGCACGCCCTTGATCTCACAAATGCTTATGATCAGAAATAACTTTCAGTGATTCCTCTTCATCAATGTCGACCATTTGTTTGCCCTAATAATAATTTACTATCATTGCATCTTTGATGTTGCTTTTATCACATCTGCTTCCACCGCTACCTCATCCCTTCTTCCCCTTCCAACCAGTGCTCCCGAACTGTCATCACTTCTTCCACTGCCATTGCATCGATGAGTGGCTCCAATCACACAAATCTTGCTCATTGCACCGAAAAGGCTGTCGATCTGCGACCAAAAATCACGTCACAACATGAAAATACCAAAATGACAACGGGAGAAGGTCAGTTAGAGAATTCATGGAATGTAAATCTTCCTCTACCAATTTGGTGTCCAAAAACACGTGGAAGGTGATAGAATTGGGGAGAACAGTAAAAGAGATTGCTGAGAAAAACCATTGCCGGAATCAACTTGTCTTTCAATTTTTCTGTTTTAATAATTAAGGGGCATTGAGGTAATTTGACTCAATTTCTAAATTCCTCTTAACTCTGTATGACCTAGTTTATAATTTGTTAAGTTCAGTGACCCAAATTAAAATTTAAGTAATTCAACCGTCTTTTAATAGGATTTCCCCTTTTAAGAAACCCAAATATATTTATTATAAATAATTAACTAATTTTATTAATTTCTACAAATTACTCTCTCCAATCAATATTATGAGTCACCTCTAACTACCCTATCAAACAAGGAGTGGTGGTTGATTTATAAACTTTGTTTGAAAATGAAGTATTTTTTTCAACTTTATCTATATTTAAGAATATAGAGAAACACTAAATTAGATTTCAAACCTCCTTCTCGTAAATTGTAATAGGGATAAAATTTGAAAAAAAAAAATTAATAATGACCTACCACACTGATTTCTTCTATAAGCACCCTATATTATTTAGGGCTAGAGAGAGTAATTATACAGGTTCTACATTAAGGATCATCTTATTTTTTTGATCGGAAATTAAGGATCATCTTATGGGTATAATACAATACCATGCATTGAGAGTTTGAGCAAAGACATGAATGTAATTACCGTATTATTTGCTATCACCCCGCCATCAATTCAAATGGAACTCTCGGTTATCTTTTTCAAAATAATGAGGGGAAGCTACGTTGGTGCAGCTGTAGTTCCAATATATTATATAATTTCTATGATAAGAGTAGGGGAGGAAAGCCAACGATCTAGATAAACAAATTTTATATAGATAATTATATAATATCTCATTTTTCTTTTTATGTTAATATTAGATAATTATCTATATAAAATTTGATTATTTGGATTGTTAAAAAATTAGGCAATTTAAAAAGGTTATCCTGGCTATAAGAAAATTTAGTAAACTACCACGGATTTATATGAAGATTTTGTATTTAAATTTTTGTAATAGATTAAATATTTTAATTTATATCATCTATGTTCAGATTTTTAATTAGTTTTAGATTTAAAAATGAATAAGAAATTTATAATAATGTAGTTGAGTGGCTACATATAATAATAATATCAAATAGTTTAATTTATCCAACATGGACGCTGCCAAGTGGTATTCAACTTGTCACACAACCGCCTACTACAAATGTTCCCTTGTTTTTGCTAAACAAGTGGCCCTCTTATTATAGCTCACTTGTCATGTACAGCCAGTGTTACTTGTGTTGCTCATCTTGTGTTGCTCATATTATATAAGTAATAGATGTTATATTATTTAATTATTAAATTAAATATGTGAGATTCAACTAACCGGCCATGTGGGCTTCTGAACTTGTTTTTATTAATAATAAATACTATTACGTTGTATTAAAGTATACCGAAAAATTTTATAATTGATGGAAAATAGTAATACCGATAAATACTTAGTTGTATCATGCTGGTTTTAATTAAAAATAAAAAAATTATCATTTATTTTTATAATTCCAAATTTGTATAAAAATTTATATATAGAAAGCACATACTCACCCAAAAAATATTCCAAAAAATGTTTCTGGAATTTTTCTTCCATATTGAGCGTTGACAACCAGAGAAGGAGTTGGATTGTGATGAGCAAAGCTATGAGAAGAAAAAGAAAATAAGACAAGCAAGAGCGATGTAACTTTAAACGACCCAATTTTTCCTAATCACTAAAGTCGCTCATGCTTTTTCCCCCTACTGGCAGACTGTTTATATAGGGAAGAAGATTAATCCATTCTGTCATTTTCTTGATCTCTTAATCATATCTCCACTTTTAGATAATTCTATCATTTTCTTGATATCTTAATCCTATCTCCACTTTTAGATTAAAAAAATGTATAGTTTTGATTTAATATTTTATAAAACTATTAATATAGTATTTTATGAAATATTGTTTATTTGTCGGTATTGCAGTTATAAATTTGTAGATAATATTTTAATAGTTTAAATTTATTTACTTATCATTAATTATAACAAAGATTTATAAAATATTAAATCTGAATTATCCATCCTGTTAAACACTAAAGGGAAAATCCCTTATAAAGCTGCCTAAAATAGAAAAATTATAAATCAGGTTGCTAAACTCAATAAATCCCTAATTAAGTTATCGACCCAATTTAGGATTTCAAAATATGGATTAAATAACTTTACTGCGCTCTCCACCTTCTTTTCTCATATTAAAAGAGTTTCATTGCTTTGTAAATTATTTTTTTCAACAAGTATGTATATACACATATATAAACATTAACATATAATAAAATAAAATATGACTTGCTTGAATCAAAGAAATTTTTTGTGTTCTAGAAGGATTATCAAGAATAATTCAAGTGAAAAAAAAGGAAGACTCAACCCCAATATCATTTAAACTATTTTTATTGTAATATTAAGAATAAGAAATTTATTTTTGTATTGAATTTTTACAAAAAGAAAATCAAACTATGGTAATCGCAAGTCAAAACTATGACATGTGTGATTTATCAAACTATATATTAAAGAGTTCATTAACTACATATAATAAAAAAGAGTTTCATTAACAACGTAAAAAAAAGTGGTTCATCATTGTCGAAAAAAGCAACATATATATCACACAAGTTAAAATTGTGTGATTAATGTAGTTTGATTTTCTTTTTTGTTGGGAAAAAAATAATTCAAGTTCTTCCAAAAATAAAATTTAATATTCACAATATTTAACTAAAAATCAGTTAATTAATATTTAGGCTTATGCTTCTCTTTTTTACTTTTTAGCTTTAATTATTCTTAATGATTCTTTTAAAACACAAAAAAATCCTTTAATTTAAGTGAATTATTATTTTTTTATTATTATGTAT
This sequence comes from Inga leiocalycina, assembly GCA_963242795.1. Lineage (NCBI taxonomy): Eukaryota > Viridiplantae > Streptophyta > Magnoliopsida > Fabales > Fabaceae > Inga > Inga leiocalycina. Next base: position 26,227,281 of record OY725324.1, read on the forward strand.
TGGTGTTGATATATATATTTATTGAAAAACTAAGTTATAGAGCAATAAAATTCTTTTAAGAGGATAGAAGAGACTAGGAGAGGACAATAAAGTTATTTTATCCATATTTTGAAATTCTAAACTGGGTCAATAACTTAATTAGGGATTTGTGAAGTTTAACAACTTGATTTTGAATTTTCCTATTTCAAGCAACCTTATATGAGATTTTCCCTTCTTAAAATATCCCTTGCATTAAAAACTATGTCTCATCAAAACCCCTTGATAAGTGCAATTAATAAAGATAATTTGTAAAACAAATTATAAATTTAAAACTGGTGGGAGTACTTAGTTTTTATGTTTTGGATTGGAGGTAGTATTTCATATATCGAATTATTTTATTTTGATTTTGCATGTTTGAGCTGCGACGCACTAATATATTAAGTGGGAAAACGGCTGAATTGGATTGCCCCACTGACAAAAACATACGTGAGCTGATAAAGTTGGAAAATGAAAAAAAATATTAGATGTGCACCAGTTCAGATTATGAACTTAGAAACCTTCGAGCTCGAAGAAGACCCCAAAGATGGTCGTACGTATAAGACAAGCCCTCAAAAGGTACGTATGCCTCTCTCACTATTGATTATAAAAACATACGCATTAGTAGCTGTTATTTTACTTTATTAATAGTGGTTTTAACAGCTACTGTGAATTTCCTCATGTTTCCAAATTTAACGAAAGAAACTATTCTCACCCTTCTATTTTCTTTCCTCATTTTTTTTTCTCTTCATCTAATCTAACTAGAGCATAAAAGTCATCTTCACATAAGAAAGTCTTATTTTATTTGCGCATTGTTTTTAAAATTTTGTAGATGTGAAAATGATAAAAAAAATCATATTTAATCATCCATAAAAACCAAATTTTAAAGAGTGGCAAAAAAAAAAGCTTATAATTTTAAAGGAAATGTATACAAGAAAAATAATAGTAATACGTTCAAATTTAACATATTCTATATACTCCTCGGGTTATTAATGTAGGACCTAATAATTAAGTTGTTAATATTTGTTCAAAATGCAAGATATATTTTACATATTTATCAATTTTTTCCCCAGTCCTGTTGCTATTTTTTCAACAATAATCAAGTAGGACAGAAAGGAAGGGAATTAAAGATGATGGTAGGGTGTTGTAGAAAAAAAAAATCCATGTCATATTTAACTAACTTAATTAACTTTCTTAATCTACTCAAATTAGTTAATTAGGTTTTACATCAATGACTAAAAGAGTATTAATTATTACTTAATTAATGTATGTCTTTTATGCTGCGTAGCATGGCTAAGTTTCTCCACAAGAGTCGCAGAGAAAAGCAGATCGAAGCAGATAAATCAAACCCTAATGAGTCTAAATGGCATGATCTGATCAATCAAAGCTTTGAAAGCGTGGTGGCTTTGACAATGTTTCAACACTAAAAATCCTCTGTGTTTGTTGTTTTTTGCCCCTCTTGTTTTAGCCTTAAAAAAACCTTCTTGTTGAGATTTTTCGTCGATTGTACTTTTTAATTTCATATATCGGTAAAAGTAAAGCATAAGAAGTTAAATGAATGATGTGACCATTAATTAAGAGTGAAAGCAAGCGAATAACACCCACAGCATGGACAAAAGCCCCGTCTCCCACAATAACTCAAACAGCAAGAGCAGGTTCAACAGAGGAAGATCAAGACGGCGAGCAATGCGAGGTTGAAAATAAGTGTCAGAGCCACCCCAGTTCTGGAAGATGCAAACTTGAGTACCCTGAATCGATCTGGCGACATGAATTGTATCGTTGCTCGAAGTTCCCTGAGAAGCTTGAAGAGATAAATGGTGGAGTGTGTGAGTCTCTTTATATGGATTGAGGACTATCATCACAAGTAAAACTGAATGGTTTAATTATTCAGAGCCCTTTTAAATAGGTTGTTCTATTTCTTTTGCTCCACGTGCTCTCCTTAAAAGTTGAATGCCACGCAAGATATTTGATAGAATTAACAGAATTGTCCCTGGATTCCTATCAAAAGCACGAATGATGAGATTGAATCTAAGCTTGAGACATCCGTTTAAATGATGATGATGCCTTCGGAGGGTATTCTTATGTTTCCAAACTTAAAAGAAAGAAAATTTTCTCTTCCTTCCATTTTGTATGAAGAAAATAGGGTATAAGAGGGTCTCAACAGCATGCACAAACACATGTAACCATTCAAGATTACAATAGAAAATAAAGAAGCTGAAAATATCAGAAAAATATCCCTCACCACAAACACGATTTCTCTCACACTATGCCTCCAAACATTTCTTTCCTCCATTTTCTTTTCTCCTATTTTTTTCTTCATGTAAATAAAGCATAAATGTCACCTCACATGGGGAATTCTTATTTTCTGTTCACGTTTTTCTTAATTGTTTTTTTGAAGATGTGTGAATAATAAGAAAATCACATTTACTAATGATAAAATCCATGTTTTTGATGAACGGATATCGGATGATAATAAAAAAAAATCATGTTTTTGGAAAGTGACAATAAATACATATAATTTTAAATTTAATAATATACATGAAAAAATAATAGTCATACTTTCAAATTTAATTTTAATATATACTACATTAGTTATGAATTAATGTATGTCTTTTATGTTGTGTAACGGGCCAATGATCTCCACAAGAGGAGAACAACGAGGCGGGGCATGAACTATGAACCAGAGCTTTGAAAGTGTGGTGGCATTATTGATGTTGTTTCAATAATAAATTAGAGGCAACAACTACTACTAAAAAGTAGAGGTCTTTCTTTTCCTACATAAGGGTTAAGGTACAAAAATACATATGTGATTTTCTTCAAAGTGTACCGAACACCAAATGTTTTTTTAGTTTCAACAGTAACTATGTGGTTACAAAATAGGTGCAAAACTACCATTTGACCATTAGTTTGACTTTTTTATCCTGAAAGTGACGATGTGTACGATGATATGGATGCTAGAGTGACATTTTGGAAAAAAAAAACTTGCTGAAAATCAAATTTTCCTAATAAATCATATAATTTAATAAAAATTAGTAATATAATATATGTATTATAATGATTTTAATTTAATAATATTGAGAATCTAGAGTTGGGAAAACATTGAGCAATCAATATATTTTTTAGGGTAGCAGCTCTGCTGAGTGAGTTAAGCACTCTGCATTCAGATTTGAATCTACTTTAACTAATGTGGTACTGAAATAGTGAAATGTGGGTAATATTAATTGCAGAACTTCACCAGTTAGCAAGTTTTTTTTTTCCAGAATGTCACTCCAGCGTCCATGTCATCGTACACGTCATCACTTTCAGGGTCAAAAAGTCAAACTAATGGTCAAAGAGTAGTTTTGCACCTATTTTGTAACCACATAGTCATTGTTGCACCTAAAAAAGCATTTGGTGTTAGGTGCACTTTGAGAAAAATCATGTGTATTTTTGCACCTTAACCCCCTACGTAATATCGTTCAAAAAAAGAAAATGACATCCAGCCATTTTTAGGTAAATTTGGTTGTTACACTAAACATTTATTACTTAAATATTTTAAATAGCATTATGTTTCATATATAGTCTTAAATCATATATATCATGATGCAAGAAATGTTAAAATTATAACTTATAAGACAGTATTATGCTGAAATGATGGCTTGGTCTTATAAATGATTTAATTATTAATAGATCAAGAGATCTAGTCTAGGTCTTCTTTGTAAAGAGACAAAATTAAAACTTGATATGAAATTAACCAGGAGCGTGTGGTAGAGCGGTAAGGGCTCTTCCACCCTTAACCTTGGTCGGGGGTTCAATTCCTAGCCTTGGGTATGGAGCAGCGTTAAATCTCCTGGCCAACTGTTCTACCCATCGAGGTACCTACAAATCAGCGGGGGGATTAGTCGGTTGCTCGGACGGCCCGGTTCCGGGGTCCAGATCTAGCGCCGGATACCTCTGATCAAAGATAAAAAAAAAAAAAAACTTGATATGAAATTATGGATCAAACATATACTTTGGCCTATAAAATATAACAAGTTGCTGTCTATATTTTTAATGACATGGGTGAAAATTTATGAAAGAAAATGGACTTAAAGTATATCCAGTATTAAAATATTTTGCGGTGCAATTTTGTCCCTCCAAAACCATGCCCCTTGGATGTTGTAGAAACTGTTCCACCGCATCAGCACATGAACATACATGACAATATAAAGGCAAAGAGTACGGTTTTATTTCTTTTCTTATTTTCTTATAAATTAGTATTGTTTGCCCTAACACAAATCCGTAAGAACTAAGAACCTTACCAACCATGAATCTGAAGTGGAAGTTGGACCAGATGCATTGTTTACTTTAGTAACGGTATTAGGGTGATCATGATGACTATGGATTCACAGTCATGAAAGAATGGTCAACTGAAGTTAAACTTCCAAATTTTTTAATTACTGCTTAAATTTATTTTATTAAAACTGTTGATTTAACTTTTGTTGTTATTGTTCAACATAGTTGTATCCATGAATGTTGCTTACAATTGTATTGGAAAGGCATGTCTTATTCAAATAATATTACTCTCTCTTGTCCTTAATATAACACATATTTGCCTAATTTGATTAGATTAAGGAAGTTAGTTGAGTTAATATGACATATATTTTTTAAAACACCCTACCTATCTTCCTTAATTCTTTTATTCCCTTTCTTCCTTAATTATTGTTGAGGGAGTATCAATAGGGGTAAATTAGAAAAATTTTAACAAAGATGAAAATTATGTCTTATATTTAAAACCTAGAACAACTCTCCTAGTATATCTTATAGGACAGTAGCAGTACTACTATGACCCTTATTTAAAATATGATATTTTATGGAGATGGATAGCTAAGCAACAAAATAGGAGGAGTACTTGCCATTTGCCAATATGTTTCCCTACCAATACTTGTTTGGTATGAGAGAGAGGAGAGAAATTGGGTGGAGGAGATTTTTTTTTTAGTTGAATTTAAACAAATTTGAGAAGTGAAGTTAAAAATTTTTAATCAATTTTTCTTACTATTTTATGTTACATATTCTCTATATTAAAATTTTATTACCCCATTTTTTCAACCTTTTAAAATTCAACTCATACAAATTTCACATCCTCTCCAAATCCCTCATACCAAACAGACCAATCTCTTTAACTATATATCTTTAATTTATTATTGTTCCTAATTTGATTAGATTAAGAAAGTTACTTTGGACGTGATTCTTGGAGTTACATACTGTTCCCCATGTAAAGTTCCAATTGCGTTTCTTTATTTGTTTAAGATTAAAAAATAATTTTTTTTTAATTTCATGAAAATTAATTTAGTGGTTAGAAATTTTATATAAAATATAATAAATTGTATTGGATTTGATTTGATTGATCAATTAGACTCATAATAATTAATTTCTTATTTAGTGAATTTTAGAATTATGAATTTATATGATACTTTGCATATCCCCATTCAGATTTTTTTTTTAAAAATTTTTTAAGTTTTAAATTTCATGATATCTCCATTTATTTTCATATTTTATGACATTTTCTCAACTACCAAATTTAATTATTTTGATTTGAGTAGCTTCTCAAACTAATTAGAAGCTAAATGATTCTATAAGAAGGCTTATATTTAATATTGGATTGCATCAAAATTTTACAAGAAAAAAATTTAAAAACATTTATTTCAATTTTTTTGGCTCGATCAATATTAATCAAACTTATATATAGAAATGCCTAGATTTTTGCTCGAATTGGAGATAAAGATTTAGTCGGATAATGTCATAAGTGCATCTTCAAAACATTACGGTATATAATATATTTATATCTACTCATCCGCCCTGATCCGCTAATCTCCGTAAAAATAATTTCTCTTAATTTTCTCTTTCTCCCTTTCTTTTGATACTCAGATATCCACTTTTAGTTTAATCGGATCGATAATTCAAATTTAATATTTTATGAAATCATGGTTATAATTAATGATAAGTAAATAAATTTTAACTATTAGAATCTTATCTACAAATTTATAACTGCAATACCGACAAAATAAAAAATATTCCATAAAATACTATATTAATAGTTTTATAAAATATTAAATCAAAACTATAAATTTTTTTAATCTAAAAGTGGATATAGGATTAAGAGATCAAGAATATGATAGAATTATCTAAAAGTGGAGATATGATTAAGAGATGAAGAAAATGATAGAATGGATTAATCTTCTTCCCTATATAAACAGTCTGCCAATAGGGAAAAAAAGCACGAGCGACTATAGTGATTAGGAAAAATGGGGTGTTTAAAGTCTCTTGCTTGTCTTATTTTCTTTTGCTTCTTATAGCTTTGCTCATGACAATCCATGGTTGTCAACGCTCAATCTGGAAGAAAAATTCCAGAAACATTTTTTGGAATATTTTTTGAGGATAGTATGTGCTTTCTGTATATAAATTTTTATACAAATTTGGAATTATAAAAATAACTGATCATTTGTTTTTTAGGAGATTAATCAGGCTGGGACGGGAGGATTATGGTCTGAGCTTGTTAATAATAGAGGTAATGTGTATATTTAACTTTGACGGTTTCTCAAAGTTTTTCTATTATTATTTTTAGTGTATTTTTTGGATTATTAACTGACGACATATATTTATCATACTTACTTCTGTCAAGGTTTTGAAGCCGGTGGTACTCAACTTCCTGCAAACATATTCCCATGGTCACTTGTTGGGAATGAATCAACTATAAGCGTCACAACGGAGCGATCTTCTCCTTTTCCTCGTAATGAAATTGCAGCAAGACTCGACAGCCTCAAAGATTCATCAACAGGAGTTGGTCTCTCTAATTTAATGTTTTTTTTTCTTGTTTTCTTTTGGTATAGGAAGCATCTTCCAAAGTGGGGAAAGATAGAACTACTTCTTGAAGCAAAGGCATCAGATTTTAAATCAAGCCTCCAAATAACAACAACCAAACAAGGAACTTTTTGGTTGGATCAAGTTTCAGCTATGCCCCGGACACCCACAAGGTTTAATATATTTGATTTTAACAATATAAAATGTGTTATGAATATTAATATGTGGATGTCCATTTACTCATATTACTCTTCCAGTTAACTTGACATAAAGAAGAAAAGATGATTTGACACAAAGCAAAAGCAAAAGAAGACAAGGACATAAAGACAGCAAAAGAAGACAGGGATATAAAGACGATATAAAGTAACTATGGTCATTTAAATATAACCATAGTAATACAACCAAGGTTAAATTTCTGCCTCTATATAAAGGGTTGTAATCGATTGTTTCAATTGAACTGAATGAGAACTTCTCTCTAACTTTTCTTTAGAAATTCTATAATCCTTTCTCTGGATTCTATCAATCTTCTCTCTTAATACATATATTTTTATAACACGTTATCAGCACAAAAGCTCTAAAAGAAGGTATGATCTTCTTATGATTTCTTTAATGATTATATATATTTTGTTTTATTTTATAGATCTGGGATAATCTGAGCTACTATATGGAATTAGAGAGATACTTTTACCGATTGTTATATAACATCGGGTTCCATGGCTAAGATTGGAGATCGTTATTGTTTTTATATTTAAGTTCTTTTATATTATTATTATTGTTATAATGGCCAGACGCCATACTCATCTGATTCTTAAAATTATGACCAGAAGTCATAATGTTTTAATTTCTTATAATATGGCCAGAAGCCATATCCATTCTTATTATATAGCCAGAAGCTATATACATTTTTTTATCTTATTATATGGCCAGAAGCTATATATATTTTTATCTTTTATCTTATTGTACGGCCAGAAGTCATGTACAATTTTTATCCTGAAGATAATAGTTAATTCCTCATCTTGAGATTAAATGGCCCGAAGCCATACATGGCCTGAAGTCATGAGATTAAATGGCCCGAAGCCATACATGTTTTAATCTTGCCTTATGAATTATTTATTGTCTTTATGAATTTACAGTTATTATATTGCATATTTACATTTCATATTTTAATTATTTTCATTTATTTCTTTAATTAGTTTGAACAATGGCAAACCTGGCAAAACTTGAAATTGTGGCTCTTGATATTACCGGGAAAAATTATTTATCTTGGAAATTGAATGCGGAAATTCACTTGAATGCCAAAAGTCTGGAAGACACGATTAAAGAAGGGAATAAGGCATCCAACAAAGATAAAGCCAGATCAATGATTTTTCTTCGCCACCACTTACATGAAGATTTAAAAACTGAATATTTGACAGTGATGGACCCACTTGTCCTTTGGAACAATTTGAAAGAAAGATATGATCACCAGAAGATGGTCATTCTTCCAAAAGCTCATTTTGATTGGATGCATTTACGCTTGCAAGATTTTAAATCTAGAAGCAAATATAACTCAGCCATGTTTAGAATTACTTCTATTAAAATTATGTGGAGAAAATGTTACTGATGATGATATGTTAGAAAAGACATTCTCCACATTTCATGCATCCAATTTGCTCCTGCAGCAGCAATATCGTGAAAAAGGTTTCAAGAAATATTCTGAGCTAATTTCTTGTCTCCTTGTGGCTGAACAAAATAATGAGCTTTTATTGAAAAATCATGAATCCCGTCCAACAGGCTCAACTCCATTCCCTGAAGTGAATGTAGTTACTAATGAATCTTATTGTGGCCGTGGCTGTGGCCGTGGACGTGGACGTGGACGTGGACGTGGACGTGGGCGTGGCTACAGCCGTGGGCGTGGTCGTGGCCGATATCATGGAGGTTCAAATTCCTACCAGAAGTGGGAAAAGATTGATAAGAACAAAAAAGGGGAAAGCAGTAGGCATAACAAATATGCTGATAATCCATGCTATCGATGTGGTGGAAAGGGCCATTGGTCTCGTACCTGTCGTACACCAAGGCACCTAGTTGATCTTTACCAAGAATCAATAAAAAATACTGGTAAAAGATCAAATGTTGAAGTTAATCATGTTGATCAGGGCGAGAATTCTGAGTATGCCGATATAGATAATAACTATTTGGATGTTGCAGATTTCTTAATATAATTTAAACTGTTATATTTTATTTAAAGTTGTTTCTATCATATGTATTAATTTTATTTATGTTTTTATGAAGAATGAATTCTATTGACATCAATCCTGAAGATTTATGTCTCGTTGATAGTGCAACAACCCACACCATACTCAGACATGATAAATATTTTTCTTCCCTGGTAATACGAGAAGCCAATGTTCAGACTATATCTGGTAGTATAAATTTAATTGAAGGCTCCGAAAGAGCTAATATTTTGTTACCTGAAGGAACAAAATTATGCATTGATAATGCATTTTATTCTACCAAGTCTAAAAGAAACTTATTGAGTTTCAAAGATATCTGCAGAAATGGATATCATTTAGAAACAACAACTAAAGATAATAAGGAATATCTTGTCATTACAAATATAGTTGCTGGTAGAAAATGCATATTAGAAAATCTTCCTATTTTTTCTTCTGGTTTGTATTACACATGTATAAGCACAATTGAAACACATAATATTGTGAACCAGAAGTTCAATAATGCAGACCAGAAGTTTGCCAATACAAACCAGCAGTTTGATAATGTAAACCAGAAGTTTACTAATGAATTTAATGTTTGGCATGACCGGTTAGGCCATCCCGGTTCAATCATGATGCGACAAATAATTGGGAATTCATGTGGACATACCCTGAAGTGCAAACAAATACCACAATCCCATGATTTCTCATGTGCTGCATGTTCCAAGGGAAAGTTAATTATTCGCCCCTCACCAAGCAAAGTAGAAAGTGAGTCTCTCACATTTCTAGAAAGGATACAGGGAGATATTTGTGGGCCAATACACCCACCATGCGGACCATTTAGGTACTATATGGTTTTAATTGATGCATCAACTAAATGGTCGCATGTTTGCTTATTATCTTCTCACAACCTGGCGTTTGCGAGATTACTTGCTCAATTGATTAGATTAAGAGCACATTACCTTGATTATCCTATCAAGAAAATACGTCTTGATAATGCTGGTGAATTTACATCACAAGCTTTTAATGGATATTGTATGTCCCTTGGAATTGATGTTGAACATCCTGTAGCTTATGTTCATACGCAAAATGGACTTGCAGAATCATTGGTTAAAAGGTTGCAATTAATTGCAAGACCTTTACTTATGAAATCTAATCTACCAATTTCTGCTTGGGGCCATGCCATTTTGCATGCAGCAATGTTAATTCGCATCAGGCCAACAAGTTATTTAAAGGTTTTCCCCTTACAAATGATTTTTGGTCAGGAACCTAATATTTCCCATATAAGAATTTTTGGGTGTGCGGTATATGTGCCTGTAGCACTACCACAACGCACCAAGATGGGCCCTCAAAGAAAGATGGGAATATATGTTGGGTATGAATCTCCATTAATTATAAAATGGTTAGAACCATCCACTGGAGATGTATTTACGGCACGATTTACCGATTGTCATTTTGATGAATCATTTTTCCCAACATTAGGGGGAGAAAACAAGCAGCTGGATAAAGAAATTAGTTGGAATGAATTATCATTGGCTCATTTTGATCCTTGTACAAAACAATGTGAACTTGAAGTTCAAAAGATAATTCATTTATAGAATTTAGCTAATCAAATGCCATAAGCATTTACTGACCTAAAGAAAGTGACAAAGTCACATATCCCAGCTGCTAATGCTCCTATTAAAATTAATGTCCCTGAAGGACAACCTGCTATGAATGAATCCAAAGCACGCCTAAAGCGTGGCAGGCCTATCGGTTCCAAAGATAAAAATCCTCGAAAAAGAAAAGGAGCAAAGAATATAGATGGTCAGGTTGAGGATAATGAAGAAAAATTAGTAGCTCCAGAAGAGCCATCTCCTGAAGAGATATTATCTCTAGAAGAGAACATTGTAGTCCCAGAAGAGACCCAGGTACCTGATATATGTGAAAATAATGAGATCTCAATCAATTATGTTATGAATGGAATCTGATGGGATAGAAATGAAGTCAACGTTGATGACATCTTTGCTTATCATATAGCATATGATGTAATGAATGATAATGAGGATCATGGGCCAAAATCCATTAGTGAGAGCCAACAAAGAAAAGACTGGCCCTTATGGAAAGATGCTATTAATGCAGAATTAAAATCATTGGCAAAACGAAAAGTATTTGGACCTGTAGTCCTTACACCTGAAGATGTAAAACCAGTTGGATGCAAATGGGTCTTTGTACGAAAAAGAAATGAAAAGGGCAAAATAACTAGATATAGGGCACGTCTAGTAGCCCAAGGTTTTACACAAAGACCTGGCATTGATTTTGAAGAAACGTATTCACCAGTAGTGGATGCGACTACTTTTCGTTATTTAATCAGTCTAGCAGTAGATGCAGGACTTGATTTACATCTAATGGATGTTGTGACTGCCTATTTATATGGATCACTTGATAGTGATATTTATATAAAAGTCCCTGAAGGACTTAAGATGCCAGAAGCATCTAATTCAAGTTCTCAAGAACAATACTCAGTTAAGTTAAATAAGTCCCTGTATGGACTGAAGCAACCAGGGCGCATGTGGTATAATCGCCTTAATGAATATTTGTTGAAAGAAGGATACAAAAATGATCCGATATGCCCATGCATTTTTATGAAGATATCTAATAGTGATTTTGCTATAATTGCTGTTTATGTTGATGATATCAACCTCATTAGAACTCATGAAGAGCTCCAAAAGGCAATTAATTGTTTGAAGAAAGAATTTGAGATGAAGGACTTGGGAAGAACAAAATTCTGTCTTGGATTACAGATCGAATACTTCAAGAAAGGGATCTTTGTATATCAAGAAACTTATACAAAGAAGGTCCTAGAGCGATTTTACATGGATAAATCTCATCCATTATGTACCCTGTAACCCCCTCAGTAATTATATCCGAAATATACGATTAAAATGAAATAGAGACCAATAATAATCAAATAACATTTACTAACCCATCACATGATGGGGTTTTCAAAAATACCTTTCAAGATCATTTATAAACTTGGTCTCATATTCACATTTCGAATACAATTACTACGCGAATATAAATCACATTCATATAAACATCAGAGTGCACAACATAATCATCCCGGCAATCTCGGGTACATACCTTCGCTAAAGATATACAGGGCACAATTGCCCATTACAATTCTTCAAATGGGGATTACACAATCTCATCTCGAATGAGTCCTGCCGCTCCCTCCACGAGCCACTTGCCCTGTCTAAATTGTTGGTAAGGGAGGGTGAGATTCGAGAGAATCTCAGTAGGGAAACATTATCAATGTGCAGGCAAGATAAGTGTTTAATGCATGACATGCTTGCATCACATAACTCATGCACACATACAATGACAAATCTGTAAGCTCAATGCTTCGAACGATACACATATGGCCATAGCATATATTGAAACATAGCTTTAAATCATTCATACATGTTCCACATAATCAAGAAAAGCAATAACATGCATCAACACATTAATACAGTTATCAGAGCATGCAGGAGAGATAAGTTCCCTACCTCCAGTCTTTTCTCCTCGATTTGCGTGCCAGCAACTCGGGGCTTCACATTCGATCCTACAATGTCAAATGTACTATTTATACACTTCCATAGTGTTTCTGGGGGTTATATGAGGCTATATTGAAAATTTACTAAAATACCCCCGGGGACCCGGCCCGGCCCCGCCGTACCCGGTCCGGCTGTACTTTTCTTGAAATATTGACATGGGCTATTCTAACATATTTTCGCCCAAGGAATCCATTTCCGGACTCGGAATTATCAAATTCAATGTCAAATTACGAAATTGCCCTTGGCAGCCCTACTTTTAGGGTTTTAGGGGCGTTTCCGTAATTATGCTTTCTCGGCCTTTTCCGAAAAAGTGCCCAACTGTAACCCCACCTAATTTTCCCTCCTGAACTCAATGGAATCATCAAATCATTGAAAATCCAACTCTAAGACCCATTTATAGCCCAGACCGAAATATATGGGTTTTCTAGGGAAAATCAGGGTTTTTTGGTTTCGGCTCCGTAAACGCGTTCCTTTCTACTCCTAACCACTTTATTGACTATCCCATTAGGTTAAAACTACCATTTAGTATCAACTTGGGCAGCATAACAGCCCCACACACCCATTTTCCATTTTTGAAACCAATGACAATCCGGCGAAATTTCACCGATTAAATTGTTCACAGCAGCCAGAATAGTCAATACACAAGAGTTTGGAAGTTACCTCAAGCTCCCACTAGCTTTTCCTTGTCTTGGCTGAAAACCCTAACTTCAAAACACCAAAAGAGGAGCTTCCAAACCTTAAAGAACATAAAGGAGTAGCTTAGGATCGGAGTTATACGCGTTAGGTACGAATTCACCGAAGAAATCAACCTACCTCGTGAGTTTTCTTCCTCTTCTCTCTCTAAAACTCCCTCTCTCTCTTTCTCCATGGTGCTGCACAGTTTTTGGCTGATGGAGGAAGATGATGATGACTTTATAACATTTAGCTTATGTCATCTTTAATGATGATGATGTCATAATTCCAAAATTGGCATTTTCGGATTTTCTGGCAGATTTTCTGCCCAATCTTTGAAAAATCATAACTAATTCTAGAAAAATCAAAATGAGGTGATCCCAAAGCCAAATGAAAGGTATTGAAGTCCTCTTCATTAGAAAAATATGATCCGTTACTAGAAATCACCACACAATTCCAGAATTACACAAATATCATCACTGCCCCAAAACAGAGTCCATTTTCGACCTCAAACTTTGGACAGTCATATCTCCCAGTTCCCAAAACGAAATGGCACAAATTATATGTCCATTTTGAAGCTTGAGATGTGAACTATAAGACTGGAAAGTTTCATAATTTTATGACATCATTTGCCTAGTAAAAACGTCCACACGAGAAGACTGCCCAGACAGAATTCACACTGGACAGCATTTCTAGTTTTGCAACCAATGTGTCCAATCCAATTTAAATCAATTCCAATGATTAAATACCACAACATGACACCATTTCCATCACAATACCCCATTCAATTATTCCCTCTATTCCAAGTCAATTTGGATGTTAATCCACAATTGAACTCAAATATAGGGTTTTGGCGTTGCTCATAACACAAGCGACTACAATCCACTTTATATTCTCTAAAAAGGTTTATTAATCACTAACCACGTCCACTTTTGTAGTCATTAACTCCTAATCACAATTTGGGATCTTGCTAAACCGGGGCTTAGCAATCCACTAATCTCAGGCTTATTCTCTAGCCTCGAGTCTCAAAATTCGGGGTGTTACATACCCCAATGATTGTAAGATCTTTGAAAGTGGATAAAGACCCATTCCGACCCCGAGAAATCAGTGAAGAAGGTGATGAAGAACTACTTGGTCCAGAAGTACCATATCTTAGTGCTATTGGAGCACTAATGTATCTTGCTAATCACACACGTCCTGATATATCATTTGCTGTTAATTTACTAGCAAGATATAGTTCTTCACCAACACGAAGGCATTGGAATGGAATAAAGCATATTCTTCGTTATCTCAGAGGTACAACAGACATGGGGTTATACTACTCAAATGTATCCAAGCATGAACTGGTTGGTTATGCAGATGCTGGATTTTTATCTGATCCACATAATGGTAAATCACAAACGGGCTATCTATTTACATGTGGAGGTGCAGCTATTTCATGGCGATCTATGAAACAGACTATATCAGCCACATCATCTAATCATGCAGAAATTCTAGCAATACATGAAGCAAGTCGAGAATGTATGTGGTTGAGGTCAGTAATACATCATATACGTACAACTTGTCATTTATCTTCCGGCAAAATGATCCCAACAATCCTCTATGAGGATAATGTTGCATGTATCGCTCAACTTAAAGAAGGCTATATCAAGGGCGATAGAACGAAGCATATTTCACCAAAATTCTTCTTCACTCGCGACCTTCAAAAGAATGGTGAAATAGATATCCAGCAAATCAGTTCAAGTGAAAATCTAGCAGATTTATTCACCAAGTCACTCCCAGGTACAATCTTTGAAAAACTTGTTCATGATATTGGCCTTCGGAGATTCAAAGATTTCAACTGATATTATCAAGAGGGGGAGTCGATACACGCTGTACTCTTTTTCCCTTATCTAGGTTTTGTCCCACTGGGTTTTCCTAGAAAGGTTTTTAATGAGGCAGCACTCGACGGTGTATCAATGAATGATGTACTCTTTTCTTTAGCTAGGTTTTTATCCCACTGGGTTTTTCCTAGTTAAAGTTTTTAATGAGGCACATTCATAATGGACATCCAATGGGGAGTTTTATGAATATTAAATATGTGGATGTCCATTTACTCATATTACTCTTCCAGTTAACTTGACATAAAGAAGAAAAGATGATTTGACACAAAGCAAAAGCAAAAGAAGACAGGGATATAAAGACGATATAAAGTAACCATGGTCATTTAAATATAACCATGGTAATACAACCAGGGTTAAATTTCTGCCTCTATATAAAGGGTTGTAATCGATTGTTTCAATTGAACTGAATGAGAACTTCTCTCTAACTTCTCTTTAGAAATTCTATAATCCTTTCTCTGGATTCTATCAATCTTCTCTCTTAATACATATACTTTTATAACAAAATGGAACATTTTGTTGGGGTTTTTTTTTTATGACTTATTTTATTTTCTTTTGATTCAGGGACATGGTTTCCAAAAAGACCTTTTCCAAATGATTGCAGATTTAAAACCAAAATTTCTTAGATTTCCTGGTACTAAAATGTTTATATAAAGAATTATTTTAAATAATTTCTATGAGTTGGATTTCATTATAACTGATTTCCTTTCTCAAATCATATATTAGGTGGTACTTATGTTTAAGGAGATCATTTGAGAAATGCATTCAGATGGAAAGATAGTGTTGGACCATGGGAAAAAATACCTGGTCACTTTAATGATATATGGGGTTATTGGACTGATGATGGCCTTGGATATTTAGAATTTCTCCAAGTATGTAGTTTTTTTTAATTATTTTTAATTCTGATTTCTCCATTTTTTTATATATTTATTTACACACACATGTATTGTGTTTTATTGTTAAACAGCTTGCAGAGGATCTTAATGCACTCCTAGTATGGGTATTTAATAGTGGTATTAGTCGTCATGAACAAGTGGATCCATCCTTTATTGGTCCTTTTGTGCAAGTATAAATTATGACTTTTTAGATCTTTCTTTACAAAGTTCACTTTTTATTCAGTATTGAAACTATCATTCGGTCCTTTATTTTGTAGGAAGCTTTAGATGGAATAGAGTTTGCAAGAGGTCCTGTCACTTCAAAGTGGGGCACATTAATAGCTAAATTAGGACATCCCAAGCCCTTTGATCTGCGATATGTTGCCATTGGAAATGAAGATTGTGACAAGTTCTATGATGCCATCAAACATTACTACCCAGATATGAAAATCATCACAAACTGTGATGCTACTCAGCATCCCTTGAAGATGCCTGCTGATTTTTATGACTACCACAAATATACTTCTTCCAAGGATATATCCTCATTGCATAACTGGTTTGATCATCAAAAGCGTACTGGTGCAAAAGCCTTTGTTAGTGAGTATGCTGTTTGGAAACATGATGCTAGGAATGGAACTCTTTTATCAGCCTTGGGTGAATCTGGATTTCTAATGGGTTTAGGAGAGAACAGGTTTGTTATTTTTTTAAACTATATAATAATAATATTTATTTCTTTAATGTGTTCTTTTACTCCATATTCAAACTTCTTATTAATTCTTTTGTCGTTTTGATACAGTGACTTGGTGGAAATGGTTAGTTATGCACCACTTTTTTATAATACAAATGAGTAAAGAAATGTTAAAAGGTAATATTTTATTTTCTTTTTACTTTTCATTAGATATTATCTCCTTTTAAGAGGGTCAACCTTGGTAAAGGTTACTGCCATGTGACCTTTGGTTTCATATCTTTGAAACAATCTTTCCACTTGAGCACTAAAGATGCGTACATTTGATCTTCCGCAGACTTTACTTGATGGGAGCTTTGTACACTTGGCCACCCTATATGTTATT
Organism: Inga leiocalycina; assembly: GCA_963242795.1. Taxonomy (NCBI): domain Eukaryota; kingdom Viridiplantae; phylum Streptophyta; class Magnoliopsida; order Fabales; family Fabaceae; genus Inga; species Inga leiocalycina. Next base: position 26,244,379 of record OY725324.1, read on the forward strand.
TATTTTTGTATTGGGAAGACTGAAAGATTATGAACTTTTGTAGTTGGTTACCTGATGCAATAATGTTTGACTCTCATCGAAATTATGGTATTCCAAGTTATTGGTTGCAACAGTTATTCACCACATCTAGTGGAGCTACATATTTAGATTCAAAACTCGAAGGTCCATCTACACTTCTTGCAACTGCGATTAGGTGGCAAAATCAAGACACTAAGAAGACTTATTTAAGAATCAAGGTAATGTATAACCGATAATATGTTTTTTAATTTAATTAAATGATTGCACGAGCCGTATGCTTTACTCAATCTAAGGTATTTTTTGCATACAGGTGGTGAACTTTAACAATAACTCATCAAGGTTTAAGATGATAATAAATGGTTTGGATGAGAACGTGGATTTTAGTGGTGCAACAAAGACAGAACTGACATCTGGGAGCGTTTGGGATGAGAATAGTTTTGATAAGCCTAGAAAGGTATATAGATGTATTTCTTTCCTCATAAAAAAAAAAAAAATACTAGTAATGCATTTTTTTTCCAGTAGTAAATAAATGCATCTCAAAATTTTCCTTATATTTATACTTATACTATTTTCGGTTTTTGTGTAGGTTGTACCAAAAATGAGCGCACTCGATAATCCAAGTAGACAAATGCTAGTCACACTTCCAGCAAATTCAGTTACAGCATTTGATTTCCCTATGTCTTAGTCAAAATTTTTCATTTATTATTTTTAATTTATGTAAATTCCATCATAGCATTTGATTTCCCTATGTCTTAGTCAAAAGTTTTCATTTATTTTCTTAAATTTATGTTAAATTGAGTTCCACCTATATGTGTTCTCAACGTTGCTTAGGAACTTAAATTAAGAACATAAGAGTTCAGCATTTATTTTAGAGCTATGATATCATTCAGTGTTTCTATGTCACCCAAATCAATAGGCAATAGTCTTTAGTGATCACTATGTGCTTCTCTTTTCTCTGCATATAATGAAGGATCACTTAGCAGGTGTTCAGATCAAAGCTTAAACCAAAAATCCAATTCCCAATGATTAACTATCAGACAAAAACTTAATAATGTGCTTACCTCGAGATTATCCATTGTAAACAAACACAGAGAAACTAAAACTAGGCCTTTCCTTAATTATTTAAATATTTCACACTCTAAACCCAGCCTCACCATGCCAGAATAATTGAATAATGTGAAAGCAAACAGAAATGAATGACCCCCGTGCCCCAAATAAAAAAAAAAGGTGATAAAAAAAAGATATTGTTGACCTCCTGTAATGCAAGAACCAGTGAAACAACAGTGACAGAATTCAGCATTTGTCGATTACAAAAAGCATTCATGATTTCGTGCATTTGAGCTCTTTTATTCAAATTGTATGATACCACTTGCCCTCCTGTAATGCAAGAACCGGTGAAAAGAAACCAAATCCTTATACAAATTGGAGATTCATCGCAAATAAAATTGATTCATGATAAGTACTAGCATACATAAACCAAAGATTAAAGGCAATTGGAATGATGATGAGAAGATTGGAACAAGGATGATTCAAACAAAAACCTTGATCTTCACTTTGAAAGTGATGAGATCCAACTAATTGTCCTCAGGTTGCTTACACCAACTCTGATTTAGTGCAGTGTTGTATAAAACCCCTTTTCTTTTATCATGTATTTATGAATTATTTTGCAATTCATTTGGATATTTGAATAGGGCATCAATAATACTGATACTAACGACTCTGTTGTACCCTCTGATACCACTGCTCTCTATAATTCTTATACCACGTTTGGGTACTGACACCTTTATCTTATGTACTAATCTTATCTTTATGTGAATTGTTATTACCAAGTTTCTCTGAATTTTGATAAAATAACTAAGCACTCTGATACCGCTTCATACTATTATTACTACTATTATCATTAATATAGGATCCACTAGGCTTACGGCCAGTTATATAGACTGAGTGAAAAACAAAATTTCCTTCCTGTTCCATGAAAGAAGGGAGGGAGAGAGATATGCATTAAGAGATTTTACTTCGTTAGGTGTACTTTCAAGTCTGATTATGTGTCCATCAACCAAGAAAACAACGGTGGCAAAATTTAGCATTTATTGATTACAAAAGCATTCAAACTCGAAATCAAACAACCCAACCATTTAAACTCGAAATCAAGCCAGAATCAATATATAATCAAAAGTCACATATGATCTGAATATCATATAAATTAAGATTTAATTCTAGTTAGACAAGCATCTCTCACACAGTCACAGTAGAACTCAAAGTGAAGTATAATTACAGGTCTTCGATGTATTTCACCTCCGGTTTGGTGCAGCGTTGCATCTATCTCATCACCATCTTCCGTCTCAAATTGCGCAAGGAGGGGAAATAATTGTATGGCTTTTTCTCTCCTTTTTTTGGCTAATAACCAGTGAGAAGATCGAAACCGAAAAACTTTATCTTGCTGCCGTTAATTATTTAAATATTTCACACTCTAAACCCAGCCTCACCATGCCAGAATATTGAATAATGTGAAAGCAAACAGAAAAAAGTCATTTCGTGAATGAAAAATGACCCCCATGCCCCAAATTAAAAAAAAGTGATAAAAAAAGATATTGTTGACCTCTTGTAATGCAAGAACCAGTGAAATTAAACAACAGTGACAGAATTCAGCATTTGTCGATTACAAAAAGCATTCATGATTTCGCTCATTTGAGCTCTTTTATTCAAATTGTTTGATACCACTTGCCCTCCTGTAATGCAAGAACCGGTGAAAAGAAACCAAATCCTTATACAAATTGGAGATTCATCGCAAAAAAAATTGATTCATGATAAGTACTAGCTTACATAAACCGAAGATTAAAGGCAATTGGAATGATGATGAGAAGATTGGAACAAGGATGATTCAAACAAAAACCTTGATCTTCACTTTGAAAGTGATGAGATCCAACTAATTGTCCTCAGGTTGCTTACACCAACTCTGATTTAGTGCAGTGTTGTATAAAACCCCATTTCTTTTATCATGTATTTATGAATTATTTTGCAATTCATTTGGATATGTGAATAGGGCATCAATAATACTGATAGTAACGACTCTGTTGTACCCTCTGATACCACTGCTCTCTATAATTCTTATACCACGTTTGGGTACTGACACCTTTATCTTATGTACTAATCTTATCTTTATGTGAATTGTTATTACCAAGTTTCTCTGAATTTTGATAAAATAACTAAGCACTCTGATACCGCTTCATACTATTATTACTACTATTATCATTAATATAGGATCCACTAGGCTTACGGCCAGTTATATAGACTGAGTGAAAAACAAAATTTCCCTCCTGTTCCATGAAAGAAGGGAGGGAGCGAGATATGCATTAAGAGATTTTACTTCGTTAGGTGTACTTTAAAGCCTGATTATGTGTCCATCAACCAAGAAAACAACGGTGGCAAAATTTAGCATTTATTGATTACAAAAGCATTCAAACTCGAAATCAAACAACCCAACCATTTAAACTCGAAATCAAGCCAGAATCAATATATAATCAAAAGTCACATATGATCTGAATATCATATAAATTAAGATTTAATTCTAGTTAGACAAGCATCTCTCACACAGTCACAGTAGAACTCAAAGTGAAGTATAATTACAGGTCTTCGATGTATTTAACCTCCGGTTTGGTGCAGCGTTGCATCTATCTCATCACCATCTTCCGTCTCAAATTGCGCAAGGAGGGGAAATAATTGTATGCTTTTTCTCTCCTTTTTTTGGCTAATAACCAGTGAGAAGATCGAAACCGAAAAACTTTATCTTGCTGCCGTTAATTATTTAAATATTTCACACTCTAAACCCAGCCTCACCATGCCAGAATATTGAATAATGTGAAAGCAAACAGAAAAAAGTCATTTCGTGAATGAAAAATGACCCCCGTGCCCCAAATAAAAAAAAATGGTGATAAAAAAAGATATTGTTGACCTCTTGTAATGCAAGAACCAGTGAAATTAAACAACAGTGACAGAATTCAGCATTTGTCGATTACAAAAAGCATTCATGATTTCGCTCATTTGAGCTCTTTTATTCAAATTGTTTGATACCACTTGCCCTCCTGTAATGCAAGAACCGGTGAAAAGAAACCAAATCCTTATACAAATTGGAGATTCATCGCAAATAAAATTGATTCATGATAAGTACTAGCTTACATAAACCAAAGATTAAAGGCAATTGGAATGATGATGAGAAGATTGGAACAAGGATGATTCAAACAAAAACCTTGATCTTCACTTTGAAAGTGATGAGATCCAACTAATTGTCCTCAGGTTGCTTACACCAACTCTGATTTAGTGCAGTGTTGTATAAAACCCCATTTCTTTTATCATGTATTTATGAATTATTTTGCAATTCATTTGGATATGTGAATAGGGCATCGATAATACTGATACTAACGACTCTGTTGTACCCTCTGATACCACTGCTCTCTATAATTCTTATACCACGTTTGGGTACTGACACCTTTATCTTATGTACTAATCTTATCTTTATGTGAATTGTTATTACCAAGTTTCTCTGAATTTTGATAAAATAACTAAGCACTCTGATACCGCTTCATACTATTATTACTACTATTATCATTAATATAGGATCCACTAGGCTTACGGCCAGTTATATAGACTGAGTGAAAAACAAAATTTCCCTCCTGTTCCATGAAAGAAGGGAGGGAGCGAGATATGCATTAAGAGATTTTACTTCGTTAGGTGTACTTTAAAGCCTGATTATGTGTCCATCAACCAAGAAAACAACGGTGGCAAAATTTAGCATTTATTGATTACAAAAGCATTCAAACTCGAAATCAAACAACCCAACCATTTAAACTCGAAATCAAGCCAGAATCAATATATAATCAAAAGTCACATATGATCTGAATATCATATAAATTAAGATTTAATTCTAGTTAGACAAGCATCTCTCACACAGTCACAGTAGAACTCAAAGTGAAGTATAATTACAGGTCTTCGATGTATTTCACCTCCGGTTTGGTGCAGCGTTGCATCTATCTCATCACCATCTTCCGTCTCAAATTGCGCAAGGAGGGGAAATAATTGTATGCTTTTTCTCTCCCTTTTTTGGCTAATAACCAGTGAGAAGATCGAAACCGAAAAACTTTATCTTGCTGCCGTTAATTATTTAAATATTTCACACTCTAAACCCAGCCTCACCATGCCAGAATATTGAATAATGTGAAAGCAAACAGAAAAAAGTCATTTCGTGAATGACAAATGACCCCCGTGCCCCAAATAAAAAAAAAAGGTGATAAAAAAAGATATTGTTGACCTCTTGTAATGCAAGAACCAGTGAAATTAAACAACAGTGACAGAATTCAGCATTTGTCGATTACAAAAAGCATTCATGATTTCGCTCATTTGAGCTCTTTTATTCAAATTGTTTGATACCACTTGCCCTCCTGTAATGCAAGAACCGGTGAAAAGAAACCAAATCCTTATACAAATTGGAGATTCATCGCAAAAAAAATTGATTCATGATAAGTACTAGCTTACATAAACCGAAGATTAAAGGCAATTGGAATGATGATGAGAAGATTGGAACAAGGATGATTCAAACAAAAACCTTGATCTTCACTTTGAAAGTGATGAGATCCAACTAATTGTCCTCAGGTTGCTTACACCAACTCTGATTTAGTGCAGTGTTGTATAAAACCTCTTTTCTTTTATCATGTATTTATGAATTATTTTGCAATTCATTTGGATATGTGAATAGGACATCGATAATACTGATACTAATGACTCTGTTGTACCCTCTGATACCACTGCTCTCTATAATTCTTATACCACGTTTGGGTACTGATACCTTTATCTTATGTACTAATCTTATCTTTATGTGAATTGTTATTACCAAGTTTCTCTGAATTTTGATAAAATAACTAAGCACTCTGATACCGCTTCATACTATTATTACTACTATTATCATTAATATAGGATCCACTAGGCTTACGGCCAGTTATATAGACTGAGTGAAAAACAAAATTTCCTTCCTGTTCCATGAAAGAAGGGAGGGAGGGAGATATGCATTAAGAGATTTTACTTCGTTAGGTGTACTTTAAAGCCTGATTATGTGTCCATCAACCAAGAAAACAACGGTGGCAAAATTTAGCATTTATTGATTACAAAAGCATTCAAACTCGAAATCAAACAACCCAACCATTTAAACTCGAAATCAAGCCAGAATCAATATATAATCAAAAGTCACATATGATCTGAATATCATATAAATTAAGATTTAATTCTAGTTAGACAAGCATCTCTCACACAGTCATAGTAGAACTCAAAGTGAAGTATAATTACAGGTCTTCGATGTATTTCACCTCCGGTTTGGTGCAGCGTTGCATCTATCTCATCACCATCTTCCGTCTCAAATTGCGCAAGGAGGGGAAATAATTGTATGGCCTTTTCTCTCCTTTTTTTGTCTAATAACCAGTGAGAAGATCGAAACCGAAAAACTTTATCTTGCTGCCGTCAATTAATCCTCATATATAAAAAATTGAAGATTCAAAAATCAAAATAAAATTTCGCTTAATAACCATCAAAACTGCCTGAGGCGTTGCCTTCCTCGTTGATGTAATTATCTGTTCCTCACACCCAATCAGGAAAAATTATATTCAAGTCCCATATAAAAGAAAAAAAAAAGAATAGTCCATTAAAATCTTAAAATTGTATTTAAGTACTATGAGACCTTTTTGTAATAAATTCTAATTTCACTAACAAGTCCATAGGCGTCTGTTGACAAGTTCATGGGTGCGTCATTGACAAATCTATGGGACATTATTGATAAGTCCATGAGCGTCTATTGACAAGTCAATGATTGAAATTTATTATAAAAATGTCCAACGGGTTTTTTTGACAATTTTGATATTTCAAAGCACCATTTATTTTCTTTGTATGGAACCTGAGTGTAATTTTTGCTTTTGTTTATTACATCTCTCCCTTTTAACTCAAAAAACTTTTATCTCTGTTGAATTTCATATCTTTGAAAGACATGAGGACTAGTCCTTTTTTTAAGGATTCGAGTTGAGTATTAGGTGAAGTTCAGTGTCATGCATACATAAATTACGGAAAAAATCGTGATACACATAAAGTACTATAGATATTCTTTTGTATATTGAGATATACAGTTATAATCATTATCAAACTTGGATCGATTACTCAACCGTCGAGGCAGTGTCTTAGACCGGAGTCAACTCAGAGTCAGACTGATCATAGTTAAAATAATAGAATTTAATTAAAATGAATAAAAATATTTACATTTGACTATAAAAAAATAACATTTAAATAAAAGACACAATATACTCCAGTGGAAATATGTTTTAAATTAAATGAAGTTCAAAAAAATTAAGAACAGATACATGTTAAAACAATTAAAATAAAATAATAAAGAAAACAAAACTCGAAGGGAATGAGAATTGCCGATTTGCAACATTTTAAAACTAAATAGTAAACATGTTTTGTTCGCTTCCGTTTTCTTCTCTTTCTTCTTTCTTCCTCCCTCCATTCCGATCTCTCCCTCCCTCTCTCTCTCACTTGCAGTCTCTTCTTTATCAGAGTTGCGTTTGTCCAGCTTAAAAAAAATGATGCACAAAATAAATTTCACACACAATAGATAGATAAGTAAATAAATAAAATAGAACCTAAAGTATCATTTATTTAGCTCATGCATTTTCTGGAAATAAAATATCATGGCCCAATTTATTAAAGACCAAAACAAAGCCCAAAAGAGAATTTCCAGAAATTAAACAGATAATCAAAATATAAACTATTTAGCCCACATATTAATTTCTGGAACACGTGGGCCCAAAAAAACCCCTGGAATACATACAATATGGCCCAAAATGACAAACCCAAAAATAAGCCCAAAGACCAATTTTCCAGAAACTAAAACGAAAAAATTAATGGCTCAAAACAAAATTTTGACAATAAACCATATTGTCCAAACTTTAGTAAAGCTTGAATAAGGCCCAACAATAATTTCGGCATAGGATGACTTAAAAAGAACAAAATAAAAAGGGACAAAGGCTCAAAATTTTTCCTGTCCAAAGTTTAAATTTGTCCAAAACAGAAGGTCAAAAGAAAGCAAGAAAAGGACAAAGGCCGAAATAAAAAAGAAGCTTCAAAATGACATTAACTAAACTTGAAGCCCAAAACCTAAACACATATCTGGGAAATAAAATCCAGGAATATAAAAATGAATGGGCTCATAATGCGTCCAGCTTAAGTCAAAAGCACAGTTTCACTAAATGCCAATTAATAACACAAGACGCAGCCCAAGGTGGCCCAATCTGTGTTCAGCCCATAGTCAAGAATTAATGAAAACATATTGTGGCGGGTCATCCTCATAGAGTTGGGTTAACCTACCCGACTCGTTACGCCCAAGGGCTGCTCCCATGGAGCCATCACCGCCTGTGATTTCAGGCAACCTCTTCGGTATCGCAAGGCTCTTTTTTTGGCGTTTTCAGGCCATTTTCACTACGAGATTCATAGAAAATCACAGCAACCGGGATATGCACACAATTTCAACAAAAATCGTGCCAAATCAACTGGCAACTCCTCAAGGGTTTCCAGGTGCTAAAACCCGGCCTTCCTCCAATGACACCTCCCCTTCGGCTGTTTGTAAAAATGGCAATTTGAACTAGCTCTAAATAAGCTAGAGTGAGCATTTTGAAAATCAATCTCCGAGTCTTCCCCAAATAACTTCTTACGTGGATTCATCCAAATGTCCCAACATACATAATCAAATAATGTTGCCCAGTTGACCTTCTTTGTGAAATTCCTACCCAATTCACTTGCTCTAGTCTTCAAATTCAATTTCTGCACAGCAGTTTGTATGCCTTGTAGCTTCTCGCTATACCTGTGTGTCATTGATTTTATTTCTAGCTGTTCTTTTATTTATTTATTTTTTTCCACCTACGATTTCTATCTGTTGTCAGATGCTGACTTATAATCCCCTTCTCTCGTCTTGTGTAATCCTGCAATCCTACTTGTTTTTACGGCAAGTATCATAGCATTTTGCTTTAAACATTATGGGTGCATCAATATTACCCACCTTAAAATGAACATAATGTTTTGTGACTTTTGTCTTTGTTCTGTTTATCTGCTACGTACCTTCTTTCATAAAGTTGCCTCCGGATCTATCTACTGCTTTCTTTCAAATAAAAATAAGATATTTTCTGAGATTTGGTTGGGTTAGTTGGGCATATCTTGTTCTTTTACCTATTTAATTCGGTCCTTCATTGGCTAAGATTTTTCTCTCTTATCAATTGCTATTCTTCTTTTCATTAAACATGTTAAAACAATTATTGATAAACATATGTTTGATTTTTTGGTTTGATTGAAGTTTTAAAAGTACAAGCTTGTTTAACAGGCTTTAGGCCAGGCCTTTTAACAGGCGAGGCTTGAACTGAAAAAGATGCCTATAATTGTGTAAATTGTTATTTTCATAGAAAGCGTGTAGTTAAATGAGGGTAAAATTAGAAAGTTATTGAATTTTTAAAATTATGTTTCATAATATAAAATGAAAGTTTTTCTTTGTCTATAAAACAAATTGAAAGTATCTTATAAATAGGATAGATGAGTATAATTTAATTACATGTCATCAGTTCATTTTATATCAAACATCTTATTTGTCAATATTAACTCTGGATTTTAAATCGTGTTATTAATTTTAGGAAAAAAGACAAAAAATATCCTAGAAATATCAAAAATATAAAATGGGTGTTGAATTTCAATAAGCCCAAATCAGATTCAATGGATTGATTTGAAGTTTTTGAAATATTGGGAAATGATATCATTGCCCTCACTTTTTTTGAAAAAATTATTAAAGTTTCCTGCCGGCCGTCACTGAAGCTCTGCCATCGGCAACCATTCTCTAGAGCTATGGTAATCTTGCTGGCAGCCAGTTGCCGTAGTTCTGGTGCTGATGACTGGTCAATGGAGCTTTGATGGCATAATATATTCTTTTTTGAATTTTTAAATAAAATTAGTTAATAATTAAACTAAAGTAGTAAAAAGAGTTCTGTAGTTGGGTATTTTGTAAAATCTACTTCTATTTCACCATTTACTACTCTAGTTTTGCTATTAACTACCCTTGTTTTGGATATTCAAAAAATATATTAGGCACTTTGCGGGAAGCTAGTCAAATTAATCCATATCAAAACCAAAGTAGTAAATATCAAAATAGAAGTAATTATTGGCAAATAATCAACAATAAGAACCAACTTTACTACTTTGGTCTTGTTATTTACTATTTTAATTTTACTTTTAACTACTCTTGTTTCGGAAATTTAAAAAACATATTATGAACTTTGCAAGTAGCTGACCATAGTAGTCAAATAAAAAAATCATAGTAACTAACTCTTCTATAGTTAAGTGTCGGCTGCTAGTAGCAATTTAAGTCTCTCAGTTGTTATATTCTGTGATTTTTTCCAACTATATTCTATGATTATTGTTTTCTTTTTCCAATGCCCCCAATGTCTTTTTACCTTACATTTAGTTTGCACACCTTCAAAAAACATGATGAATCAATTACAGGGGAATTTTATTTAACTGCAGTCTCTGATACCTTAATTGTTTTCTAATCTGGAATTTTTTTTAACCAAAATCTTGAAGAGATAGCTTATATTCTGTGATTATTGTAATGATTGATATGAAATATTATTGACCTTTTTCTATGTTACCAATGTCTTTTGACCTTGCTTTAATTTACCTTTTTTCTTACATTTAACTTAGTTAAATGAAAATTGACCTTGTCTTAACGGAATAAAAAAACCAGTTCAGGAAGTTCAGGACAAACAGAAATATATCATTTTATAGGTTATTATTAGTTGTATATTTAAGAGGCTGGATAAAACTTCTCAACAAATATCGAACATTGAGCACAATAGAAAATCGCCATAACTGAGTTAGTTCAGAAAATGACCTCAAGAGAACAAGAAATATAAACCAAAACATTAGTTTAATAGCTTAATCTTACCCTTACAATTGTCAGAAAGACAAAACATAAGGTTCATTATTGTTTAAGAAAGGCAAACTCTCAACATAAGATCCAGCAAGAGTTCGAGGATATACTGATCCCACACGCTCCACCAATCTCTTGATTGGATCAACTAGAACTACAGAGCCATTAATATGGTCCGTGACCACTTTTCCACTGCTAGTTAGAACTAATATCCTTGATATGCCTTTATTAAGGCTTTTACCAAGGTGCAATATTTGTGTCCTTGACTCATTAGTACCATATTCTTTCATTACCCAGATATTTCTCACCCATCGGTGCTTTATTGTATGATAAACCACCACAGCAAGCGAATGGCCTCCTTCCACAAAAAGTCATCTTGATACATGAGATTCTATATGATTCGACTCGTGGTAATGATAATTCTTGAAATGTTTCTTCAGTCACATCAAATGATAAAATAAATCTGTGCCCAACGTACTAGTATTTATTATTAATAAAAACAAGTTCAGAAGCCCACATGGCCGGTTAATTGAAACTCACATATTTAATTTAATAATCAAATAATATAACATTTATTACTTATATAATATGAGCAACACAAATAGTGCTGGCTGTACATGACAAGTGAGCTATAATAAGAGGGCCACTTGTTTAGCAAAAACAAGGGAACATTTGTAGTAGGTGGCTATGTGACAAGTTGAATACCACTTGGCAGCATCTCATGTTGTATAAATTAAACTATTTGATATTATTATTATATGTAGCCACTCAATTACATTATTATAAATTTCTTATTCATTTTTAAATCTAAACCTAATAAAAAATCTGAACATAGATGATATAAATTAAAATATTTAATCTATTACAAAAATTTAAATACAAAATCTTCATATACATCCGTGGTAGTTTACTAAATTTTCTTATAGCCAGGATAACCTTTTTAACTTGCCTAATTTTTTAACAATCCAAATAATCCAATTTTATATAGATAATTATCTAATATTAACGTAAAGAGAAAAATGAGATATTATATAATTATCTATATAAAATTTGTTTATCTAGATCGTTGGCTTTCCTCCCCTACCCTTATCATAGAAATTATATAATATATTGGAACTACAGCTGCACCAACGTAGCTTCCCCCTCATTATTTTGAAAAAGATAACCGAGAGTTCCATTTGAATTGATGGCGGGGTGATAGCAAATAATACGGTAATTGCATTCATGTCTGTGCTCAAACTCTCAATGCATGGTATTGTATTATACCCATAAGATGATCCTTAATGTAGAACCTGTATAATTATTCTCTCTAGCCCTAAATAATATAGCGTGCTTATAGAAGAAATCAGTGTGGTAGGTCATTATTAATTTTTTTTTTTTCAAATTTTATCCCTATTACAATTTACGAGAAGGAGGTTTGAAATCTAATTTACTGTTTCTCTATATTCTTAAATATGGATAAAGTTGAAAAAAATGCTTCATTTTCAAACAAAGTTTATAAATCAACCACCTCTCCTTGTTTGATAGGGTAGTTAGAGGTGACTCATAATATTGATTGGAGAGAGTAATTTGTAGAAATTAATAAAATTAGTTAATTATTTATAATAAATATATTTGGGTTTCTTAAAATATCCCTTGCATTAAAAACTATGTCTCATCAAAGCCCCTTGATAAGTGCAATTAATAAAGATAATTTGTAAAACAAATTATAAATTTAAAACTGGTGGGAGTACTTAGTTTTTATGTTTAGGATTGGAGGTAGTATTGCATATATCGAATTATTTTATTTTGATTTTAAATGTTTGAGCTGCGACGCAGACTAATATATTAAGTGGGAAAACGGCTGAATTGGATTGCCCCACCGACAAAAACATACGTGAGCTGATAAAGTTGGAAAATGAAAAAAAATAATTAGATGGACCAGTTCAGATGATGAACTTAGAAACCTTCGAGCTCGACGAAGACCCCAAAGATGGTCGTACGTATAAGACAAGCCCTCAAAAGGTACGTATGCCTCTCTCACTATTGATTATAAAAACATACGCATTAGTAGCTGTTATTTTACTTTATTAATAGTGGTTTTAACAGCTACTGTGAATTTTCTCATGTTTCCAAATTTAACGAAAGAAACTATTCTCACCCTTCTATTTTCTTTCCTCATATTTTTTTCTCTTCTTCTAATCTAACTAAAGCATAGAAGTCACCTTCACATAAGGAATTCTTATTTTATTTGCACATTGTTTTTAAAATTTTGTAGATGTGTGAATGATAAAAAAAATCATATTTAGTCATCCATAAAAACCAAATTTTAAAAAGTGGCAAAAAAAATACTTATAATTTTAAAGGAAATGTATACAAGAAAAATAATAGTAATACGTTCAAATTTAATATATTCTATATACTTCTCGGATTATTAATGTAGGACCTAATAGTTGAGTTGTTAATATTTGTCCAAAATGAAAGATATATTTTACATATTTATCAATTTTTTCCAGTCCTGTTGCTATTTTTTCAACAATAATCAAGTAGGAGAGAAAGGAAGGGAATTAAAGAAGATGGTAGGGTGTTGTAGAAAAAAAAATCCATGTCATATTTAACTAACTTAATTGATTTTCTCAATCTACTCAAATTAGTTAATTAGGTTTTACATCAAGGACTAAAGGAATATTAATTATGAATTAATTAATGTATGTCTTTTATGCTGTGTAGCATGGCTAAGTTTCTCCACAAGAGTCGCAGAGAAAAGCAGATCGAAGCAGATAAATCAAACCCTAATGAGTCTAAATGGCATGATCTGATCAATCAAAGCTTTGAAAGCATGGTGGATTTGACAATGTTTCAACACTAAAAATCCTCTGTGTTTGTTGTTTTTTGCCCCTCTTGTTTTAGCCTTAAAAAAACCTTCTTGTTGAGATTTTTCTTCGATTGTACTTTTTAACTTCATATATCGGTAAAAGTAAAGCATAAGAAGTTAAATGAATGATGTGACCATTAATTAAGAGTGATAGAAAGCGAATAACACCCACAGCATGGACAAAGTCCCCGTCTCCCACAATAACTCAAACCCCAAGAGCAGGTTCAACAGAGGAAGATCGAGCAATGCGAGGTTGAAAATAAGTGTCAGAGCTACCCCAGTTCTGGAAGATGCAAACTTGAGTACCCTGAGCTGATCCGCCGACATGAATTGTATCGTTGCTCGAAGTTCCCTGAGAAGCTTGAAGAGATAAATGGTGGAGTGTGTGAGTTTCTTTATATGGATTGAGGACTATCATCACAAGTAAAACTGAATGGTTTAATTATTCAGAGCCCTTCTAAATAGGTTGTTCTATTTCTTTTGCTCCACGTGCTCTCCTTAAAAGTTGAATGCCACGCAAGATATTTGATAGAATTAACAGAATTGTCCCTGGATTCCTATCAAAAGCACGAATGATGAGATTGAATCTAAGCTTTTTTTTTTATACAAAGGCAAGCAAAGTTTGAAGATGACAACCACTATAGGCTAGGTCCTACAGGATGTTCTTGAGCTAACAAGCCACAATCCAAAGCAAAAAAATGAAAACATTCAATTGGGGAAATCCCAAGTTCCTCGTGCTCCTACGGAATCATGTGTGCCATTCTTGCAAGATAATCCGCACAACGAAGGCTTTCCCTGTGAGAGTGGGAAATTTCTATCTCCCAGTCACTATAAACAAGAGATCTAGTTTCCAAGATAACATCATACAATGGATGATCCGAATCACAATGAGTGGATAATAGGTGGACTGCCTGTAGTGAGTCAGTGAATATCCTGATTTTCTTTAGCCCCAACTATTTACATAGAAGGAGGCCACATCGGATTGCATGGATTTCCGCAGCAGTTGGAAAAGTATGTCCTAACTTCTGTTGAAATCCACGTATCCAATTACCCTGGTGATCACGGATAACACCTCCACAAGTAGCCTGACTGTCTCTGACAACTGAACCATCAACATCTAAATGATGAACGCCCGGATCAGGAGGTTGCCAGTGGAGTACTCCTCATTCTGGGACTTGGAATATCTGATGCCGAAACCTGCCGTTCTGCACACCTTCTGAGAGATGATAAATACATCTATGAACTATCTCTTTCGGACTGTCTGATGACCCTTCAAAAGCTTGGCTACATCGGTTTTTCCATAGTATCCAACATGCGGTACTGAAGACATTTTGCCAAGGCCATCTAGCCATCTTGTTGTTTCCTGGTGAGTGCTGTAAGTTCCAATTGAGCCAATCCTGCAAATTACCAGAGAAAAACATACTATAATATAGAGGGTTAGTTAAAGCTGACCACACTCTCTGGGCTTGTTCACAATCTCTCAATATATGAAGGATGCTCCACACTATCACACTGAAAAGGACAGGTGTTTAAGACTCTTGGATTGTGTCTCGCTCTGATCTCATTAGTAGGAAGCATATCATGGAATACTTGCCATAGAAAGTGTTTGACACGTTCAGGAATTCCCCAGCGCCATAGAGACTGCCAGTGACGTTGGTGAATATGAATGTGTTGATGAAAGATTGCGTCATATGCTGATTTTACACTGAAGTTCCCATCAAGAGCATTCCGCCAACAAATAGTATCCTCATCAATGCTCGAAGGAGGGGGAATCAACATTATTTTGTCCACCACCCAATTTGGAAGGAAGGATTCCCATTTAGCTCTATCCCAATGCCCCGATTGAGTCCTAAAGGAGTGAACATTTGCACTCATATAAATTAGGTGGCTGTTTTTGTCAATAAAGAATTTAAGGGGCTTTTCCACTGAAGTCCAGCATTCCTGCCAAGCAAGCGTATTTCGGCCACTTCTCAGGCATTTGCCAAGGCCCCTTATGAAATCATCCCAGACGGTCACTATTCCACACCAAACCGTCGACTGGTTATGCCACCTCTGAACATGTGGAACAACAGCAGATCCACATGAGTATTTCGCTCGTAAACATTTCACCCAAAAGGCATCCGGTTTTTTGATAAGACCCCAGCACAGTTTCATGAGAAAAGCTTTATTTTGACAGTGCAAGTTTTTTATTCCCAAACCACCTTCACATTTTCTTCTTTTAAGAACGTCCCATGAAAGCAGGTGCAGTTTCTTGGATTCATCATGTTGGTTCCAAAAGAAATCTCTGCTGAGCTTTTCAATAATTGATAACACCCCTTTCGGAACAAGAGTTGATTGCATCTGGTATTGAGGCATCGCCGATAAGACAGACTTGATGAGAGTCGATCGACCCGCCATAATCAGGTATTTACCTTTCCAGTTAGCCAATTTCAATTTCACCTTCTGGAGAAGTGGTGCAAACGTCCTCTTAACCATCCGTTTGTGCAGGAGGGGAACACCCAAGTATTTCCCAAGGTCAGCAGTCAGGCCAATCCCTACAATCTGACTCAACTCATATGCCCTGTTAAAATGAACATTATTAGAGACGAACAATTTAGATTTATTCAGATTAATCTTGTGTCCAGAGATTCGGCAGAAAAGAGCCATGACATCGCGGATCTCAGTCATCTACTCATTTGAAGCCTCTCCGAAAAGGACAAGGTCATCCATGAAGAAGAGGTGGGATAGCTTAGGGCCATTAGAGCTCAATTTAAGAGGATGCCAATTTCCCAATTCAGCTTCATGGTGGATAAGTTGGCCTAGCATTTCCATACATAGGACGAACAGATAAGGGCTCATGGAAGGGGACGAAACACAGGATATAATCAGCTTAACGAAATCAACACCCAAACCCAAGCTGTTAAGAGTGAACTCGAGAAATCGCCAGTCAAGTTGGTCAAAAGTCTTTTCCATATCAACTTTCACGGCAATATATCCCTTTTTACCTCTCTTGTATCTCATGGAATGGATTGCCTCCTGGGCAATAATGATATTATCCACACCCTGTCTTCCTGCAATAAAGCTACATTGGTTTTCAGCAACCAGATGGCTCATGACTCTCTTAAAGCGGTTGGCAATAATTTTGCTGACGATTTTGTAGCTTACATTGCAAAGGGATATAGGTCTAAAATCTTTCAGGGAAGTCGGATGATCGACCTTAGGGATAAGGGTGATGTTCGTATGATTAATGTCTTGGATGACCTCCGGATTTTCAAAAATCTTGGTCACCAGGTCGCTCATCTTTTGGCCAATAACACTCCACTGGGTATGAAAAAAAGTGAGGATTTAAACCATCCGGCCCTGGAGCTTTAAAAGCTCCCATCTCAAAAGCAGCATTTTTTATCTCAGTGGGCGAAACAGGCCTTTGAATAAGATCAAGTTGAATATCATCGAGAGGAGGGAAACTTGCCCTCTAAGGAGAGAAAGGAGAAGATGAAGTCTCAGCCGAGTAGAGATCTCAAAAAAAATCGAGGGCCATGCCTCTTAATTGAGACTCATCAGACACCCAGTTACCATTATCATCCTGTAGAGCCTCTATTTTACTTCTCTTCCTAGTCGCAGAAACACTTGCATGAAAGAATTTCGTATTTCTGTTACCTCCACTAATCCACTTACACCTTGATTTCTGGAACCAGATCAATTCCTCTTGTAAGGCAATTTTATGATACATGTACCAGAGCTGCCTTTCAATCTTAAAAAGTTCATTGGGACCTCCCTCTCTACTCCTGGCCCGATCAATCCCTTCCAGCCTTCAGATGAGCTCTCTTTTCTTTTTGGCAACATTTCCCACCACTCTAGAGTTCCACACCGAGGCATCCTTTGTGAACTGCTCTTGCCCTTAAATCTAATTTTTCCCCTGCCAAGCATCTTTGACTACATCATGAAAACCTTCTTCCATGCACCATGCTGCCTGATAGAGGAATTTTCTTCCCCTATTAATGTCTTTAGTCTTAGTTTTGTCCGCAACAACAATCACCCAATGGTCAGACTTGAATCTGAGATTGTGATAAGCCTTGACCTGAGGATTAAGAATGTTCCAATCGAAATATTAGAACACCCAGTCAAGTCTCTCCTTAACTCCGGTTTTTTCCCAGGTAAATTTGTCACCAACAATCGGCACCTCAATAAGATCACAGCGGTCAATACAATTCTGAAAGTCCTTCATCGAGCTGTGAATAGGAGCTGCTCCACCTTCTTTATTACTAGGAGAGAGGAAGGCATTAAAATCGCCTAAGACCAGCCAAGGGATTGCCACCGTTTGCTTGATAGCATACAGCGATTCCCACAGGTTCCTCCTCATCAGAATACTAGTGTCTCCATAAATAAAAGTAACTAACGAAGGGTTGGGATTATTCTTGTGAGAAATTTTGCAGTGGAGGAGTTGGGTGTTAGAGTATAAATAATCAATCTGAAACTCCCATTGGTTCTATAAAACCCAAATACCCCCAGCGTACCCAGTGGCTTCAACTCTCAACCAGTCATTGAAACCCAATTTCCTAACAGCCTTGTCAGCTCTACTATCACTAATCCTGGGCTTAACTAAACACAACACATTGATGCCATATTTAAGGACCACATCTTTCAAAACAAGCAGGAACGTGCGACCACCCGCCCCACGGCAATTCCAGGAAGAAATAATCATAAAAAAAGAAAAAAGAAAATGAGGACAAAAGGGACTTACATGTCCAGAGGTTTTTCTTCCATCAATACAACAACTTCCAATTGGGACACAGATTGCATCCTCGATTCTGTGCCATCAACTTCTCCAACCGTGGCTGCATTCTTTGGAGAATGTAAGACCAAGTTCGACGACTCAGGAGCAGAGGGGGTATCTTAAGACTCTGAGAATTTCGCCTGCATTATCTCGTTATGAATTAGCTTGTCACGGACCTGGACCTTCCTGCACGGGTTTGAAGCTTGAAGAGAAGTATGGGGCCTAAGTGCATCAACGTGATCCTTGGATGGCCCACCCACTTGAATGCAGCCTTTAATAATGTTGTGAGACCTTTGTGATTTATTGTTTATGGGCTTCAGAGGCTTAATTTCGCCCAGATCATGAGCGCCCTTTAGGCCCATTCCAAAACCATGAGTTTCCTCTTTATTCCCATGCAAGTTGAGTCTGGTGGTGACTTTGGGCTTCTTCACTTCAGCCCAACGTTTAGCACCCACGTGAAAACCTTTAGTGCCCTTTCTTTGCCCAGTTTTATTTGACAGCTGCAATACCCGATCTACAAATTCTCCTTCAGCCAGATTCTGGCCATCATCAACTGCTGTGCTTTTCCCTAATCTATGGTTCGAATTCAAATCACTCTCGTGGACCACGCCTTTTTCTAATGCCATATCAGCTAGGACTGCATATTTAGACTGAACAGCTCTACCATAGTCAACATCTTCTGCTAAATCGGTATGGCTCTTGCCACCCACTCTAGTCCTACCCTCATGCCTTCTTGGGTTTCGTGCTTTAGCTGGCTTCCGAACAAGCATCCATGGCCCAGAAGGGTCTTCCTTGACAGAGGGAAGCTTTGATGGTACCGACTCTGCCTGCTTCTGCTTATCCGAAGACAACAAAGCTTCTGTCGATGGAGGAGGTTGGCATGATGAAGTGCGAGAAGGACCAGCAATAGCAATCTCCCTTGTCGGACATAGCTCTTTCCTATGACCATACTTGCCGCAGGTAAAACAAATAGAACCCAAACCCTCATATTCTATGTTAAAAACTGACGAAGCAGAGATGATCTTAGGGACCAATTTTTTCTGTAAATCCACTTCAATGCATATTCTGGCAAATCGACCTCTGTGAATTTTGGCTTCCTCTTCCTCAGGATTTTCAATTGTGTTCATGTCTACCTTGAGAGTTTTTCCAACCATATCTCCCAACCTCCATAGACATTCTTTGTTGTAGCATAATAGAGGTATGTGAGGGATTCTAATCCAGGTAGCCACTCTACCAAGATGATTGTGGAAAGGATCAAAATATGGAGTCCATCTTTGAACTAAGATAGTGTATTGCATTACAGTCCAAGGCCCGCCCAGAAGAATTTTTTTGTAATGCTGTTCCCACATATCATGCGTTTTGAATTTAACAACATAGTAGTTGTTTGGAATGTCAATAAAATCAAAATCCCTTGTTTGCCAGATTCTGGAAAGATGGTCCTTCAATCTGTGGAAATTAAATTTCGCACCTAGGACAGTGATGATGAGAGACTTGTTCCATGGTTTAGCCCATCGGTTATATTCATCTTTTGACATTTTCATGGTTGGATAAATATCCATAAGCTGCTTGATCTCAGCTGAAGGTTCAGGCAGCTCCCATGAATGATCAAAAAAATCATCAATGTTAGCTTCCTCCTCCAGATTGGATCTTCCATGGGCAATCCCATTAAACTCTATATCCTTGAAACCCGTAAGTGAATCTTTGTACGAGAGAACCTTCTCAGATTTACTTTGAGTGCTATTCGAGCATGACCCAACCAGCTCCGATCCTATTCTCGGCAGGACAGTCAAGAGTGTGGGCTTGGCTAGATTTCCAGCTGGAGACTTCTCGGCAATCTCAATCAATTCAGCGGCCCCATTAGAGACCAACGTTCTCCCCGACGACGAAGCCAGGGCGTCGGAGTCCTCCATCTGAAGTCAAAGACCACACAAGCTCGTATTCCAATACACAGCTTCTCTCTCCGAAAATCGCTTCTCTCAATGTAGCTGAAGTATTGAAATGGTGTTTTTGTGATTGAATCTAAGCTTTAAAATGATGATGATGGCTTCGGTGGTTATTCTTATGTTTCCAAACTTAAAAGAAAGAAAATTTTCTCTTCCTTCTATTTTGTATGAAGAAAATAGGGTACAAGAGAGTCTCAGCTGCATGCACAAACACATGCAACTATCCAAGATTACAATAGAGAATAAAAAAGCTGAAAAGATCAGAAAAACTTCCCTCACATAAACACGATTTCTCTCACACTATGTCTCCAAACATTTCTTTCCTCCGTTTTCTTCTCCTATTTTTTTCTTCATGTAAATAAAGCATAAATGTCACCTCACATGGGGAATTCTTATTTTATGTTCACGTTTTTCTTAATTTTTTTGAAGATGTGTGAATGATAAAAAATCACATTTACTAATGATAAAAACCATATTTTTGATGAACTGGATACCGGATGATAATATAAAAAGAAATCATGTTTTTTTTAAAAGTGACAATAAATACATATAATTTTAAATTTAATAATATACATGAAAAAATAATAGTCATACTTTCAAATTTAATATATACTACATTAGTTATGAATTAATGTGTGTCTTTTATGCTGTGTAACGGGCCAATGATCTCCACAAGAGGAGAACAACGAGCCGGGCATGAACTACGAACCAAAGCTTTGAAAGTGTGGTGGCAGTATTGATGATGTTTCAATAATAAATTAGAGGCAACAACTAGTACTAAAAAGTAGAGGTCTTTCTTTTCCTATGTAATATCGTTCAAAAAACGAAAACAACATCCAGCCATTTTTAGGTAAATTTGGTTGTTACACTAAACATGTATTACTTAAATATTTTAAATAACATTATGTTTCATATATAGTCTTAAATCATATATATCATGATGCAAGAAATGTTAAAATTATAACTTATAAGACAGAATTATGCTGAAATGATGGCTTGGTCTTATAAATGATTTAATAATGAATAGATCAAGAGATCTAGTCTAGGTCTTCTTTGTAAAAAGACTAAATTAGAACTTGATATGAAATTATGAGTCAAATATATACTTTGGCCTATAAAATATAACAAGTTGCTGTCTATATTTTTAATGACATGGGTGAAAATTTATGAAAGAAAATGGACTTAAAGTATATCCAATATTAAAATATTTTGCGTGCAATTTTGTCCCTCCATAGCCATGCCCCTTGGATGTTGTAGAAACTATTCTACCCCATCAGCACATGAACATACATCGTAGAGTCGGGAATACGGGCCGGCCCTTCACGGGCTCGGGCTTAAACGGCCCGGCCCTTTTAGGCCCATTTATTAAAAAGTACAATATTTTTTAGGCCCTCGGCCCTACAGGGCTAGCCCTTCACGGGCTCGGGCTTAAACGGGCTTAAACTCATTTTAATTCAAAAAAATTTCTTTTTCAATTTTTACAATTTATTTATTATTTTGCTTTAAATTGAGATACATTATTTTTAAAACTCATAAATTTTTAGTTAAAATAATCATCTAATGTCCAATTTAGCCTATTTTTTAAAGTTTAAATTAATAAATCATTGTAGAAAATAAAATAAATCAAACCAATTAATAAGTATTTGCCTGTTATTAATACTCTATTAGGTACTTAGGTATCTCTCATATTGATAATTTGATATAATGATATTATATTTATTAATTTATTTTAAAAAAATATTAAACGGGCCTAAAAGGGCCGGCCCTCAGGGCTGCAGGGCGAGCCCTACAGGGCTGGCCCTTTTAGGCACGCTTCTCTTTTTAACCTTTAAATCATAAGCCCGACCCTTGAAGGGCTCGGGCCTAAACGGGTTGGCCCGACGGGCTCGGCCCGAATTCCCGGCTCTACATACATGACAATATAAAGGCAAAGAGTACGGTTTTATTTCTTTTCATATTTTCTTATAAATTAGTATTTTTTGCCCTAACACAAATCCGTAAGAACTAAGAACCTTACCAACCATGAATCTGAAGTGAAAGTTGGACCAGATACATTGTTTACTTTAGTAACGGTATTAGGGTGATTATGATGACTATGGATTCACAGTCATGAAAGAATGGTCAACTGAAGTTAAACTTCCAAATTTTTTAATTACTGCTTAAATTTCTTTTATTAAAACTGTTGATTTAACTTTTGTTGTTATTGTTCAACATAGTTGTATCCATGAATGTTGCTTACAATTGTATTGGAAAGGCATGTCTTATTTAAATAATATTACTCTCTCTTGTCCTTAATATAACACATATTTGCCTAATTTGATTAGATTAAGGAAGTTAGTTGAGTTAATATGACATATATTTTTTAAAACACCCTACCTATCTTCCTTAATTCTTTTATTCCCTTTCTTCCTTGATTATTGTTAAGGGAGCATCAATAGGGGTAAATTAGGAAAATATTAAGAAACATGAAAATTATGTCTTATATTTAGAACAAAAAACAACTCTCTAAATATATCTTATAGGACAGTAGGAGTACTGCTATGGCCCTTATTTAAAATATGATATTTTATGGAGATGGATAGGTAAGCAGCAAAATAGGAGGAGTACTTGCCATTTGCCAATATGTGTCCCTACCAATACTTGTTTGGTATTAGAGAGGAGAGAGAAATTGGGCGGAGGAAAAGTTTTTTTGAGTTGAATTTAAAAAAATTTGAGAAGTGGAATTAAAAATTTTTAATCAATTTTTATTACTCTTTTATGTTACATATTCTCTATATTAAAATTTTATTACCCCATTTTTTCAACCTTTTAAAATTCAACTCATAAAAATTTCACATCTTCTCCAAATCCCTCATACCAAACAGACCAATCTCTTTAATTATATCTCTTTAATTTATTATTGTTCCTAATTTGTTTAGATTAAGGAAGTTACTTTGGACGTGATTCTTGGAGTTACATACTATTGCCCATGTAAAGTTCCAATTGCGTTTCTTTATTTGTTTAAGATTAAAAAATAAATTATTATTTTTTAATTTCATGAAAATTAATTTAGTGGTTAGAAATTTTATATAAAATATAATAAATTGTATTGGATTTGATTTGATTGATTAATTAGACTCATAATAATTAATTTATTTAGTGAATTTTAGAATTATGAATTTATATTATACTTTGCATATCCCCGTTCAGATTTTTTTTTTTAAATTTTTTAAGTTTTAAATTTCATGATATCTCCATTTATTTTCATATTTTATGACATTTTGTCAACTACCAAATTTAATTATTTTGATTTGAGTAGCTTCTCAAACTAATTAGAAGCAGATGCAAATGAAAGTATCTAAATGATTCTATAAGAAGGCTTATATTTAATATTGGATTGCATCAAAATTTTACTAGAAAAAAATTTAAAAACATTTATTTCAATTTTTTTGGGTCGATCAATATTAATTAAACTTATATATAAAAATGCCTAGATTTTTGCTCGAATTGGAGATAAAGGTTTAGTCGGATAATGTCACAAGTGCATCTTTAAAATATTACGGTGTATAATATATTTATATCTACTCATCCGTGTATAATATATTTATATCTACTCATCCGCCCTGATCCGCTAATCCCCGTAAAAATAATTTCTCTTATTTTTCTCTTTCTCACATATCCACTTTTAGTTTAACCAGATGGATAATTCAAATTTAATATTTTATGAAATCATTGTTATAATTAATGATAAGTAAATAAATTTAAACTATTAAAATCTTATCTACAAATATATAACTGCAATACCAACAAAATAAAAAATATTCCATAAAATAATATATTAATAGTTTTATAAAATATTAAATCAAAACTATACATTTTTTTAATCTAAAAGTGGAGATAGGATTAAGAGATCAAGAAAATGATAGAATTATCTAAAAGTGGAGATATGGTTAAGAGATCAAGAAAATGATAGAATGGATTAATCTTCTTCCCTATATAAACTGTCTGCCAATAGGGGAAAAAAGCACGAGCGACTTTAGTGATTAGGAAAATGGGGTCGTTTAAAGTTACATTGCTCTTGCTTGTCATATTTTCTTTTGCTTCTCATAGCTTTGCTCATCACAATCCAACTCCTTTCCTGGTTGTCAACACTCAATCTGGAAGAAAAATTCCAGAAACATTTGTGGAATATTTTTTGAGGTGAGTATGTGCTTTCTGTATATAAATTTTTATACAAATTTGGAATTATAAAAATAACTGATCATTTGTGTTTTAGGAGATTAATCATGCTGGGACGGGAGGATTATGGTCTGAGCTTGTTAATAATAGAGGTAATGTGTTTATTTAACTTTGACGCTTTCTCAAAGTTTTTCTATTATTATTTTTAGTGTATTTTTTGGATTATTAACTGACGATATATATTTATCATACTTACTTCTGTCAAGGTTTTGAAGCCGGTGGTACTCAACTTCCTTCAAACGTATTCCCATGGTCACTTGTGGGGAATGAATCAACTATAAGCGTCACAACGGAGCGATCTTCTCCTTTTCCTCGTAATGAAATTGCAGCAAGACTCGACATCCTCAAAGATTCATCAACAGGAGTTGGTCTCTCTAATCCTGGGTTTTGGGGCATGGTGAGACTATATAGTTTTAATATTTGACTTTATATCCTTATTTTCCATATATTACCCTTATTTTGACAATTCATTTTTATATTTGATTTCTTCAGAATATAGAGGGGGGAAAGAAATATAAGGTAGCTTTATATGCGCAAGCCCCAAAACCAATTCATTTGAAAATTGCATTTGTGGGAGAAGATGGAAAAGAATTGGCTTCTACTAACATTAGGTTATTATTAATAAATTTTTCTTTAATTTTAAAAATATTTATTTTTCTTATATGTTCAATACGATACATAATTTAATGTTTTTTTTTTTCTTGTTTTCTTTTGGTATAGGAAGCATCTTCCAAAGTGGGGAGGGAAAGATAGAACTACTTCTTGAAGCGAAGGCATCAGATTTTAAATCAAGCCTCCAAATAACAACAACCAAACAAGGAACTTTTTGGTTGGATCAAGTTTCAGCTATGCCCCTGGACACCCACAAGGTTTAATATATTTGATTTTAACAATATAAAATGGAACATTTTGTTGGGGGTTTTTTTTTTGTCTGACTTATTTTATTTTCTTTTGATTCAGGGACATGGTTTCCGAAAAGATCTTTTCCAAATGATTGCAGATTTAAGACCAAGATTTCTTAGATTTCCTGGTTAAAAAATGTTTATATAAAGAATTATTTTAAATAATATCTATGAGTTGAATTTTATTATAACTGATTTCCTTTCTCAAATCATATATTAGGTGGTACTTATGTTGAAGGAGATCATTTGAGAAATGCATTCAGATGGAAAGATAGTGTTGGACCATGGGAAAAAAAGACTTGGTCACTTTAATGATATATGGGGTTATTGGACTGATGATGGCCTTGGATATTTAAAATTTCTCTAGGTATGTAGTTTTTTTAATTATTTTTAATTTTTATTTCTCTATTTTTTTATATATTTATTTACACACATGTTTTGTGTTTTATTTTTAAACAGCTTGGAGAGGATCTTAATGCACTCCCAGTATGGGTATTTAATAGTGGTATTAGTCGTCATGAAGTGGATCCATCCTTCATTGGTGCTTTTGTGTAAGTATAAATTATGACTTTTTAGATCTTTCTTTATAAAGTTCACTTTTTATTCATTATTGAGAATATCATTCGGTGTTTTATTTTGTAGGAAGCTTTAGATGGAATAGAGTTTGCAAGAGGTCCTGTCACATCAAAGTGGGGCAAATTAAGAGCTAAATTAGGACATCCCAAGCCCTTTGATCTGCGATATGTTGCCATTGGAAATGAAGATTGTGACGAGTCTAATTATCTTAAAAATTACCTTAAGTTCTATAATGCTATCAAACATTACTACCCAGATATGAAAATCATCACAAATTGTGATGCTACTCAGCATCCCTCACTACTACAGAAGATACTTATTGCATGACTGGTTTGATCATCAAAAGCGTACTGGTTTGAAGATGCCTGCTGATTTTTATGACTACCATAAATATACTTCTTCCAAGGATATTTCCTCATTGCATGACTGGTTTGATCATCAAAAGCGTACTGGTGCAAAAGCCTTTGTTAGTGAGTATGCTGTTTGGAAACATGATGCTAGGAATGGAACTCTTTTATCAGCCTTGGGTGAAGCTGGATTTCTAATGGGTTTAGAAAAGAACAGGTTTGTTGTTTTTTAAAGCTATATAATAATAATATTGATTTCTTTAATGTGTTTTTTTACTCCATATTCAAACTTCTTATTAATTCTTTTGTCGTTTTGATACAGTGAGTTGGTGGAAATGGTTAGTTATGCACCAATTTTTTATAATACAAATGAGAGAAGAAATGTTAAAAGGTAATATTTTATTTTCTTTTTACTTTTCATTAGATATTATCTGCTTTTAAGAGGGTCAACCTCGGTAAAGGTTATTGCCATGTGACCTCTAGTTTCAAATCTTCGAAACAATCTCTCCACTTTGGGCGGTAAGAATGCGCACATTTGACCTTCCTCATACCTTACCTGTTAGGAGTTTTGTGCACTTGACCGCCCTATATATGTTATTTATTTTTGTGTTGGAAAGACTGAAAGATGATGATTTTTATGAACTTTTGCAGTTGGTTACCTGATGCAATAATGTTTGACTCTCATCGAAGTTATGGTATTCCAAGTTATTGGTTGCAACAGTTATTCACCACATCCAGTGGAGCTACATATTTAGATTCAAAACTCGAAGCTCCATCAACACTTCTTGCAACTGCAATTAGGTGGCAAAATCAAGACACTAAGAAAACTTATTTAAGAATCAAGGTAATGTTTAAACGATAATATGTTTTTTAATTTAATTAAATGATTGCACGAGCCATATGTTTTACTCAATCTAAGGTATGTTTTGCATACAGGTGGTGAACTTTAACAATAACTCATCAAGGTTTAAGATGATAATAAATGGTTTGGATGAGAACGTGGATTTTAGTGGTGCAACAAAGACAGAACTGACATCTGGGAGCGTTTGGGATGAGAATAGTTTTGATAAGCCTAGAAAGGTATATAGATGTATTTCTTTCCTCATAAAAAAAATAGTAGTAATGCATTTCTTTTTTTTTTTCCAGTAGTAAATAAATGCATCTCGAAATTATCCTTATATTTATACTTATACTATTTTCGTTTTTTGTGTAGGTTGTACCAAAAATGAGCGCATTCGATAATCCAAGCAGAGAAATGCTAGTCACACTTCCAGCAAATTCTGTTACAGCATTTGATTTCCCTATGTCTTAGTCAAAAGTTTTCATTTATTATTTTAAATTTATGTAAATTCCGTTATTGCATTTGATTTCCCTATGTCTTAGTCAAAAGTTTTCATTTATTTTCTTAAATTTATGTTAAATTGAGTTCCTCCTATACGTGTTCTCAACGTTGCTAGCATTTATTTTAGAGCTATTACATCATTCAGTTTTTTCTATGTCACGCAAATCAACAGGCGGTAGTCTCTAGTGATCACTATGTGCTTCTCTTTTCTCTGCATATAATGAAGGATCACTTAGCATGTGTTCAGATCAAAGCTTAAACCAAAAACCAAATTCCCAATGATTAACTATCAGACAAAAACTATAATGTGCTTACCTGTAAATTATCCATTGTAAACAAACACAGAGAAGCTACAACTAGGCCTTTCCTTAATATTTAAATATTTCACACTCTAAACCCAGCCTCACCAGGCCAGAATAATTTAATAATGTGAAAGAAAACAGAAAAAAGTCATTTCGTGAATGAAAAATGACCCCCGTGCCCAAATAAAAAAAAGGTAATAAAAAAAGATATTGTTGACCTATTTTGGGTGCAATATAAATGGAATCCCATTTCAATAAAGACACCAAACTGATTATGCTCCAGCACCATGCGTGGGATAGAACACCACTAATGTTAGAACACAAGACATTAATCAATGCACAATGAATATACATGAGAAAGTAGAATCATTTCAATTACAACTATACAAGAGCAATTATTACACGTGAGATAACTAAGCAAAATAGGTTACAACAAATGTTGGTAACAATGATACACATATTCTCAGCTAATTCAGACTTCTGTACATCATTCTAAACAAGAGAAAGATATTAGTGCCCACTGCTCTATCGCACCAAATAAGCTGCATATCACATATTTTTGTTTCCATCTTTGTTTTGATTGTAACAGCATATGATAGAAAAATTGTAACATGGGACGTTTAGACTAGCTTTTAGACTGCCTCTGCTTTAATGGATTTTTTCCCAGCATGCATATTTCTACATCACAGTACACACATATAGCAAAATCATGAATGCAACTTAAGTTCATTCCACCTAGTGCTTATTCACACGAGTGCACATAAATAAGCATAAATTCTTCAACGCTATCAGAATGAAGATGGGAAACACAGAGCAAAGGCAACAATGAGTGAAATACCAATCATGAATTTTTAGCAAGGCTCAAATGGAATTACATACTTATCTACATCTATACTCGGATACAAACAAATAGCCTATTACTAAACTAAATCTCCTTGTTCAATACCCTCGGACCATTGGTTCTTCATTGCAGTGACCGCTCGCCGACCGTCTCTGTTTCTTTTCTGCCGGTGAGGTCTCTTCCCTCATTGATGTCTTTGTCGGTTGCCTCTTCTATTCGTGAGTCTAAGAAATTCCAGAAGTACGGTTGCATCCTATTGTGTGTGGGCTTCGACAAGTATGTAATTTGTATGCGGCAAGTTCAGAAGTTGGCGTGGCTGAAAGAGATAACGTTTGAAAAGTTAAAAACACAGCCGGCTCCCGTTTTAACTAGGGAGATTTACGGTCAGTTCCCAGGTAAAAGAAAAAAATTAAAAAAATGGTCTATTGACATCTAAAAATGAAAAACTGATCCCAAAAACTTGTCAATGGAGCCTCTGGTGTTGTCAATGATCCGCACTTGATGTTGTTAATGAGACTATTTTTTCATTTTGAGATTTTAAGGGACTATTTTTCTATTTTTCCTCTTACTTACGTGACTGAATTTTCCCTTTTAACTAAAAACTTGTTTGGTACGAGGGAATTGGAGGAAGAGGGAGGGGAAGCAAAATTTTTATGAGTTGGATCTTAAAAAAAAAGAAAAAAGTGAAGCCTTGGTGTTATAAAATTTTAATTAAGAGGTGATATATGATAAAAGAGTAAAAAAATTAATTAAAAACTTTTAACCCCGCTTCCCTAATTTTTTTAAAATCCAAATCCAAAAAATTTTCTCTCTGCTCATTTAGATCATGAAATAGATGGTTTAGATTTAATATTTTATAAAATTATTATTATAACATTTTATAAATTAAAATTTATTTATTTATTTTTTATGGATTATAATTATAAATAGTATAGATTATATTTTAAGACTTTAAATTTATTTATTTATGTTTATAGAAATAAGTTTATAAAAGATTGAATTTGAACATATATTATTTTAATCTAATAGTGGTTATGAGATTATAAAAAAAATGAGAAAGAGGATAATGAAAGAAACTCATCACAATTTATACATGCCACTAACCTAATTTTTCTTTTTGCGCAATTTAGCACGTAAGATAAGAAAATAAAAAAAAGTAAAAAGAAAATTGACGTCAGAATGCTGACCCGACAGCTCCAGATGTAACGTCAGCAAAGAAGAGAATCAACTTGTCCAGCTTGATATCGTAGCAGAATGAGAGAGGACGGAAATACAGAAACACGACAATGAGAGAAACCCAACTGATATAAATTAGCGATGAAGAATTAATTACTCCTAAAGATCTGGCAATACAAAAAAAAAACTCCTAGAGAGAATATATTTTTAATCATATTTATTTTATGAATGTACAATTTTATTCTTCTTTTATTATTGTGTAAATTGTTTTTAATGGGGTTAAAGTGTAAAAATACCCACAAACTTTTGTCAAAAGCGCACATAACGTCATAAACTTTTTTTAAGTACAAAAAAAACCATGAACTTTCAAAATGGGAGGAAAATTGACATAACTAACGAATGTCCACTGCGTTGTAAAAGTACCAAAATACCCCTGCATAAAGAGAGAACAAAAATGTCTACCTCTAAACCTCGATTATTCATCTTTAGCTTTATCATCATCAACAACAAATCTCTCCAAGTCATTGAAATTCATTATCAAATTCAGCCACAAATTAAACTAGTAACATTCAATTTTACTATATTGATTCAGATAAAGAAAGTATTGTTTAGAGTAGGTTCAATGGACAATGGGGATGGAATAGTTGTTGCTTGTTGGTGGTTAGTACACCCTACCTTTAGAGATAAAGAGGGCCGTGAACTTTTTGTTCAAAAAAATCTAGAACCTTCAAATAACCTACTTCGATTTCTTCTTCCTCATCTTTTGGGTTTAGTGAGTAGAGTAGAAAAATGAAGAGATCGAAGGCACCATGAATATAATTGCTGAGATCGACAACATCATAAACATAGTTGCACAAATCGACGGACAATTGAGAGAGGTGAAACTCGAGAATGAAGAAGAAGAATGATAGAGGATAGAAAGAAGAGAGAAACAATAATCAAATCTAGCAATGAGAAGGTTATCGGAGTGAAAGGAGGTGCCGATAACAATATTGCCAAATGAAGAGACCGTGGAGGTAAGGGTGAGAAGGAGAGATAATGAACAGAGATGGGTTGAGGATTGAAGTTCAGAGCCCCCGATTTGGCCCATAATCTCGTCGTCTCATATGCTTTCTATCATGCCTTTGATCTCTGACAGATGCCTATTTTGTTATATATTTTAATACTTTATTTGGGGATTTGTTATAGTTATTGAGCCTAAAATACTATTATTATGATTAATTGGGATTAAGAATAAATACATTAAATTAGAACTAAAAAGGGTAAAATTGTCATAATAATTGACATTACTCTTAATTATTAATTTTTTAGAAGATTTGATATTGAATTAATATTTTATTGTAGGTGTGTGAAGAAATTGGATCAAATTTGAAAATGAAAGTTTGAGCTCAAATTGCAACAACTACAATTTACTACCACAAACGTTTAACAAATTGCAGTTTGGTCCTTCACCAAAACTGCAGCGTTTCGTGCCAAGGGAATTAGGTCTGACAATTGCAGCTTTAGCAAAGAAAAGGGTGCCCCTACTAGAAAGAAGAGGGGGACCTTCACTTTCGTTCTTCACCTTCATCATCGACCTTGCGCCATCATCATCATCCTCTTCATCTTCACTTCACCACCTCTATCACCCTCGTCTCTCCATCACCATCCTTTTTAGTCACCGGCCATGGCCTGGAACAGAGAGGGAGCGCCGTGCACAGGCAAAGCCTTCCATCTTCAGCACTTTCATCATCTTCAACAAGTTAACCCTTCACCTTAGATCATTATTACTTTCCTTCTCACGCCTCAACTTCATCGCCTTCTCCATCTCATCTTTACCTTCATCGTTGGCCCACCATCATCTTCTTCTTCATACTGGATAGCCACCATCAACCCTGTGCTTGAGAAGAGGGGAGGAGTCATTGACACTCCTTCCAGCTTCAGATTCGCTCTCACACTACTATCTTCATAGTCATCTTTGTCCTCCACTTTCCCAGACGTGGCTTCCTCTATCCTTTCTTTGACCTTTAGCGACCAATCTCATATTCTTCATCATCCATTTCTCATTTAATCATTGTTTATACATGGCTGGACTGTTGACGAAGAAGATAGCTTCTCCTTACATGGTTGTTCTTAGCTAAATTTCTAAATCCTTTGTGGTAGTGGCAGTGGCAGTGGCATGAACTTGGAGCTTCAATGTGAGAGTTTTTACTCTTCCATTCCTCTATTTCTACATTGTATTTGTGATTACTAAATTTTAGGTTGAATTTTATAATGTTGTACTAGTATTAATTAATCTCAATTAGGCCTAATCTAAAGGGTGACCCTTAAAATCTTTTGAAGCTAACTTATTTAATCTCCCATAATTATTTGAAGTGAGGATTGCTTGTGTTATTTTCTATGAAGGATTGCTCATCCCATTTTTGATCTTGTTGTTTCTCTCATTTCTTTAATTCTGTCATTGACAGACACTTTAACAAAAAAAAATATGGCAGACAATTTAAAAAAATGATTTTTTTTTAAAATGTCATTGACGGCCTTGCCAGGCAAGTCCAAGCATTTTGGCCTTGGAAGGCGCTTGCCTAGCAGCCCTAGCACCTTGGCAGGCATGTGTCAAGGCCAAAAAAAGAAAAAGTCATTCATAGCCTTGGAAGGCGCTTGCCATTTACTATACATGTCCCTCACTTTCAAGTGTTACCTTGGTCCAGCGCCATACAAGTTCTAACGTTTCCCTTATTTTGTTAAAAAAAATAAGGTCAGCTATGGCGCTTACCTAAGCAAGCACCACAACGAAGAGAGGCACCACTAAAACCCGCTTTTATAGTAGTGGCACTTGTTTAAGAAAGTGTCACACGAGCTTAACACTAGCTATGACACTTATAATAATAAGCATCATAGCTTCTAAATATTTTTTTTTAAAAAACAATTATCTGCCATAAGAGGGGCACCACTAAAACCTGCTTTTATAGTAGTGAGAGACAGCTGCGAACGAGGTTCAGTAGAGAACGAAAAGGAGAGGAATTGGAGGTTACGGAATCACCGTCTACACCATTGTGAATTAGAGACCACACCACCATCCTTGCTATAAACTTCCTACGACCACAACCGTCACTTGCCTTCACCTCATATTCTTCATCTTCTCATTCTCTATCAAATTCAGCCCTCTACATTCATTTCTCATGGGTTTCTTGAGGTCTAATGGAGTTGTGGTTATGATAAACTCTATGGAAGACTAAATTCTTTCATGCTTCTTGGGGATGGAAGATATTTTTTGAGCTTCAGGTATATATTCATGGGAGTTATTTGTTTTCACATTTTGATTTAGCTATGTAATGGATTTCCTGAGTTAGGATTTTATATTATGTGGTTAATTTACTAAGACTGCGAGGTCTTTATCTTAGTTTGGATTGAACGATTGTGATTTGGATTGGATTGTGTGGCTTAAGATTTATATTTATAGATTCCCTTTTTAGTTTAACGTGGTTGTGCTATTCTTTCATAGTTTGAATAGTATTATGGCTACTTTGATCTTGTTTGAATATCTCAGTTGAGTGTTCATTGCATAGAAGAACAAGTTGCATAAATCCAATCCTAAATTGCGCACTAAGTGGTATTTAATAGTGTATTAAAAAGTAACTATCTAGCTAGAGTTCTAGGGGTAATCACTAATTAATATCACTAGACTTAGTGAGTTGCTAAGGTTTATTTTTTATTTAGTGAGTAATTTAACTCCCAAATCATTTTGAACAAGGATAACTTATATTCCATTTTCCAAGAAGCATTCCTCATCAATTTGCTTAAATCAAATTTCATTACTTACCTCAACAATTTCTCAAAAACTCCAAAAAAAAAAAATAGTAGTTTAGGTTCTTTTCCATTATATATAGATAATCAATTTCAAACCCATTTCAGTATTTTCGCTGTCCAAAAAACAGAGTACATACCTAAAACTTGTAAAATCTTAAACAGAGGTTATAGATGGAATTTTCAAATGGATCTCTTTGTATAGATATTTTAGGATGTGTAGTTGATGATAAAATCAAGAAAAGTACAATTTGGAGTGAAAATGGATGAGTTCTTGAGTTTTTGAAGTCAGACTGTCAAAACTGATGTTTTTGGGAGTCAGTAAGTTTCATGTTGCATGTTGACCAGGCAAACCATAGTGAAAAATTATGAAATTTTACAGGAATATAGTAGATATTCATAGCCTTCTAATGAGTCCAAGAATGCAGTATTTTGAATATGTGGAGAGAGTTATGAGTTTTCAGAGTTAAGTCAGAAACAGGGGTCATTCTGGACGTTCAAGTCTGGCAGTTATGATTTTCGATAATTATGGGTAACATTAGATAACATCTAGTATTTTTGAGTATTTTTCCATGAAATGGAACTTAAATAGCTTTCCATAAAATTTTAGAACACTTCATTTCGATTTTTTTATAATTAGTTATGATTTTTGGAAGTTGAACTCTGTTTCTGAAGTGCAAACTAGAATAGTAGTTGTTGGCGGAATTTCTAGGTAATATATGTAATCAGTAATTATCTTTGGATATTTTCCATGAAATTACATTTAAAGACCTTCATTTAGGCTTTTGAATCAGTCAATTTGGAATTTTTTAGAATTAGTTATGTATTTTCAAATTTGATAGAAAATCTGTTAGTTTCTGGAAAATTGTGAAACTATCATTTGGTAGTGATTTTTCAAAAACCAAAGTTAAAAATGGATTTCTTGGGTGAAAATATGTTAGAATAGCCTGAGTCAGAATTTATGGAAAAGTATGGTAGGATGGGGTACAGTTGCGTGGGGGCCGGGTTCCCAGGGGCATTTTGGTAATTTTTCAATATAGACGGATATAACGACCAAAAACACTATAAAAGTTTCTAAAGTGGTACATGAATGGGTTTTAGCCTAATTCTTATACATTTGGAATTTTAGGACCGGAAAAATCATCTAAGCCGTTGGCACGTAGTTCAAGGACTATTCTTGTGTAGCAAAAAGGGACATAAGGTAGTAACACTTTCTTTCATATACTGTGTAATAATTTGTATGCTTGGTGTATGCCATCTTTCGCAACATGACAGTGCTTAGGGCACACGACCTAGCTGTGATTAGGGATCCAGTGATGGTACATGCGGATAAGCCAAGGGTTCAAATAGTTGTTGACCTTGGACATGAGTTAAGCCGGGGTTGCAAACATGTCATTTGACCTCGGACAATGTGCACATAATACGAGTTAATATTTTACATGACATGGTGCATTGCATATTTATTATTGCATTATATATGTTTGATTGCTTGTTATTACTGAGATTCACTTGAATCTCACCCTTTTTCAAATTAAAAATATTCTAGCAGAAGCTAATGGCTCGAAGGGAAAGACAAGGGCTACTGGTGCATAGAGTCCCGGAGTATACCAGAGCTGTTGTAGTTACCTATATCTGTAATGTTGCTTACTTTTGAACGCTCTGTATAATTATGTATATATTTCAAACCCTATAGGGATTTTCTGTAATGTAAACAAATACTTATTATCAGTATATTTCAACTATTTCTGTATGCCCTCTGAACTATGCATTTATTACTCTACGGATATTAAAAGGTTAAGGGGTTTGACATTGTGCCTTTCACTGTATAAATTGATTTAACTTGGTTTAACCCAAGGCGACTAAAGGTTCTAAATCTCTCTTGCTATATTATTCCCATATATTCTCATATTCCATATAATCCAACCAAATATTTGTATGCATCTTTTTTCAATGACGAACTAAACAAATTCATATAATCATTATTGCATTTCATTACATTCCTTTTGATTCTGTGAACTAAACGTGCCATTGACGTTTCACCATTTTATATTATATATTTTAATTTAATGAGGGCATGTACCATTTTGTGGTTTCCCTCTTTAAAAAAAATCACCTTTTCCTCATTGCAATCATGGCTTTACAACGTGCTTTAAGATTGCAACAAGATAGATTACCCGTGCAATGCACGGGCCTTACACTAATAAAATATAATGGAAATTAATTTTTGATTTGGAAAATAAGTAGGGAAAATTCTAGAAAACTACAAATGAAATTAGAAAAGGACAGAATGCTTGGGTGAAATTAACAAATCCCAAATCAGTGAGGCATGAGGAATCTGGGATATGAAATATTAACACAATTACCTAAATATCCTCCTAAAAAGGGGAACTAAGAGACACGACCAGGCATCAGATTAGAGAGTGACGAAGAGAAACGAGGCATAAGGGAAAGGAGAAGACACGAGCTCGGGTTGACGGTTGAAGGTGTTAGGTGGCGCTGCGAGGCGAGACGAAGCTTCGGCTACGGTGGGGTGTGGGACGTTGGGCGGAACCGCGAAGCGAGATGAAGGTTTGGTGAGGGTGGGGTGTGGGAAGGTTGGACAGAGTGGCACGGCGAACAAATGCTTTATGGTTGCTGAATGTAATTTATGCAGATTGTGATTTGACAGCAACTGATAAATATCTTAAGGTGTTAATCAACAGAACCATGTTGTTATTATAGAGGCATGTGGTGTTATTACATTGGTAACGTCTATTTTTGCAGTGCAGCAACATGAAGCTCCAGGCAAGGGTGGGGTGGAGCGGCACGATGAACATGTTTGTTCATTTTTGGAGTTGACATTATTATCTTCACTATTAACGACTAGGCCTCGTCCATTAACATCTTTGAAGGAACAATTTAGGAGGTCGTCATGTAGATGGGAAAACACAACATGTATCCATGTAATAACATCATTATCTTCGCTATTAACAACTAGGCCTCGTCCATTAACAGCTTTGAATGAACAAATTAGGAGGTGGTCATGTAGATGGGAAAACACATGTATTCACGTAATAACATCATTATCTTCGCTACTAACGACTAGGCCTCGTCTATTAACATCTTCGAAGGAACAAGTTAGGAGGTGGTCATGTAGATGATAAAACACAATATGTATCCACATAATAATATCATTATCTTCGCTATTAATGACTAGGCCTCATCCATTAACATCTTCGAAGAAATAAGTTAGGAGGTGGTCATGTAGATGAGAAAATACAACATGTATCCACGTAATAACATCATTATCTTTGCTATTAATGACTAGGCCTCGTCCATTAACATCTTTGAAGGAACAAGTTAGGAATTCATCATGTAGATGGGAAAACACAATATCTATCCACGTAATAACATCACCATATTAGCTATTAATGACTAGGCCTCGTCCATTAACATCTTTGAAGGAACAAGTTAGGAGATCGTCATGTAGATGGGAAAACACAACATCTATCCACGTAATAACATCATTATCTTTGCTGTTAACAAGATTATGTTCATTGTTAACGACATTATTTTGTTGATTAACATCCTCCCCACAAGAAATTGGAACTTTTTAGCGTCGCTGCCCAAACGCAACATCTTTCACGTCTTCTATTCACACGGACAACAGAAGACGTGTGTGGGAAAAAAATTGCAAAAATAGATGTTACCAGCGTAATAACACCACGTGCCTCTATAATAACAACATGGTTTTGTCGATTAACACCTTAAGATATTTATCAGTTGCTGTCAAATCACAATCTGCATAAATTACATTCAGC
Organism: Inga leiocalycina; assembly: GCA_963242795.1. Taxonomy (NCBI): domain Eukaryota; kingdom Viridiplantae; phylum Streptophyta; class Magnoliopsida; order Fabales; family Fabaceae; genus Inga; species Inga leiocalycina. The sequence continues at coordinate 26,282,230 of OY725324.1, forward strand.
AACCATAGAGCATTTGTTCGCCGCGCCACTCCGCCTCACCTTCCCACACCCCACCGTAGCTGAAGCTTCGTCTCGCCTCGTAGTGCCGCCTAACACCTTCAACCGTCAGCCCAAGCTCGTGTCTCCTCCTTTCCCTTTTGCCTCATTTTTCTCCGTCACTCTCTGATATGATGCCTGGTCGTGTCTCTTAGTTCCCCTTTTTAGGAGGGTATTTAGGTAATTGTATTAACATTTCATATCCCAGATTTCTCATGCCTAACTGATTTGGGATTTGTTAATTTCACCCAAGTATTCTATCCTTTTCTAATTTCGTTTGTAGTTTTTTGGAATTTTCCCAAATAAATATAGTTAGTGATGATAAAGGATATATGTCACAAGTTAATAAAATCAAGGTACTTGATGATTTATGAGCTCCTATAATTCAGATTGGGAATGGAAAAAAATGAGTTAGAGTTTACTAGTGTTAGTGATTATATAAGGATTATATGGTGTTGATATTCATTTAGTCATGTAGAGGTATGAAAAACGATATTTATACATTTTTTAAAAATAACATAAAATGTATGATTTTGTAATGTTAACATAATGTCTGAGGTTGATTTAGCAATTAATGTCCTGAAATAAAAACGTACCCATATATTTCATAAATTTGCACATCTCTTTTACAGACGGATGACCTTGTGAGATGCACGGGGAAGTTCGGCAGAAGAATTTAACCCAATAAAATGAAGAACGCTAATATTTCATATTTTGACTGTCAACTTCTGACAGTCAAAATTTTCGTTTAAGTTTTTTTATTATATATCATATCAATTTAAAAAAAAATCTCTTAACATTTCATCTATAATTTTAAGGATATCATAGTTTCATATTTAATTTAAAAGACTAAACTGATACTTAATATCAATTTAAAGGAGCAAAAGTATAATTTTACCATTAAAATTTAATATATGATTTTATATCGAATTTGAAATATTTCAAATTCGAATTGATTTGAACACACATTGCTGAACATTTAATGCATGAAATTTATTATGAAGAAGAAAAAATCAAATCAAATCAAAATAAACTATTTGATGATGTGGATAGTACCTGTGGACCAATCACCAAGCAACTAACCCCTAAAAATGATTGACCATATCTCTTGTAGGGTATGTTTTGTTGGAGCCGAATGGGGTCCCCACGGGTGCGTTTGGCAACATAATTTTAGGAGGGTAGGGGCAATATTTTGCCCCTCCTTGATCACTATGCCCATGCTTCTTTGCATTATTCCCAAACTATCCAGCCTCTTTTCTTCTTCCCTACCAACACTGACGCTGCTCTCTCCTTCCTCACTCCCTCCACACTCCACCACCACAGCCGTCTCTCCCACCACCGTGGGTTATTTTTGGGAATACTCTTTTGTCTTCTTCCTTGACTATTTGTAGCCTTTAATTCTAAAAAAAGCTAGAAAACTGTTCTACTTCGTTCACTACAACAGTCCGGTCACTGCAGCCTTTAATTTGGAGCCACACCCGATTCGCTGCAAACTACGAAACTTCGAGATTTACTCTTACGAGGGCACAGTGATTGTGCATCTGCATCAAAGCACTAGCTCATTTCAATTTTGCTTATTGTGTCTTTATATTATAATTATAATATTTCTAATTTTTCATTAAAATAATATTTATAATAATTATTATATATGTGTGTGTACGGTAAATATAAGTGTATAACTATAATTATTGGATATATTTTATTGTATATATTAGCTATTATTTATGCATTACAATCAATGATTTTAAACCCGAACCGGATTTGACAGTCGAACCATTGACCGGAGCTTTCAGCGGCTTGTTTTCTGGCCAAGAACCGTCTGAGACGTTAAGCCATGTTGAGCCGGAAACTGCCATCAAGCCCGGAGCTGGGATGAGTTTTGAAAAGCCGGATGGGTCATTGTGATGAGGTCCAATTACACTGAAAGAGGAGGGAGAAGGAAGGGGAAGAGTAAGAACCAGCAAAAAAAATTCCACCACCAACCTTTATGATTGTTTTCTTTAGTAACTACAGCAAAAACGAAAAATCAGCAATGAAATGAAAAGGATGAAAACTAAACCACTTAACCTTTGAACATGATGGAGACAAAGATGAGAGAAAAGAAGATGCCGGCAACGAAGTGGAAAGAAGGTGAAAAAATGAGAGAGAAAGGCACATAATGGAAATTAAACGGGAGAGGATTCTCTCATTGTCCTTTTTCTCATTATATTTTTATCATCTCATCTTCATCTTTGAATTGGATGGTTTAGATTTAAAATTTTATAAAAATATTATTATAATATTTTATAAATTAAAGTTTATTTATTTTTTATGGATTATAATTATGAATAGTATAGATTAGATTTTAAGAGTTTAAATTTATTTAGTTATGTTTATAGAAATAATTTTATAAAAGATTGAATCTTAACCATATATTGTTTTAATCTAACAATCGATATGAGATGATGAGAATAAAATGAGAAAGAGGATAATGAGAGAAACCCAACCCAAATTAAACACTCTTCCTTCTGAAAATTTACTGCCTCTCTCTATTTTCAATGTAAAAAATTTATCACTGCCGTCCATTACAGGCTTTACAGCAATACACATACACATTCACCGAGGTTTGGAGAGTGGAGACTTTTTAAATTACGGAGAGCGAGAAACTTTTTGCCTTTTTTCTTTTGTTAATTTGAATGACGACATTTTAATTTTTTTACATATAAAAAATGACAACGTCCCTTTTTTTCCGTCAGATCGTTTGAACCATGACTTATTGAATTGACCTTTGCGGCTTGATGCTTAGTCCAACTTTTAAAACATTGATTACAATTGTATTTGCACAATTGTAATAATTATAAAAATTGTATTTTTGTGTATTAAATGTTATTTCAAATTTAATTTTATTAAATTTCAACTCAAAGTATGAAAATAAAACATGTGGGCAAAGTTGTCTGCATAAAAGTATTTTCCTTTCCCTCCCTTCTTGAACCAAATAATATAACATTAAAACCCCTCTAAGCCTCTCTACTCTTGTCAATCAAAATGAGGTAATATTAAAATCCCTCCATTCCCCTTGCTTTTCTTAAAATGCCTCTCATGCACTCCCCTCCATTGAACTAATCAATCACAGAGAAGCAACAATATGTGGGAGGCAATGAATTTACCGCGCAGTTAGTAGAAATGAATGCTACGGATACTACCAAGTAAATGAAATTTCAGGATGATTACATAATTATTTAATAATTTAACTAATTCAAATCTCATTTAATGACTTATTTATTTAGTAAAAAAAGGAGTGAGAAAAGAAACAGAGTATGAGTTTGTTTTAATCCTAGATATGACGCGAGGTTGTAGGTATTGAGCCACCAGAAAACTAGGAAAGGGAATGAAATCAAGCAAAATCATATCAATCGTCTTAACCAAAAAAATCAAGAAATCAATAAAAATATCAAATAAAATTTATCTAGCGGGCATTGAATAATAACTCAATAAATGTTTTTTTGCCAACAATATATTACTCAATAAATGGGATAAAAAAATAAACAACAAATAGATCACATGTAGTTATCAGCCAAATCTCCGCAATCCCAATAGTCAAACATCAATTTTTATGGTACCATCAACATAATTAACGTAAATAATGTCATATAATATGTATTTCGAAAGAAGTAATTTAAACAATCTCAGTGCCTATTTGAGTTGGCATTGTAAAAACACATTCATGCAAATCAAGACAAAACTCTTCTCATATATATATATCTCATATAACATAAATTACGTTGGAAAAGCAACTTGTAACACTAATCTAACACAGGCACTTGTGAGTTGTATTGCAGTGCAGAGTTTAGATCCATTTAACATTAGTTTGTCATTGCCATGTAATTAATTTTTATTGGCGAACGCTATTGCCCTCTAATTATTATTACCTCCGGTTTTTAATATAAGAGACAATTGACTTTTTTTTTTTGAGAGATTAATGAAGCTAAATAACTTACTAAATTATAGAATATGTTGGAAAGTTAGATAAATTATTTTAGAGAAAAACGATAAATAATACAAACACATTGATGTAGCTTATTTTCTTCCTTAATTTTTCAAAAAAAAAAAACTGAACTGACTTTTATATTAAGGATAGGAGGAAATATTAGTATTAAGAATAGTTGTTTTGCAGGCGCAAGCTAACTAATAATTTCATATTTTTTTAAACTCATTAATAGAATAAGTGATAAACATCCTAAAATGTCGAGGTAAAGTGTCATCCTACTGATCTCATCAAAACGTGTATACTAATTCTCTTTGCCCTCTAATTCACTCTTGTTTTGCTCATCTTTCTCAACCCAAATCTCTCTTGTATTCTTCTCATTTTGCATAAGACGTTATCAGCACTAATTTGCTCAAAAGGTTTGAGGAATGAGCTGTTTATAGATTAATATGTTGTTGTGGTATATAATGATCGATATTCTCTTTCTATATTAGCTTTCCTTTATTCAATTATCCTCTTTACCCAGTTAACTACTGTTCCTTTCTTTTCCCCCTATCTGCTTCTCTCGTCTTATCTTATGTACTGTAATATTTTGAAGATGACCATAGCCATGCATCAGGGAAGCTACTATTATTATTATTGTTATTTTGACTTAAGACATCATCTACCTTTGCTCTTGGTTTTCAATGTTTTGGGTTCTGGCATACCTGATTTAGCAATACATTTGCTACTACATATATTATGTAGTTTCATTATAATACGTTGTTTTATATGTTGTTTCTATTTATGTATTCATTTTTCATATTTTATTAAGTTGTTTATCTATTAATTTTATTATGTTGTGATTTTGTTAAGTTGTTTACCTATTGCCATTTTATTTTGTTGTTTTTAAATGTTTTATCATTTTTAGTCTTGCATATTGTACGTGAATCCTTCATTTTTCTTAAGTTTTCATGGATCTTTCATTTTCATTCGGTTGTAACTATCAATTTTAATATCGATTGACTAATATGTTAAGGCACAATATAGATATGGCCAGTAGGGGTGCGCATGGGCAGGGTTGGGCAGGGCGAGACCCCTGCCCGATGCCCTGCCCGAAGGATGAACGGGCTGTAAAATACAGCCCGATGCCCGGCCCTGCCCACTAAAAGCCCTAATTATTTTGGGCTGGGCAAGGGTGGGCTGGGCAGGGTGGGCTTCCCTACCCAAGTGATAACGCCTTATCTTATTCACATATGAAAAAAATAATTCCTTGTAAATTTCATAAACATTTATGTAGTTACTAATACCATATGTTTTAACTTCATCCTAAGTAATATAAACTTCAAATGCATTCGATGATTTCGCGTTTTGGGATATTTCAAAATAAGTTTACAATTTGAGTCTTGAAATTTAAAAAATACCATATGTCTTGACAAATATCTATACGTTAAAAATTAAACAACATTCATAATCCATTATAAATAAGAAAAAAATATGATTGTAATTAAAGCCGTGAAGTCAAAGTAATTTGCATCAATTCAATGTCCCAAAAGTTGATCAAATGATGAAGCATCTGGAAAGAAAATAAAAAGCAACTATAATTTAATACATTACAAAGTAAAGAAGAAATAAATGTACTTGTAAATAGTGTTTAGTGGTTAGGGCAAAAAAGAGAGGATCAGAAGAGTATTATACAATAGAAAAAATATATTTTAAATAAAAATATACATATGAAATAATATTTAATTGATATGAAATTTTATATTTTAAATAAATGAAAATAATTTTCAGGGCAGGGCCAAATGGGCAGGGCAGCACCCCTTGCCCGATGCCCGGCCCTGCCACGTTATTAGCCCGCCCAAAACTACCCAAAATTTTTTCGGGCCACTTTTTTAGGGCTGGGCTGGGTAATTTTTTATAGGGTCAAGGTGGGCGCACCGGGCTACTGGGCACCATGCTCACCCCTAATGGCCAGCAGCCACGTTGCTCTTTATTTTGTAATTAAATGGCATGAAACCATGTTATTTTCAATTTGGTTACTTTGTAAAAGGTCACTTGGTAGTAATCTTAATAACCGGCGCACATTTGCAAAAGAACTCTTGACAATTTAATTGTTATAAATGGTAATTTTACCATATCTTAAAGGTCAACGATTCAAGAGAATTTTTATCCTAGCTAGTCCTGAAGATTAGTATATGACACTACTCATATTGCTATGTTCATTGAGATATAATTATGAGTATAGTTTGTGATGATATGACTCAAGGCCATTGAGAAAAATGACCATGAACTTATTGAAAACAAATGGTTATGAACCCTTAAATGACTATGGGAAAAAAATGCCAAGAGAGGTTATATGATATTAAAGAGCCAAAAACATAATCATAATATGATATTGATACATTTTGTTGTGCCATTTAAAAAAAAAAAATTAAAGGAGGGTACTATTCATGCTTTGATCTTATTCAACATTTAATCTGAATATTGTGATTTATATCTGGAAGCTCTTATTGTGATTTAATCTCTTATTCTTTGTGTGATTTAACCATTTAATCTCTAGCTTTTATTATAAATATTTTATGTTGTGATAAATTTTATTATTAACATTTGCAACTATGATGTTGATAAGTCTTTGAGATGATTATTGGTCTTGCAATGGAGCTGCGTAATGCCATTTTAGGAGCTCTTCCACTAAAGTCTGCTGAGCAGGCTTGGAGTTTTTATGGTATCTGTTCATACTAAGTTGATTTATTTCTTAACTGTTGCATGATTGATGCGCTCATTTATTGTGTTTTCCTAAATTCATATTGTCCCTTATTGATGTTTCCTGCATCCCAGTTCCCACATTTTTTTCTCTACCTTGTTATTTGGGAGTGCGGAAATTGCTTTAGGAAACAAGATTCCTTACATTCTGAAAGAAAGTTTGAATGGTCAATATGGGTTATTGTTTTACTACTATTTGTTGGCAGTAACTTCTAGACTGTCACGCAACTTAATTAGTGGATTCTTCACCTCCTCCTAGTGCTATGTAGATCCTGTTAGCAGCAGTCCCTGCATATGACATAGTTGATTAGAGTCATGCCCGAGGACACTGTCCTTAAGAGATATTCTGCAACTACCAACAGATAAGAAGCGGCATTCCCTAGAATTAAACAAATCCTTCCTACAAAACATGATGAGCAGAACTACGAAAGATAATAGAACTCAGCAAGGCAAAACACATGAGGATGAAAGAAAAATTGCTCAAAGGCTCGCACCTATATCTAAGCCTTCGGTCTCATGCCCCTTTCATAGACCATGGTTCATCGTGACATTGGACACACTTAAACACATTTAATGATAATTAAATCGTTAGTTAATGAACAAAAATACAATTAAATGGGCGGTTACACAACCATTAACACACTTAATGATAATTAAAGACGTCAATTAGAAACATTGAAGTCTCATAATGGTTACTAGAGTCATAGATTAATCAAACGGATATTTTCTATAAATAGTGCTCAGTATCGTGTTTAACTCACACATAATGAGGTTGAAATTGCCGGATTTCAACTACGTTTCTAGTGGCTTGTTGTCATGCGAGCAAGCCGATTCCTCCTCTTAGCCAAAGATCACTTGTTATTACTTAGACCCACAATCCCATGCAATGTGGGATTCTTACTTTGACACCCCCACACATATTATTTACAATAATCCCCCACATGTGTCAAAGGAAGCACCATTAGCTGAGTTACACACATGAGTATAACCATTGTATCTAGTGGTCCTCTAGACTATGAACTAGACCTAGACCAGTAAGACTTAGTACATAGAAATGTTAATGAAGCATGCTTCTATGAGCCAACAAATATTGGATGTGTACTAGAGGCATTAAGAGTTAGATTATACCCCCAAATTTCTAACATTAATGTCAGTTTTGCACATTAAAACGGTCATGCTCGTGCCTGGTGCATTACAAATGCTCTAGAGATTTTGCCACAATCTCTTAGGAGTGGCTCCACTCCTTATTTTTAGAGGTGATTTCATGAAATGTACCTACAATGAGCACACAATCCTCTAGGATTATGAAATCATTAAGTACGTGCTTGTGCTCAACCTCACCAAAATGCATTCTAGCACTTTCTCATGCCATAGGAAGGGACTGATAATTTATTGTAGTGCTAGCAGAACTAACGAACGACTTATTTTTACCCATATGAACATTTTTCATGGGATCACCAATCACAAAGGTTGGGTTGACCATCACTTTTAATTTCAAATTGCCTTTAGTCCCATTCCCCTTAGCTAATTTAATTCTTCCTAGGTTTTGTTAACAGATCCGCAGGTCAACTTTTGACCTCACAAATTCGATTGAGATAACTCCACAATTCTTAAGTTAGCTTATTCCCATAATATCTCAAATGATTTTCACTTACACCATTGCTCTTTCTACAATGGCTATTGCTATTTAGCATTCATAACTCGTCGACATAAAATGTCGGTTTTATACCCAACATTTTTGCTAAGAGGCTTTCAACAACTTAGCCTTCAATTGCAACTAACTTCAGAGTAATAAACTCTGACTTGCACAATATTTTAATTGTTGCTACTAGTGGATTTTCTCAAATAAAACTGAAATTCAGTTAACATCCGTGTATCTCACACAATGGGAATCCACCGTACACGATATCAACATTTATGGTAACTCTCAAATATTTCATTTCCCTCATAGGACTGCATATTTATATATGCTCAATTCCCATGTAGCATGAGCTATATCACATAGATTAATATTAATGCAACAAATTCTCAACAATTTGTGCGTGCCTCGCATAAGCTGCAAAATCACTTCAAATAACTTGTTAATATCATAAGAAATATTCACATATATATCCTTACACCAAGTTAATCATACAGCTTCAAATATGAAAATCACATTTATCTACCATAGATAAATGATTAAATTTTCATGCCACATAATGCTTGTTTCAAATAACACAAAAATTTGATAATTCACAAAATTTGCTCTCTATAGCAAATAACAAAGCCCCCACATAATTAATTCTAAATCACAACTTGGCTTTTATCAAATAAGGCTAGAAATAGTTTGCAACCTTAAAAATTTATAAGGCACATGTTAGGCACCCCCACACTTTCAAATCTGTCAAAAATATTTCACAGCTTTACAATAATAATTCTAATTAAATTAGAATCTCACCACATATCCCATTTCATTCTAATTAAACTAGAATTTTCCTCAAATTTTGGCACTCTAATATCCAAAGTTTGTATCCCCAAACTGTCAAGCTCCACACATGCATTGTATAGAAAATGGTTTACCCATGTAATAAACAATCTTCAGAAAATGAGTTTCTAAATGTGAGTATAAAAGTTCATTCTCACCTCCACGTCAATCAAGTAACAATGGTTTGCACATAATATTAGAGTCACTAACCGTTGGTGCCCTCCCAAAAAATTACCGTTGCCACGTTAAAATAATAAATTTAGGAGACAAAACATTCACGAGACTATAGCAAGGGCATTAAAAATTATTGACACCAATTTAATATGCTCATTAACCAAAAGCAATAAAACCTCCCAGCAACAGGAATAACCCCAACGATAACAATGTAAAAGCAATGATAACAATCATTTTGAAACAGCTTGGCAAAGATGTCAATAAACCTCCAATGGAATGGAAATGAATTTACTAATGGTAAATAATGCAACAACATAGCCAAACTAGTGACACAATAATATATTTAGTATTAAAATCAAATTAAGGTATCTGTTGACCAAAGCTCCAAAACCTTTCGGTGGGAAGGAAATAAATCACAAAAAGATGGAAACAAATTACTAATGTAACTGTTTATTAAATCATTCCACAACACCACAGCTTGTAAAACTGATTCTGATTCGAATTCCCATATCATTGGCAATGCCTTTTTTTCCAAATAATGACATTTCTGTCTTTTAATACCAGTAACGTAACTAAGATATAGTTATCTCCACCATAAATACATTTATATCAGTAAAACTGCATAGTTTACCGCACTACACAAACATATGTAACCCCCACATATCATCAATCATGGCTTTAAAATATACTTATCTTTTAAAAGAATCAGTTACTCATGACAAACATAATTATTTCTGCAAAACCACATCACAAGTCACGCCGTTTGTTTTCCTATGGTTCCTCAATTAATGATTAATAATATATGAGATAAAATTATATTTAAAACACATAAGAACCCAAACATAACAACCAATGAGTAGCACACAGCTAGGTCTAAACCATGAACTACGTTGCAGAATGAAAAATCAAGTACCATTTGCTCAACTATTCCAATAGACCACTTTAGCAAAGCTATTTCATTAACCATCACTGGATTTTTATTCTCACAAACAACCTTTTGTTTTCAACTTCCAACAATTAACATGTTAAAGATAATTTTAGACAATAACACAACATTCTCACATAGTTTATTCACAAAAATATATAGCCATATGTTCTAAGAAACCCCCACAATATACAAGATAATCGATGGAGCAATGCTCCTGCAAGCTACACCAATAATACTTTCTAAACATAATAAAGATTCATATCATATATCTGGACAAGGTCTCGTAGGAGTAAATATCAAGATATCCGCTCATAGGAGTAAATGCCAAGATATATAGAGCGCACCTGTTTAGTGATCATTCACATTTCCAACACTGACTAAAATTAAATCTGCATGCATATTGCTATATTATCCTCCAAGGTCTATGATGGTGTGGAGGAGGCGTACTTTCCCTTAAACTCTAATTCATTCGAAGGTTAATGCTTCTAAATGCATAATAGTAAAACAATGACAGAGCGGTATTCATAATGGTGTTGTGAAGGGAAGCATGTATGAACAATAAATCATGGATATATTGAAAATCCAGATTCCTTGCTAAAATCTATAGGTAAAGAAAATCTGATGAAAAATTAAATATATAAACTTATCTCCTTTTCTTTGTGTTACGAGTGTAGATGATCAATTAAATAGTGCAAGTGTACACTGTCCTAATCAAGTAATACAAAAGTGAGTAGAGTATCATTCCCACGAGGATTGATACTAAGTACCAAAATGAGTAATTTTAATTCTATTTAGTTGATCGATTAGTTGGTGATTGAGAGTATGAAATAAAAGATGAGCAAATATGAATGCAAATGATATGAAACAACTATGAGAAAAAGTCCTTGGGATTAGATTTCACTTAATAAATTCTGGATTGAATCACTTATCTATTCTAGCCCAATTTATTCCACATGATTGATAGTCGAGTTTTCCTAATTTAATTACTAGCCTCTTCCAAGGTCAACTAATTCTATAATTAATTGCTAATCCAATATATTCCTATATGAATTTAAGCAATTAATTATGCATTAAAATTTATGGAACTCTATAAGACTGCACAACTCATATGAATATATTCCTATTTCATATGCAAGTTATGGTTTTAATTATAGGGTCTACACACATGTAGCTCCTTCCGGTCTCAACATATATATTGAAATCATTCAAAAGATGGCCAATCAAATGAAAGCATTAAGAATAATAATTAAAACTCAATCATGAAGGAAAATTAAAACTAGATTTAATAAGTTAAGATTCAATCCGTTATTAGTAAGCTACGTCATCACCCTAGGAAAATGGAAATTTAGCACATGATAAAATTAAAAAACAAAACCAAAATAAATTGACATTATGTAAAGCCAAAATGAAATCCTCAGAAATGCTGCATAAAACTTGAATATTAAATTCTCAAACATAAATATACAACCAAAAGATGCATGAAAAATGTAAAAATTTAGCCGTCCTTTTAGGAGGTAAAACCTTCCATGTAGGTGGCATACAAAAAGTAATACAATCCTAAGCATTCCAAGATGGAGGCATGCAAAAAGTAGTACAATACATAAAATTAATTCTAAGATGATAAAGTAAGTGGAGAAGAGATGAGAGTAATGAAATGGTGTGTAAGTAGAGAAGAGAGGAGAGTAATGGAAATGAAATGGTATGTGTGGAGAAGAGATGAGAGTAATGGATATGGATTGGTGTAAGTGAAATGTGAAAGAGAGGATGGCTATATATAGGGAAGAATGGAGTAGGGTAGATGAAGTGGTGGATAAAATGTGATAGGTGAAGTAGTAGATAGAATATGGTAGATGAAGTAGTTGGTGAAAAGGAAGATGAAGTGGTAGATGAAATATGGTAGATGAAGTAGTAGGTGAAAAAAAGATGAAGAGGTAGATGAAATGGTTGGTGGAATGGTAGATGATTCTCGCTTTCAACTTCCAAGAAAAATTTGAAACCGTTGGAGATAGAACTGGATTTTGGTCTCAACATCAAAGTCATAGAGCTCTTTCTTAGCTTTTTTTCCATATAGAGAATGTCCCAATCTGACATCTAGAGCTCTAGATATTTCTTGAAAACTGAAAGAGGGTCTAATTTAGTATTTTCCAAGAAATTCTATTTTATGCCAAAATAATTATTTATTTATTAATTACACCCAAATTTATTAAATTGAGCTCAAATATCATCCATAAAATCGTCATATAAGGGAAAATAAATATGAAAATATTTTATTTATAACTTTGTGATCAACAAAACAGATTGGACAAGACAACATCATCATGCACTCACAATATTAGTTGGTAATAGCTCTTAAGATTGTTGGCGGTAGCTCCAAGACTGTCACACAACTTAGTGGATTTTCCAGCTCCTCCTAGTGCTATGCAGATCCTATTAGCGGCAGCTCCTGCGAATGACATAGTTAATTGGAGCTGTGCCCTTGGCCTAGACACTATCCTTAAGAGGTATTTCGCAACTACCGGCAGATAAGAAGCAGCATTCCCCAGGATTAAGCGAACCCTTCCTATGAAACAGAGTGAGCAGAACTACAGAAGATAATAGAATTCAGCAAGGCAAACCACATGAGGAGGAAAGAGAAGTTGCTTGAAGGCTTGAACCTATATCCAAACCTTCGGTCTCATGCCCCTTTCATAGGCCACGATTCATCATGACATTGGACACACTTAAACACATTTAATGATAATTAACTAGTTAGTTAATGCACATAAATACAATTAAATGGGCAGTTACATAGTCATTAGCACACTCAATAATAATCAAAGACATCAATTACAAATACTGAAGACTCATAATGGTTATTAGAGTGATGGATTAATTAGACAGATATTTCTTATAAACACTATTACAAAAAAATAAAGCTGTGGCACTTATATTTGAATTAGCTATGGCAATTAGTAAGTGCCACATATCAAGAAACCAATAAAAAAAGGTGTGGCGCTTGGAAGCACCATAACATATATATTTTTCTTAAGAAAACACTTCCTGTAGCGCTTCCTTAAGGAAGGGCCATAGGAAGTGTCCACTTCTTGTGGCCCTTCCTTAAAGAAGGCCACAGGAAGTCAATAATTATTTTTTTTAAAAATAATATTGTAATATCCCAAAATATGATTAAGGGTTAAATGTAATAGATAGTGAAATAAAAGGGTTTAATGACACTCTAATTAATTTTACCATGATCAAGAGTTAATTGCTACTTGATCTTGAGGATAGATTTGGGACACAAAATGAAGGGCCAAGATTGCTCTTATAAAGTAGAAGTAATAAGGAAGATAATTAAAACAATTTCCTTATCTTTTACTCTTATGAGGACACAAGGCACATGCAAGACCAAGTGTAAGATCAAATCAACACACTCTTTTTTCTTTTTCCTACAATAAAACTGTTCCCTCCTTGCTCTATGCTTATGCAAGATTAAAATAATATATATGTATTCCTTTGCTCCCATATTTCATTCAAGCTTTGAGAAAGGAAAGGAAGAGAATTTAATTGATATATTCTTACATTTAGAGTCAACAAAAGTGGCTAGGATTTAATCAATATCCTTGCCTTTATGCTTGGAGTTGGTCAAGAAGCCAAGAAGAGAAAGAGAGAGAATTGCATCAAATAAATTCCTCACCTTTTTACTCAATCAAGTTGACCAACATGTAATATTGTAAGAAGAGAATTGGTCAACAAAGTTGGTGCCTTTATGAAGGAGAATTTTGGCTGGCATAAAAGGGAGGAAGGAAAGAGAAAACTTTTAGAAATTACACTTAGTTAATTAAGTGTGACCAAAGGAGTAATATTAGCCATAACTTTTGCCGCCTTTTGGAACATAATTTCGGTCAGCCTTTAAGTGATAAGGGAAAGGAAAAAACTGATCATTTATCACTCTCTCTCTCACTCTCCAAGTCGGTGCTGCAACTCCAACGAAAGAGAAGGAAGAGCAAGTAAAAGGTGAGACTTTCCACCTAGATTTTCACCTCCTAAACCTCATCTATGGCTCAAGTGTCCTTCATGAAACTTGTTCCTGTCTTCCTTAGCTTCATTTCTATGGTTTTTGTTTTTGAAGAAGAGGAGTTTTCAGCCACCTTGCAAGAACAAAAGCTGAAGAATCAAAGAAAGAACTTAAGGAGAAGCAAGAGATGAGTATTAGCATCAATTTCAGCTATTGGTTGTGTTGGTTGAATGAGAATTTTGGCATGTGTAAATCTGCCCTGATTTTGGCTAAACAAGGGTTTGGGTAATTCATGATGTTTTGGTTATGTTATTGGTGGTTTATGATGATTGGAAACCATTTGACATAAGTTTGATGCTGAAATTAGAAGTTGGTAATTGTTGGGATTTATTTTGAATTTTCTGCCAAAACAGGACATGGAGAATAAGTAGGAATTTGTTAATTTTGATGTTACCATTGTGTTCTACACGAAAAATTATGTGGGAATAGCCCTGGGTTGTGAATTTTGGGTCATTGAAACTCAAAATGTAAATCTGGGCTTTCAGCCTAAACAGAATTCCAGCGAGGTACTCTACTTTTGTGGTGTTTTTGAATAACCAAATGATCTCTAAAAATTAAGAAACTTTCCAGTCTTAAAGCTTACATTCCAAGCTTCAAAATTGACATATAATTTGTGCCATTTCGTTTTTTGAGCTGGGAGTTCTGGTTGCCCAAAGTTTGATATCGAAACTAAACTTAATTCTGGAGCAGTGTGGGATTTTGTGTAATTCTGGAATTTTGTGTTTTTCGGTAATGATTCATATTTTTACTATGAAGAGGACTTCAATAACTTTCCATAGGACTTGGGATCACCTCATTTCGATTTTTGTAGAATTAGTTATGATTTTTCAAAATCTGGAGAAAATTCTGTAAGATTTGGTCCCTTATGCGAAAATTGAAGATGTAATGGCATAATGTGGTAATGTTGAACTTTGCGGTTAGGAATTAGTCTTTTAGGTTAATTGACCACTTTAACTCCTTGGTTGATTTCATTAAATGTCCCTAATGATAACCAACTTGAGTGTTTGAATTAAAGAATTGGATTAAGTAATAACCTATCGCTGAAATTCTAATTATATGATTTGACATTTGCCCTGCACGTGATAAACCAGTGCCAGCACTACTAGAGAATTAGGATATAACCACCCCCAAGGACGTCCCAAATTTAAAATTGGGTGGTTAAAAAGGGAGGCGGTGGCATTTTCATAATTATATGTATGCAAGGAAACCTTTAGGCGTCCCAAATTTGAATTTGGGACGTCTAAATTTCTTCCAGGCGCGAAATATAAATTTTGTAAATTTTTTTAGCGCTAGGAGCTGACTTTAGGCGTCCCAAAATAATTTTGGGACGCCTAAACCCAGACTTTAGGCATCCCAAATGGCATTTGGGATGCCTAATGTCCCAACTTTAGGCGTCCCTGTGCGCATGTCAGACATTTGTCTGACATGCATTTTCTCAATCCCATTCCCTCCTCACATGCGTCTTCTCAATGCCATTCCCTCCTCCCTCCTTTTTTGACCAAAGGTTTACTCTTCTTCCTCCCCCTCCTTGAATGTTGTCCGTCAGCCTAGTTCTTTTTTCTTCAACTCCTCCCTTCTTCAACTACTCTTTCTTTCTTCAACTCCTCCCTCCTCCACCTGAAATCTATTATTGAAGGACGCACGCACCAGGCTACCCTACTGCAACTTCACCTCCTCCACAGTGTAGGTTTTCGCTCTCCTCCACCTCCTTCCTTACATTGTCGTCCACACCACCGTGGTTCTTTGCTTTCTCCACCCTCCAGTGTACCTCCCCACCGTGCATACACCTCTGATCTCCAACGTCTTCTCTACCTCTCCAGCATACATAGCAGTGGGCGCCCAGGTTAGTTTATTTTCTTCTTGTTTTTTTTGTAACAGAATGGTATATTTTCTTTTTGAAATATAAATTTACTTGAATAAATTAAAGTAAAATTTGCAATGTGAAAAGCCTAGGCAATAGGAAATATCACGTTAATTGTGCTTATATATTGCTTATATTGAGATGGTTGAGATTAGCCTGGTGTGTTTGGTGTGCTTATATTGCTTAAATTGTATCCGGGAACTCCACTGCAATGGTTTATTTTCGTTTTTAAATATAAATTTACTTGAATGAGTAGGGGTTATTTTAATTTTAATCAAGGGAAAATTCCACATAAAGTTGCCTCAAATAGGAAAATTCTAAATTAGGTTGTTAAACTCAACAAATCCCTAGTTAAGTTATATTCACCCAATTTAGAATTTTAAAGTATAAGCAAAATGACTTCATTGCACTCTCATAGTCTTCTCTATCCTCTCTTTAATTAGTTATATTGTTGTATAACTTAGTTTTGTGTATATATATTACCATTAGTATATATAATAAAATAAAATATGATTTGTTTAAATTAAAGAAATTCTTGTATTCCAAACGAATTATGAAGAATAATTCAAGCTAAAACTAAAAAGAAAACCATAACCCCAATATTCATTAAATGATTTTTATCTAAATATTTTCAATAAAAAAATTTTATTTTTGGAAGAACTCAACTTAATATTGTTTTGTTAATAAAAGATAATCAAAATTCATAAATTATAGAATTTTTACTTTTTTGATATATATTTGGTTTTTAACGTTGATGAAACTCGTTTTTTTTAATTCCATTAATGAAAATCTTTGATATATATAATATCACAGGAGTCAGACTTTTTTTGATCAATAAAGTTTAATTTTCTTCTCATAAAAAAAATTCAGGTAGAAATTAAAATTTTGTATTGTCAATATTCAACTAAAAATCATCTAATTGTAATTGGGATTTTGCTTTCTTTCTTTTTTTTTTCTTTTGGCTTGCATTATTTAGAGTATCCTTCCAAACCTCAAAAAAATTCTTTAATTTAATCTTATTATATTTATTTTATTATACATTAATGTTTATATACATATACTTATTAAAAAAATAAGTTACAGAGCACTGAAATCCTTTTAAGAGGAGAGAGGAGACTAGGAGGGGGCAATAAAGTTATTAAGCCCATATTTTAAAATCCTAAATTGGGTTGATAACTTAATTAGGCAATCCCATCATATGTCGTTGACAATTGTATTAAATGTGTGAATGTTATTGGGAATGCCTTAGGTGGTAACAAAATTGCTCATAGTTGGATGAATGCTTTGAGAACTAGTAAATAATATGAGAAAGGGGTGGAAGAATTTATTGAATTCGCTAAAAAGAATGCTCCTACAAAAAATGGGAAGTATTTTTGTCCTTGTGTCAATTGTTTGAATGAGAGTCGACGGGATGTTGATGTCATAAAGGATCACCTACTTTGTGATGGTATAAATCTGTGATACACAAGGTGGATATGGCATGGTGAGGAAGTAACGGATTGTCCGTCGCACAAGAAGAAAGATGTGGATATCATAGATGAAGATAGAATGGAGAAAATAATTTACAATGTTGAGGCAGAATCCTTTGTGTAGTTGCAGGAGTATGACAGCCTGCGGAGTGATGCAGAGACACCATTGTACTGTGGGAGTAAGTACAAGCGGCTGACGGGAACATTACATTTGGTTAACTTAAAGGCAACTTGTGGGTGGACCGATAGTAGTTTCACATTGCTGCTTGAACTATTGTGTGATATGTTTTGAGAGGATAATATACTTCCAAATTGTATGTATGAGGCCAAGAAAATCCTGTCTACGATGGGTATGGAGTATAAAAAGATACATGCTTGCCCTAATGACTACGTACTGTACAGAAATGAGTATGGAGGTCTTAGTGAGTGTCCTAAGTGTAAAACTGCACGATACAAAGTGAAAAAAGATGGTGGTTGTGGCGATGTGACAAGTAAAAGGAAACCTTTAAAGGTGATGTGGTATCTTCCAATAATACCACGTTTTAAATGTTTGTTTGCAATTGCAACAAAAGCTAAGAAGTTGAGATGGCACTCTGATGAGAGAATATCTGATGGAAAATATCTTCGGCACCCAACTGACTCTCCACAATGGCAAACAATAGATAAAATGTTCCCTTAATTGAGTATTTCGGATATAATTACGTCAGGGGGTTACATTTTGGTATCAGAGCTGTAGTTCCTGGCAAGTAAAGGATTTGCTAGGATAAAGGCAGTAGTTGATACCTTAAGTCATAGGAGATGACTTTGTTTATTGTGGTATACACATTTTGGTCCCTGTTGTTTGTGGATATATGAGAGTAAGGGATGTGTGTATACATTATCTATGATGTGGATGTGGGGAATCAGTGTGGTTCACCTGAGAATCTGATGTGTAAACTCAGAGGTGGAAGAAAATGATTTCCCAGGAATGTGATATTGAGCTTCTAGGTGTTATGTCTAACCTATATGTTTGGTAAGTAACCTAGGGTGGTATGATGTTACATGTAGTGATATCATATTGAGCTTGTGTGTGTAAAGGCCTTAAGACCTAGGGGACCAGTGTGCCTTAGGCTGGTAGAGATATCTGGATTTGTATAGGAGTTGTGATGCTCCGTGGAAATGAGGGAAGTGATTTCCCGGTTCAATTAAGGTTGAGGTTTGGATAGATGAGTTGTGATCCAATGATCAAACTCCATAGCTGGGCTGATTCTTAGGAATTTAAAATGATCTGAGGATGGTTTTGATAGAACCATGAATAGTTAAGAGATATGGTCTCAAGGTTGAGACAAAGAATGGGATGTGTAAATGGCTTCTGAGTTCTCGTTACAATGATACCTTCATTTTGAGACAACCAACTGGAAAGAGCTATCTACGAAGGATTCAAATTCGAAAGGGCTACCTATGAGGAAATCTGATCGCAAAGGGCTACCTACGGAGAGTATTGTACCGTAGTGTGGAGCCACCGAGACGACAACCCCAGCATGCAGCCGCCTTGACAACGAACCGTGGAGTGCAGCCGCCATGATGTTGAATCGTAGATTAGCGTTGTGGAAGTGTCGGCTCTCAATGATGGTATATTGCAATGAATCCCACAGTGAATGGGTATTCTGGAGATAAGAAGTCATATGGATCCGAATGATTCAATTTGAATCGGGCCAAGGTCTGGCACAAATAAATATATGTTGTGAATATTGTCAGTTGTAGTGGGAGATTCCTATGGGACTCCTGTTAAATCAACTTGACATTGTGAAAGCACAGATGAGGAGAAAGACCTCAGAGTGTGCAGCGGAAGCATGGTGAATGTGATGTGTTTGAATACTGCGCTGAGCAGGAGCTCGAGTTTACAGAAAGTGCAATGTGTTAGTGATGAATTCGGGAAGTAAAACTTCAGGGCCATGTAATTATGCGAGAAGGGAATCTTGGAGGATCCCTGTTTGATTTTGTGAAGTACCATAATGTGTTGTGAACAAGCAAGGGTTTGGGTATATCCTACCCAACTTGATGGCTTATGTGAATTATGATGAAATAAAGCATCGGTGATAAGTATACCCGGTTCTAGCTTGTTACGGTTGTGTACTGTGAGTCCATCTTCCCGGTTGGGCTGGATCAGTTTGGTCTGGTGGGCTGCGCCTGGTAGGCATAGGCTCAGGATGTGACTGATATTTGTGAGTCTTTCACCAGCGGCCCATTGGGTGATTCCGGTGGGAGGACCGTGCCTTCGGGCCGGTAGTTTACGGGGGATTGGCTATTTGTGAAGGCCGACGGGCCATTTGTGAAAGCCGGATTGTTATATGAGCTATAAGGCTATGTGTATGCACTGCCACGCCAATAGTCCCTGAGTAGCTAACAACAGTTCGGGTCAAGACTGTGTGTCTTCCCGGCGGAGAAAGGGGATGAGGGTGGAGTGTGATGTGGAAGCCAAAAGGCTATGTGTGAGCACCGCTACGCCAATAGTCCCTGAGTAGCTAACAACGGTTCGGGTAAAGACTGTGTGTCTTCCCGGCAGAGAAAGGGGATGAGGGTAGGGTGTGATTGTGGATCTACTATTGTGAGCCAGAATGGCTATTTGTGTGCACTGCCATATCAATAGTCCCTGAGTAGCTAACAACGATTCGGGTAAAGACTGTGTGTCTTCCCGTGGAGAAAGGGGATGAGAGTGGAGTGTGATTGTGAATTTGTGACAATTGTGGATAAGCTGGGACTGAGGTATAGTTGTCTAGTAGAGCAGAGCTAATTCAACTGATGGCTAATTAGACTACATGATCGGGGGGTTCTCTATTCTGAGGGAACTACCCCGGTATGGCCAACCTGGCTAGCCACCATGTTGGTTGCACCGGTATTGACCCCAAGCTGAAAGGCAGTGCATAAAATTAGAATCAGCGATGTGTGTTGTTGTAAATATGAACTGTGATGTGAATGCCGGAAGGGCAATTTGTATTTGTGAGACAGTGAGAAGCTATCGTATTTGTGCAAGCGGCAGAAGCCGAGGCATTCTTGCAATGTGATATGTGTACAAGTGACGAAAGCTACGTATCATTGTGTATATAGCCGTGGGTGCTGTCGTTTGGTGAAAATCGTCACGCATTAATGTGAATCTGTCGTGGACATTGTGTAATACCCAAAAGTTCTGGATGTGTGAGGGTAGTGCCATGAAACTTGATACGGCAATGTGATTGTTGTGAATACCCAAAAGTTCCGGTTACCACTAGTGGAACTACTGGTGGGTGTACGGGTGAGGGTAAAGCTGTGAAAGTGGATATAGCGAAAGCTGAAATGTTTGTGTATACAGCTGAGGCTGTCGTGTGATGTATTGAGGTTGTGGTGTTTACTCCCAGAAGGGGTAACTAGATTGAGTTGAGCAGAGTGGTGGCCTATGCTGCCCAACTGCCGAGATCTTATGATATGGCTCATGATTTAGAGCCTCTGGGTATTGTGGTTATGTGATCATAGAGTTTTGTGGCAATCGTGTGTGGAGGCGATTGCACTTGTTTGGAAATAGTGTGGTGATTGTGTTTGTGGGGCAATCGTGAAATGGGCCGATTGCAATTTGTGGCAACTGGGTTGAATTTATTGTGTAAGATTCTTTCGAGAATCTGCATTGTGATGCACTAATTGTGGGGGTGGTCTAGCAAAGACTTTCCCGAGATAGAGTAATTGGTGAAACAGAAGCCGTCATGAAGAGGCAACTGAGTTTATGGTTTATGTGGTGCGACAAATTTCGAGGACGAAATTTATTGAACAGGGGGAGAAATGTAATATCCCGAATTTTTAAACCTGAGGCTAGAGAATAAGCCTGAGATAAGTGGACTGCTAAGCCCCGGTTTAGCAAGATCCTAAATTGTGATTAAGAGATAATGACTCCAAAAGTGGATGTGGTTAGTGATAAATAAACCCTTTTGGAGATTATGGTGTGAGTTGGCACCCGATGTGATTCGTATGTGCTGTGAGCGGCGCCAAAACCCTGTATTTAAGCCCAATTATGTATTAACATCTAAATTGACTTAAAATAGAGGGAAGGCGCATATTGTGGCTAAATGAAAAGATGTGAAGTGTTGGTGGTGATTCAATGAGAATTACCGTAATTAGGGGCAAAACGGTAAAGTTACCAACCTATTGGTCAGTTACTGAAGAGGAAACTTATTGGTAACTTCAAGATCAATGGTTAGGATTGATTTGTGCAAGAGATCAAGGGGTGGAATCACATGTGTGTGAGCATATGTGAGTTCATGTGAGGTTTGTCAAGATGGTGACACTTGGCACCTTGTGGACTCTTAGATTTTGGTCAAATGTTCAAAGTGCTTTTCTCTTCCCTCTCCTTTATTTTGGTCGGCCAACACATGAGAAAAAGGGGAAAATCTGATCACTATCTTCATCATCTTCATCTCTCCAAAGCTTCCATTTTCGCCAAGCAAGGAAGGAAAGAGAAAGGTGAAAGCTCATGGTAAGTGCTCTATATGGTCCTCTATTGCTAAAACACCCTTCTATAATGTTGTTCATAGTGATGAGAGCTTCATCTCTATGGTTTTAGATTCTTGATTGGAGGTATTTAATGGCTTGAGGAAATTTGGAAAGATGGAGAATCAAAGAATTGGTTTGGGAAAGAGGAAGAGGTGAGTATTTGAAGACTTTTGATCTAAGTTTTGTGAGTTTTGGTTGAGCTTTGTGGATTTCGAATTTTGTTCTGATTTTCTTGTGATTTTGGATTGGATGAATTGGGTTGTGTTTTATGTTGAAAATGGTGTCATGTTGTGGTATTTAATCATTGGAATTGGTTTGAATTGGATTGGACACAATGGTTGAAAAACTGGAAATTCTGTCCAGTGAGAATTCTGTCTGGGTAGTCTGTTTGTGTTGCCATTTTGAATGGACAAATGATGTTGGAAAATTATGAAACTTTCCAGTCTTAAAGTTCACATCTCAAGCTTTAAAATGGACATAAATTTTGTGTCATTTCGCCTTGTGAGCTGGGAGTTTGGACTGACCAAAGTTTGGCATCCAATTGGACCCTGTTTTGGCAAGTATGTTCTGGACAGTCAGATGACGTGGACGTTTTGACTGGGCAAATGATGTTAAAAAATTATGAAACTTTCCGGTCTTAAAGTTCACATCTCAAGCTTCAAAATGGACATAAATTTTGTGTCATTGCGCTTTTTGAGCTGGGAGTTTGAACTGACCAAAATTTGGTATCCAAACTGGGCTCTGTTTTGGCACAACGTTAGAGTTTTGGTAAATCTGGACTTTTGTGGTGATTTCTAGTAATGGCCAATATTTTTCCTAGAAATAGAACTTAAATAGCTTTCATTTGGCTTTGGAATCACCTTATTTCTATTTTTCCTGAATTAGTTATGATTTTTGGAAGTTCAGACAAGAAACTGGATTTTCTGGGCCGCAGCCAACCCCCATTTTCAGCATTTTGAGATTTTGAAAGGGTTCAGTATTCGTTTGGTTCGCTAGTAAGCGGAGCTGGAGCATACGTGGAAAGAAAAGAGTAGGGAACTTACCTCTCCTGCATGTATTGATATTTGTGTTTGTGTATTGATGCATGTTATTGCTTTGCTTGATTATGTGAAACATATATGAATGATTGAAGCTCTGTTTCTATTTATGCTATGGCCATGAGTATGTTGTTGAAACATTGAGCATGCGAATATATCATTATGTGAACACGAGTTATTGTGATGCAAGCATGTCATGCATTAAACACTTATCTTGCATGCATATTGGTATCTATTTCCTACTGGGATTCTCTAGAATCTCACCCTCCCCTACCAACATTTTAGACAGGTCAAGTGGCTTAAGGAAGGAGCAAGTGACTAGGGGCGGCGAGAATCCCTTATGGGCATTTGTATTTAGTAGTTGGCTATTGTTATATGCTGGGATAATTGTATATGTTCGGATGATAGTTGGGATGTATATTTGGATATTGTATTTGTATATTGGATGAGTATTGAGTATGCATGTATGGAGTTGAGATTTGTGTAATCCCCGTTTGAAGAATTGTAAAGGGCGAATGTGCCCTATGAATTCTATATAAAGGTATGAACCCGGGAGTTGCAGGGAAGTTATTGTTGTACACTCGGATATTTTTATAAATGTGATATTCCGCGTAATGTAATTGTATTCGAAATTGAATATGAGACCAGGTAAATTATATTTCGAAAGTTATATGTGAAAACCCTGTCGTGAAGATAGGATTTTAAATAAGTTTTGTTTCCTATTGGTCTCTATTTCATTTTAATTGAGTATTTCGGATATAATTACGTCAGGGGTTACAAGTCTATTTGGAAATATCCTTTGGTCTGAAGAATCCCAACAATGCCAACCTGGTGTGTAGGCTTTAAAAAGTTCTGTCACTATGGATGTCACTTTTTTTGAAATTGAACATTACTACAGAAAGCCTTCCATTTTGAGGGAAAGGTGTGAGGAATGGAGTCCTGCCTCCACACTTGAAGCAGAGCCTGGACTTGAAGACCAGAAACCTAATAACTCACCACATGAATTTGAACCTGAACTTGTAAACCAACGTACATAAACACCTGAACCTACACCTAATCTTCTTCTAATCAAAGATATTACAACTGAAAAGTAGCAAATGAAGTTGTATAATCAGGCAGAAGCCAATACACCAATTGAACACACCTACTGAGATGCACTTAGACTCCACTCCACGTCCAGCAACTCAAGATTGTGAACCATCAGATGGACATCCCGTTGCACATGGAAAGGGTCTGAGATCATGTAACATGCATCCCATTGGTAACTTTAAGTCATATGTTAAGCTAGCTTGTCATTATGGAGCTTTTGTTTCTAATATCATACCTTGTACGTATATGAAACTTTGAGTTCAGTTGAAAGGATTGCTGCTGCCCCAGAAGAAGTGAACTTTACCGTCCATTGTGCCAGTTTGATGTAAAAACCGTCTTTATAATTTGTAATGCATAGGAGGAAGTGTACATGGAGAGTGTCCTTGGTATTAACGTTGGCTACGGTAGAAAAAATTGAAGTGAAGTGTGCAGACTCCTTAAATCCTTAAATAAATACAAGCAGTCATCAAGAACTCCGTTTTATAGAATTTCATGTATAGTCAAAGGCTGCAGATACATTCAGGAACAAGTTGATGACACCTTTTTCACCAAAATATTTTATAATGGGAAACTTGTTATTATAGTTTATGTTAACGGTAATATAGCCTTCGGTGATTTTGATGATGAAATTGAACAGTTGAAGAGGGTTATGGCTTAAGAGTTTGAGATCAGAAGTCTAGTGGTATTATGGTATTTTTTTGGGCATGGAAGTAGCAACATCTAAATGTGACATTTCCATGTTACAGAATATAATTTGAACCTTCTTGAACAAAGCACGTGGAGCAAGACAAGAACTTCAACAAAGAAAAGTTGGACTCCAAAGTCACAAGTCTCATTTATGGTTATGCTAATGAATAGGCAGTTGCTTTTTAAAGACTTAGTGGCTGAGAATGGTCGATATCCACTCTCCATCTTGAAGGATGTGTTTGATGATTTATTAAATTAGAAGCATTATTATTACTACTACTACTATTCAGTACAAATTACTGCTGATATGTATTCCTATTATTGTTATTAATGTTACCTTTCTTTTAAAAAATTCGATTATATTTTTAAGTGATTTGGAGGAATGATAATGAGAGTCTGATCCTCCTCTAAACCATGGATTTATTACTTCCCTTTTAAATAAGAAGTTACAAGACAAAAGATGCAGCCAATCTGATTGACATTCTTCAATCTTTCTCCAAATTCTGCAATTTTAACATCTGATCGCTATTTGTGTTCGTTCTTCTTTATTTATTTTATATTTTGATTGAGTTGTTTTTCAACTACTGTTGTACTGTGTTCCAATGTAGGCGCAATTTTGATGCTCAACTAGCATAACAGAATTTCAAAAGCAGTAATGACCTCAATCACATTAAAGACCTAGAGGCTATGGTAATAAAGTTCACACGACTTTTGAGTTAGCTTACCTTAACATAAAAGAATAGCTACAAGAACAGCACTACATTGCAAGAGATCTCTCTTGATCATACAAGAAGCTTCACATGATATATTGAATTATATGTTTATGGTGCAGGAGCTTTTTTCAAGAGCTAAGGCACAGTAAGCAGAGATCCTCTCCCTTCGTGAACAGATTGCTGTTGCTTGTGTGAAAGTAAGAAATTTAACCAGAAGTATTATTTATTCATCATTGATATTTGAAGAAATTAATTAAACTTTGAATGAAGAATGCAAATTAGAGAGAAAATTCTCTAAACTAAGAAAGGGATGTGATGTCCTTGAAAAGTTGTTATCATTTAGCTTCTTACTTTGATAAAGCTAACTTTGAAAATTTGTTTGCTTGGGCAATTGATGAATGGCAAAATGAAGTCATCACTTCTGCATCCAATGAGTTGGCCCAAAGAAAGAGTGATCTTGAACAAAATTTAAAACTGGCTTATGATTTCAAGGTGATTTACTTTTTCTTATGTGTGTTAGTGTTTTGCTTACCTTAATAGGAGATGTCTTTGTCCAGCTGATATATATTTTTGTCCCCTTCCCCCAACTATTACTTTATGGTTTAGGGCAAGTAAGAAGCATAAAGTTCCTCGTCAGGATTCAGTTTTTGCAGGATTATTGGTGCAAAGCGCACCATAGAATAGGAAAACAAAAGTGAAACCTCGACGGTCTTATGTTTGTAGTACATGCTTTTGTTTTCTAGCCGCTGGTATTTATGATAAATTATTTTCTAGGCTGCAGAAGATGAGAGATACATCTTCATGTCATTGATGCTGGGGTTACTTGCTGTATATAGTTTATGGCCTCGTGTTATGAATGCTTCCTCCATATTTAACAGCATAAAGCTATGGATGATGTAATACTGGAAAGGTGATTAGTGAAACATGTGATGTACTGATTTGCATAAATATCCAGTACTGTTGACGTCCAAAGTATTATATGTTCCTGAAATGCCATATAGTAGATGGGGGTGACTGTATGTTGATATCATGAATTCCCTCTATTCTCTATTAGCAAGGCTATTTATGCTATTTCTGAGGCAAAACAGCTTTAAATGCTTGATTTCATTTAATCAGAAGGAGTGTGAAAGAAGGAATGTGTAGGAAGGGGGATGCGTGAACATATTTCCTGATGACTTACAGCAAGTTAGCAAAATTCAAGCACACTTTAAATTTTGAATGAAAATAATAAAGACCAAGGGGATAGAGAGATATAAATCAGAACAAGTCATCTTGGATAAATCATTCAAAGAATACCCACTTGAAACTTTTGCTTATCAAAATGTCAGATCAGTTGCCACATTCTTTATTCTTTAAAATACACTTTTCAATACTAATTGTGGTGTCTCATTCTGGTTCTTGGGCTGCCTCTTCTGATAGGTTCGGCACAAAACAATAGTGGATCCATCATTTCCACCCCTAAAAGCATCACCTTGTCCTCAAGGTGAAAATCAGGAAAATGGGCAGCTAAAAGTGTAACGTCTTCCCATGTGTTAATACAATCTGAGAGTTGATGCCACTTGACCAGGACTTGTTGGCTATCATCTATCATTCTTCTGACTTTTAGGATCTTCTCAGGCTGCACTTGCAATTCACACTCTTCAGTTAGGAAGCTAGGAAGGGGTTGAACAAATGTAGACGAGGAGATGGACCTTTTAAGTTGTGACATGAAAAGTAGGATGAACTTGGGCAGTTTCGAGCAGCTTGAGTCTGCAATTAACTTTCCCCACACGTTGGAAAATCTCACAAGGTTCATAGAACCTTGGAGCCAACTTCTCATGTTGCTTCTTGACTAGTTTCTTGAGTTTGCAGGGCTGTATTAGTAGGTAGACCTTGTCCCCTATTTGAAATTGAGAAATTCACATCTCTTCTTTTCTTGTCAGCTTGCTCTTTCATCTTAACCTGAGCTTGTTCAAGGTGGAACTTGACAATCTGCAGAACCTCATTTCTCTGTCAGCTGTTCATGAACTTCCTCTACCATGGAATCATCATCTTTCCATTTTAAAACTTGTAATCTTAGAAGGAAAAAATGATATTCTAAATTCCTTGAGTTAACATATACAAAGTACCCTATTTATATACATATGTCAGTATCACTAATAGTTGTTAGGATCCCTGATTATAGGGATATTATTCCTGATTATTCTAACGTAATCTAACACTCCCCCTCAAGTTGGAGCATATATATTGATCATGCCCAACTTGTTACAAAGATACTCAACCCGTGTCCCATTTAAGGCTTTCGTTAGAAGATCTGCCAGTTGGTCATTTGATCGCACGTGCCCTGTAGATACAACATTCTCTTTTATCTTGTCACGAATAAAGTGACAGTCAATTTCAATATGCTTCGTACGTTCATGAAACACAGAATTCGATGCAATATGAAGTGCTGCTTTATTGTCACACCATAGTTTTGCAGGTAATGTCGTGGCGATGCCAATTTACTTCATGAGTTGAAATACCCACACAATTTCTTGTACTGATTGTGACATGGCTCTGTATTCTGCTTCTGCACTTGACTTTGACACAACACTTTGTTTCTTACTTCTCCAAGATATCAAGTTTCCACCAACAAACACACAGTAACCCGTAGTGGACCGTCTTGTGGCCTTAGATCCTGCATGATCTGCATCACAGAAGCACTCAACTTTAGTGTGCCCATAATCTGTATAGAGGATTCCATGACCTGGAGAACCTTTCAAATAATGCAGTATATGCTCTAAGGCTTCCCACTGTGCCACTGTTGGAGATGCCATGAACTGGCTGAGTACACTAACTGAAAATGTTATATCAGGACGTGTCACTGTCAGATAATTCAGTTTCCCAATGAGGCGCCTATACCTTTCAGGATATGCAAACGGCTTCAGTTTCTCTAAATCAATCTTTTTCTTCAGTTCATCAGGAAGCTCATCAAACATGCTATCATTAAGATCTAGAAACGGATTCGAAATCATGGGAATGTTGCTTGGCGCAGCTCCAAGCTTTCCAGTCTCCTTTAAGAGATCGAGAACATACTTCATCTGAGTCAAAAGGATACCCTTCTTGCTTCTCAAAACCTCAATACCAAGAAAGTACTTTAATGGGCCCAAGTCTTTTGTCTGGAAGTGAGAGTTAAGAAAGACTTTAAGTTCTGAGATTCCAGAAATGTTACTCCCAGTAATGACAATATCATCAACGTATACTACTAGAAGAATCATGCCTGCATCAGACTGCTGGTAGAACACAGAGTGATCACACTTACTTTGGCTTAATCCAAACTTGTTAACCACACCACAAAACCTATCAAACCAGGCACGAGGACTTTGTTTCAAACCATATAACGACTTGCGGAGGTAGCACACTTTCCTATGCTCCCCTTGAGCAATGAAACCGGGTGGTTGCTCCATATAAACCTCCTCAAGGAGACCACCATTCAAAAAGGCATTCTTAACATCTAACTGATGCAAATCCCAATGCTAGGTAGCAGCCAAAGAAACAAGAAGACGAACAGATGTGAGCTTAGCCACCGGGGAAAAAGTTTCAGAATAATCAACGCCATAAGTCTGGGCATATCCTTTGGCAACAAGTCGAGCTTTTAGCCGTTCCAAGGAACCATCAGCCTTAGTCTTGACAACAAACACCCATTTACAACCAATGGCCTTCTTCCCAGAAGGTAGATCAACAAGAGTCCAGGTACCAGCCTTTTCAAGGGCCATCATTTCATCTTCCATCGCTGCACGCCAACCAGGGTGAGACAAGGCTTGATGAAGGGAAGTTGGGGTGGAAATGGACTCAAGGGTGGCCACAAGGGAAGAGGATACAGGGGACAAACGCTGGTAGGAGACAAAGGAGGAGATAGGGTAGGTACAGTCAGCATATCGTTTGGGAGGACAATGAGGACGGGTACCTTTTCGGAGGGCAATAGGCAGGTCATCAGGTTGATCAATGGCAGAATCAGGGGCAACTAGATCTGAGGAAGGAGGATTAGTAGGCAGGGAGTCATGAACGGGATCCGTCGGCGAAATAGTCACTGGTGAAGGCTGAACATTGGCAACATCAGCATCAGTAATGAGATCAGGTGCCGGAGCAGCAGCTTGGACTGGTGAGACAAGGACATGATAAACCAAGACATCATCAGACTCGTCAACGACAGAGGGAGACCCAGACAAAACCGAAGACGTAAAGAAAAGGGAAGACTCATGAAAGGTGACATCAGTGGATACAAGGTAACGACAGAGATCAGGAGAGTAACACCGATAACCCTTCTGAACCCGAGAATAACCAAGAAAGACACACCTTAAGGACTTGGGATCGAGTTTACTGACACTTGGACGGACATCCCGGACAAAGCAGACACAGCCAAAAATTTTAGGATCAACAGGAAACAACTTAGTGGTGGGAAAGGAAACAGAATATGGAACCTCACCACTAAGGACAGTCGAAGGCATGCGATTGATGAGGAAGCAAGCAATAGACACGGCATCAGCCCAAAAGGTTTTAGGGACACAGGAGTGAAACATGAGAGCTCGGGCAGTTTCTATGAGATGACGGTTCTTTCGTTCGGCAACACCATTTTGGGCAGGTGTATCAACACAGGAGGATTGGTGGAGAATGCCATGACTATGCATATAATCGGTGAACGGGGCGGAAAAATATTCTTTTGCATTATCACTTCGAAAGATTTTCACTGGAGTATTAAATTGGGTTTGAATTTCAGCACAGAAATGACGAAAATGAGTAAATAATTCAGAACGCTGTTTCATGAAATAAAGCCAAGTGGTTCGGGAAAAATCATCAACAAAAGTGACAAAATAACGATAACCAGTCTGAGACAAAATGGAACAAGGACCCCAAACATCAGAATGAACTAACTCAAAGGGGGACGCAGCCCGTTTATTGACTCGAGGTGCCAAATGAACACGATGGTGCTTGGCAAACTGACAAGACTCACAATCTAAAGTTGACACAGACGAAAACTGAGGATACAATCGTTTAAGGGTTGAAAGGGACACATGACCTAGACGACAATGAATTTCAAAGGGAGACGAACCACCAGAACAAGCAACAGAACGCGGCACCTGATCATCAAGGATGTAATGCCCACCAGATTCATAACCTCTACCAATAATCTGCTTCGTCGAAAGATCCTGAATTAAACAATGGTCAGGAAATAGTGAGATAAAACAGTTCAAACGACGGGTCAGTTTACTTGGCGACAAAAGATTAAACGTAAGATCGGGAACATTAAGAACAGAAGATAGTGAAAGAGATGGAGTTGGTTTAACAGTGCCTGATCCAAGTACACGGACTGAGGAACCATTGGCGACGAATATGGAGGATGGGTTGTCATACGGGGCATACGATGAAAATAAATGATGGTTACCTGTCATGTGATCGGTGGCACCGGAATCAATGACCCACTTCGTGGAAGCAGTAGCAAGACCAGAAGATAAAGTACCTGTAGCGAGGGCCCCTGCAGAGGATGGTCCAGAATTAGATTGATCAGGGCTCTGGGCAATATGGGCAAGACCACGTTGCTGATCACGCTGCTGTTTATTCTGCAATCTACGACAATTCTTCTTAATGTGACCAGGTTCCTTGCAATAATTGCAGATAAAACTGCCAGAATTCATGGTTGGAGTACTAGTTCCATATTTGGACACATAATTCTTGTTGTCAAAGGGGCCACGTCCAGCTAGAGCACTGGCGTTTGGATCAACAGACGAACTAACCAAACTATCAGCACGAAGAACCCGTGAGAACACATCTTCAAGGGAGGGAAGCTCCTGACTAGACAGAATTTGAGAGCGAATAGTCTCATAAGAAGGGTCAAGAGCTTCAAGAAAACTGATGATAGCCTGAAGTTCCAGATTCTTGATACGGGTCGGAAGATCCGCTTGCGGAGACATGAGTACTTTCATCTCCTCATACAACCTTTTGAAGTCCAAGAAGAAGTCCTTCAAGGGACGACCCTGCTGCTGAGAACGATAGAAGCCTTTACAGACTTCATGAACCCGAGTAATATTCCCTTTGCCAGAGAACATAAACTCAAGATAACTTATAAGTTCCTTTACAGTGTTGCAGTGACTAACAGAAGACAGAATCCGTGGTTCAATAGAGTTCCGAATCTGAAAAAGGATCCGAGCATCGGCTCTATTCCAAGCCAAAAGTTGTTTTTCATCACCAGAGGGTGGATCCTCAGTTAAATGGGCTTCCTTCTCAACACCCAAAATATAAACTCTAACAGTTTTGTTCCAATCACTATAATTCGTCCAGTTCAATTGAGAAGCAGTAATCTTAGCAGACATAGGTAACATATCAGAATTCATAGAGACAGCCATAAATAATATTTCAGGAGACCGTGGATCAACACAAGTAGGCCACAAGAGCAAAAACACAAAATGCCAAAGAAATGCAGCCAACAAATACCACAGACGTGACTAAAGGTAGCAACACCAGCTGAGATAAAAATTGCCAAAAATATATCACAGCGGGAAAAAAAAATATATCAGAAGGTACCCGACGGAAATCAGAATTGGGTCATGCAGCCACCGGGGAAGGAATCGTCTTGATGAGTCGAGCAGGACGTACTGGAGAAACGTCGCAAACGGCGGCTGGAAAAGCTGCACGTGCCGGCGCGTGTTCTGGGAGGCGGAGGACGAGACAGCGCGTGAAGGAGCACACGGCACCGGATCGAGACACCACCACGGGGATGCACCGATCGGAGGCCGACGGAGCACGGAGAGGCGCGCGTGTCGGCAAGGGAGAGACCGGCGATGGAGGATCTGAAACTTCAAAGAAATCACGATAGGTGTGTTCTGGGCAAAAGAAACAGACGGCAGGGGAAAAAGAAAAGGGAAAAAAAAATCTAAAACCTAGGCTCTGGTACCATGTAATCTTAGAAGGAAAAAATGATATTCTAAATTCCTTGAGTTAACATATACAAAGTACCCTATTTATATACATATGTCAGTATCACTAATAGTTGTTAGGATCCCTGATTATAGGGATATTATTCCTGATTATTCTAACGTAATCTAACAAAACTGAAGGGGGAACTCGCCCCATACAGACCTTAAAGGGTGTTGTGCCCAAGAGGTAGATAGTATTAAGCCAAAATTCTGCCCAAGGCTACATCTTCACCCATTTCTTTGGGCATTCTGTAGCAGAACACCTGTGATAAATCTCCAAACTGCAGTTAACAACTTCGGTTTGGTTGTCAGTCTGTGGATTGTAACCGGAATTGTACTTTAGAGCAGTTCCTGATTGAGCAAACAGCTCTCTCCAGAATTGACTGATAAATACATGATCTCTTTCTGAAACGACCGACTTTGGAAAGCCGTGCAGTTTCACCACTACGGTTATGAAACTCTGCTACATCTTTAGCAGAACAAGGATGCAAGAGAAGAACAAAGTGCGTATATTTAGTAAACCTGTCCACTACTACCATGATTGTATCATACTTAACGTGTCTTAGGCATTTCCACAATAAAATCCATGCTGATGTCTTCCCACACATGTTGAGGAATCAGTAACGGCTGTAACAAGCCCGCGGGACTAGTTGCCTCATACTTGTTATGTTGGCAGGTTTCACACCTTGCAAGCTGATCTTGTATGTCTTTTTTCATCCCTCCGCAGAACACTAGTATAGGCCAAAAATCTCTGTAGATAAAGGTGGAGCTAATGTTGGCCCTAGTTATAGAGGAAATAGATAGAAGGCTGAATCAGAAGCAAATAATCATGAATTGAAGAGTTTGGAAGAAACAGATACTAAAAACCCGTGTGCAACACACGATCTTTAATAGTGTTGTTGTTTGTATGTGAATACATGTATTTTGGGTATGATTTCTGTTTATTTTATTTCTTGTGTATATGGTTTGATAAATTGTATTTTTATGATTTAATTAAGGGTTAAGGTACAAATCTGACAACAAAGTTTTAGCAAAGAGGCGTCTGGCACAATAATATTTATTTGGGTGTAAAAATATACATGAAATTTTACAAAGAGACAAAAAGACTATATCGGTTAACCCTTATAAATTGCCATTACCTTTTTTTTTGTGGGACCCACTTGTTGGCCACCTCACTTCATTTTTGCCCCACCTGTTCTTTCTCTTCAGTGTCCTCCTCTCCCTCCTGCCTCACCGTCGTCCATGGCTGCTCCATGCCTCACATCAATGACTTACATTCTAGAGTGATTATTCAATCTTTTTAGGGATTTTTAATTAATTTTTCTTACTCTTTTATCTTATATATTCTCTTTATTAAAATTTTATTACCACATTTTTTCAATATTTTAAAATTCAACTTATAAAAATTTTCCCTCTCCTCCAAATCCCTCACACCAAACAAACCCTTAAGATTCTATCACCAGTGACTTGCATCTTAAACTAATAACTGTGTTGGGATTCAAATTATTTGGTTAATATGCCTTGACTTACAATCATTGTACTAACAAAGAGCAGGTCCATGTTCCCTCCAACCAGTAAGTTAATATCAATGAGACATCAATGTTAACCAAACCATCCATAACCTACCAAACAATTTTCATCCAACAAATCGCGCAAAAGTCTGGAACAGAGTAACATTTCAAAGAAAGCAAGGAATAGTACAAAATCTAGTTACCACTCTTCAAGCCAATGGTGGAATCCCCGCACGTCGAGGTGATACAAAACGCCTTTGTAACGAATCTCATAATTATAACATCCGACTATTTTTCACAAAGATAAGCGAAAACGTAAAAACAAAAGAAATCATGATGCCTATATAGTTTTGAGACAAATTTAAATTATTTCAGACACAATTAAGCATACAATTATCTGACATTATATGTTACTTACGTCATATAATATTTTCTTTCATACAACGTTAAATCAGAAGAGAAAAAGAAAACCCTTCGCTCATAGTCAGAGAGCAAAAGATATACCTGCATCTGGAAGTAAATAAGCAAAATGAATTTTCTCTTTGCCAAAAAAAAAAAAGTGAAAGGTGAATTACAATCTTATGTAACACGAATCAGAAGTACAACCATGACAAACACACATGTCATTACAAAGATCAGAAGCCAAGTCAAGCATGAGGTCTTGGAACTCTGTAGATATAGATGTTGCTCGAGTATTTACACGACTTGTGTTTGCCAAACTATGTTCAATGGCCTTCTCAGTAGAATCAAGAATCTGCAAACCAGCCACCCAGAGTCACTTTTCATAATAACACCTCTCATCATTCAAGCTCCAAAATTATTTTCTATAAAAATGAATAAATACTCCTAGATACTGATACAATCAGTACTGTTATATCATATATAAAAATGTAGTAAGTTGGCTTGTTCATCAAAAGCATTACATTATAGTAGTACTAAAGCTATATATTTGGACACCCTCCTGTGGGGTGTTAGAATTTCCTTTTCTCGGATTTATGTAATGAACCTTAAACTTTTAACTAGCAAGTGTTTTGGGTTAATAATATTATTTTTGGTCCTCACGATTTGACCAAATTTTGGTTTTAGTCCCTATAGTTTCAAATCATTGGTTTTTATCTCTATAATTTCATAAGGACTTAGTCTAAGCTTAAGAATAGGGAATAAAATTAAAACTCGTTAAAAAGTGGCTAAGGGTTTTGTTAAATGTTTATTATGTGGCTAAGGGTTTTGTTAAATGTTTATTATGCCTAAGGCCCATATCAAATAAAGCTAAATGCCAATAGATGATGTAAGGATACCTCGTGAGACATGAAAGAGTGATGACTTATACTCCAAGTTTTGAAATAGGTGATGGACATTAAGAAAAAGAATTCACCTCCTCAAGAGATCCAAGACCCCATAGGGAGGATGAAGTGCCTATTAACCTGCGAACGGCCCAAGCTATTACTCGGCTAAGGATTTTGTTAAATGTTTATTATGTCTAAGGCCCATATCAAATGAAACTAAATGCCAATGGATGATGCAAGGATATCTCATGAGAAATGAAAGAGTGATGACTTATACTTCAAGTTTTGATATGGGTGATGGACATTAAGAAAAAGAACTTCACCTCCTCAAAAGATCTATTACCTCATAGGGAGAATGAAGTGCCCATTAACCTGCAAATGGCCCAAGCCATCATGCGGCTAAGGGTTTTAAAAAATGATGATTATGTCCAAGGCCCATATCAAATGAAGCTAAAATGCTAATGAATGATATAATGATACCTTATGAGTTCTAAAGGATTATCTCTCATTGAGATGTTTTCTAACATGATTGATGTGATGAGATAATGGTCTTTTAGGTTCATAGACCCTTTGACTATGGTTGGCTATCTAATGCATATACCGTCCTTGTGATGTATATTTATGTGAAGTGATGCTAGATACATACTCAGGTGAAGCGACAATTAGCACTTGATCCTAGGGTTTTCATTGATTATGCATGGATGACAATGATGATTATCAACAATAAATAAATATATATCCTCCAGTGTCCTATTTTAGGAATGACCCTAGGTTGGTGGTATCTATCCTAAGAAAGGCAGGTACTAATTAATTGGATAGGACGATAATTTCTACTAATAGGTGCAATGGTTTCAAAGTGGTTCTAATTCTCATATTTAAAGGTCTCCTAACTGCCCCCATCATAAAGATGAAGACCCCATATAGGGCCCAAAATGTGTGTGAGGAGAATAGTGTATGTGTTTAGTGTGTGTGGAGAACATATCAATCTATGGGCCTAGGTTCTACCCAACCCTCATATGCTAAACAGATCACAAGATAGATAGAAAAGAAAAAACAAATAAGGAATTTAATAAATAAAAAAAATTATTCAAAAACTAATAATAAACATAAACATAAAAATAAAAAGGTTAATTAAAATAAAATTAAGGCCAAATTATTTTTAAACACTTAACTTAAATGGGTTTGACTCTCAAACCATCCCCAGTGGAGTCGCCAAGCTATAGCGCCCGAAATTTGGAAAAACACGGAGCCGCCACCAAAATTTTGAAAAAGGATAATTTTGGAAACCTTTTAGAAAAACAGAAACTAGTCTACAAAAATCATTTAGGGTTCGGGAGTCGTTTGTGTAAGGAAAAGGTGTTAGGCACCCCACAACACACATTCATAAAAATGGTTACCCTAAGTTAATTATTTAAAAATAAATATGACTTTTAATCTTATGATAATTACCAAATAAAAAGAAAATATTTACAAAAATAAATGAAAGGAAAACAAAAGAAGATAAAAAAGGAACATTTATTTACAAAAAGAAAATAAGAAAAAATATATTTATTTACAAAATTAGACTTGATCTGAGATGAAAACTTAGGGCCTACATACCTTTTAGAGGGATCAAAGCCCACGTAGTTTGGGGGTAGAAAAGCGTGTCACTTTGTTGGTGTTTTTTAGAAAATGAGATTTTTTATTTTTAATTTTCGTTTTTTATTTTTTTTATTTTTTGTATTTTCTATTAATAAAACTTCCTAGCTTAACCTAATCACTATCAATGGGATATTTTTTTTAATTTTCGTTTTTTAATTTTTTTATTTTCCTCATAGGTAATTCCTAATTTAAACCTATTAGCATAAATGAGAGATTTTTTTTTATTTTTTATTTTTCATTTTTTTTTGTATTTATTATTTTCCCTTAATGAATGACAATTTCAATCATCATCAATGAGGGGATTTATTTTTATTTTAATTTTTTTTAATTTTTTCCCTTTCAATGATGATTGATAATTTGGACACTGATCATCATCAATAGGAGAATTTTCTTTTTTTCCTTTTTTTTATTTTTTCTTTTATTCTCCCCACAAGTAGTTTCCTAATTTAAACCTATCAACATAAATGAGAATTTTTTTTATTTTCTATTTTTCATTTTTCATTTATTATTTTCCCTTAATGAATGATAGTGCCAATCATCATCAATGAGGGGATTTATTTTAATTTTTTTCCCTTTTAATGATGCTCGCCAATTTGGACACCGATCATCATCAATAGGAGGATTTTATTTTTTTTTTCTTATTTTCATTTTTTATTTTTTTCTTTCAATTATGATTTCCAATTTGGACACTAATCATCATCAATTATTTTTGTATTTTTGAATGGAGCTCGGACAAAATAGGGTGTTCACATGTTGTCTCTCATTCAAGTCGAGATGTGTAACGAGGAGCCTAGATCTCAGGTTTGTAAATAATTTCATTTAATGTAACATTGAGTCTTTCCATACATTATTTTAATTAATTCTTTCATTTCTCTTACTCAGTAATCCCCAGCATTCCCCAGCACCAAAGGCAGTTACAATCCGCTAGAGATTGGACATGGCGACCCTGGTCCTTCACTAGAGCCTAGAGAACCTTGTACTCTATATTTGGAAGTCCTGTACCTATGTGTTGTTGCCGATGCTATTGTATACACACATGTTACCACCCACCATAATAACCAAATCCGAGACGATCAATGTAAGGTCAATGTCACAAGTGTTCGACAGGGGGACGAAGGTGTAGATGTCTTGTTCCCCGATGAAGAGGTTGCCAAACTAGGTCAGGCAACAGAATCTTTCATCTTGTGGCCTCAACATCTTTTTCAGACTGTGACAACCCCTCCAATTGTAAGAAACACCTTACTGTTACTTGATCCTTGACATCGTACTTATAATCTTTATTTTGTGTGTTGCTAGGATAAAGAAGAAGTGACAAAATTTCCCTTATTGACACAACTGCAAAATATTCATAAAAAAATTAACAAGGTTGACTTGCAGATGGCCTGTGGGATTGTGGGTCATGCAATCTCGTATAATTTTGAAATTGATAACAAAGATATTAAAGAGTTCATATCTTTGCAGGAGATAGACATAGGATGGGTCACATTTACAATCATGTGAGTTTATTTTTAATTCTTAACTTTAATTAATGCACGAATATTTAGGAGTTTTGGGTTTCTAAATTTACTAAGTTATTTCTCATTTCATTTATGTCGTATCTGCTTCCACAAAATGTGTGTCGAAAGAGAACTCGACACTTCATATGGCTTCTTATGTCTTGGCAATTTGTCAAGGTGTAATACTAGTAGGTTGGAAGATCGGATGGGCTATGTCGGCTATACAATAGGACAGACTCAGCTACCTTGCTATCTAGCACCAATTGTTGAAAGGCAAGTAACTTAATTTTATATATTTATACATATTCACTTTGCTAAGAAGTATCATGCTATCTAACCTCATTTTAATTTACATATGTTATTATAGTTATCATTGGAGTCTTTGTGTTGCTTGTCCCTTCATCAATGTCATCTTTTGGTTTGACTCATTGGGTCGCAAGTCAGATGGAGACATCAAAACCATTTTTAACGCATAAGTTAATTTTTTTGTCAATCATTGATTTTTTATTTTCCTCAATTGTTTTAATGTCTTCTATTTTTCATTTTAATTATAGTGCATTGAAGACATATTACATAATGGGTGGGAAGCGCTAAGGTAAAAGTGGTCCGACAAAGTGGTTCCAACCAAAGGTAAGTTGTTTAAATTCAAGTTCTTCGATTGACTATTGCTTTACATATGCCTTTATTCATTTTTACCATTTGCTTTTGATATATAGTGCCCTAGCCAATCAAAAAAACTGAGTGCGTCTTCTATGTTTTACTATATATGTATAACATTATTTTTAGTGGCCTTACTACCAATTTTGAATAGGTGATCATTTCTTGATTCTCAACTGAATTTCATTTCTATTCTTGTAATTGAATTGTTAGTTATTTCATTCAATTGATTGATTTATGTTAACATATTCTCCATTTTGCACATAGATTTTTTGTAATCAGGATGCCTGCACAATCGAAGACATTAATTTGATCCGAGGCATTTTGTCAAGCCATCTTCTACAACACATGGAGGGTGATGATGTGTAGAGTTTTTTTTATATAGTGCAGTGGTTTTGTACGTACAATGCTGTATTAAGTTTACATATTTGAATACTTTTCCTCCTGTTACTTTCATAATTTCTTATTTATGAGTACTTTGAATTTGTTAAGGCATTATGATTTATAGAGAACACTTTGGAAAATGATGATGAAGCATAGAGATTTCATGGAAGCATGTCATCTCTTTGGCCATATGATTGTCATGATTTACATTGAAAGTTGAAGTTTGAAAACATTAAAACGAAGTTATGATGATATATGCGCGATATGTCATGATAGAATTTTGAAGATTCAAAATATAATTGTCTGGGTTGGTGGTTTTCCAATGGCATTTGTGGTTATAAGGAGTAAAATTTATGTAAAAAATATATATAGTTACAATAACAATTTTCCTTGGAAATAGTCATTGTAACTGTTGTATATTAGAGATACAACAACTGTTACTAAAACAGTCATTGTATCTCTGAGATACTATCATACTTATAATGACTATTTTTAACAAAACAGTCGCTGTATCTCAAGACTTACAATGACTGTTTTTGAAAAACAGTTGTTGTAAGTCTGTTACCACGACTGTTTTACAATAGTCATCTTTTCTTGAGCTTTCAACGACACTCACAGAAACGTCCCCTTGAAAATGGTCATCTAAAGGGCATAAAAACGAACGTTAAAAGTGCCTTCTATAATAGTGAAGAGTTCACAATGGCCTATTGTGCTGGATTAGAGTCTTGACCCAAACTGTTCTCCATTTATATTTTGAAGGTTTACAGGCCAACTCCTCTAACAACAATCTTCCACTAACAACAATTTTCCATGAGTTTAATATTCCCGCGTCTAAGTAAAACAGAGCAAAATGAGAAGGCCAACAAGTATGGTTGTTGCTGTATCTCAAGAGTAAAGCCAACGGGCTGCACTTTTACATTAATTACATAGAGGAAGCCATGAAATGATGAAATTAGGAGTTGATGCTGGCACATAACACATTTCCTAAAACATGCAATGGAATCTGAAGTTGAACAGTGTACGAGAACCAAGAAATCCAACTAAAATGCATACAAACTAAATTAGTCAGAGTTGATGCAGATGTCGAAGCCGGAGGGGATGAGGACCAGAGTAAAGAAGCCGAGTGATGACGCTAGAGTAGAGGAGGGCTGAAATGACAAACCTGGAGAAGCACTCAATGGCTTGCATCTCATGATGGAAGAAAGGGTTTTATGTTAGAGGGTTAGGTATGGAATATCAAAAAATTACCATGGGTAATTTAGTCAGAATGATGTACAAATTTTTTCTCCCTAAACAGTAGAGAAATTCTTACATGCGATGTGCACTACCCAATAAAGGGAATGGCTATAATCTTTTTATTTTTTGGCAAAAAGAATGCCTATAATCTTATCACCAAGAACTGCAACCATTTCTGTAACAATGCTTGTATCAGACCCACCGGAAATCCTATCCCTAATTGGGTGAATCGTCTTTCCAGAATCGGTATTGTTCTATCTCAGATTTTGATTCTTGTAAGTATAGGTGATTTGTAGGTGTGGATAATTAATGGTGATTCATTGAGATGCAGGGTTTCTGTGCAATTGTGTGCTTCTGATGACATTGAAAGAAGGTAAGGCATCACAGAATAGAAGATAAGCACTGTTGTGAATGAGACAAGCAAGCATTAACGAGTAAGTCCAATAATAACAACAACAATAATAATAATAATGCAGGCAAATTCCAAGTATTCACGAAAAAGTAATGTTACGGTGAAGATTTTTATTTTTTGTCTCAATATTGATCTGAAAGTCTAAAAATAGTAATATCACTCTTCTTTTAACAACCGTTAACCGTTAATTTTGATTATAATAACTTAGAGAGTCACCACATGTATTCTGAATTTTTCCAACTCATCCTCTCTCTCTCACCCTTTCTCTCTCCCTCCTTCCATATCTTCTTCGATCGTCAAAAAGAATCTAGCTCTCAACCACGTTTGAAAACAAAAAATGCAAGCCTGGAAACTTCATCGACAATGTAAGTGAGGAAAAATAAGTGTAAGAAACTCCATTTTGCTCAATTGGATAGCTTCATCTTCCTGAGATTTCCCAACAAGTGAAAAAAGATGAATGAGACGATCATTACAGAGGGTACCTATACTGAAAATTTTCAAATCAATACTTGAAGTACACAACCCTATTCCATCACAAACATTCCGAAGCAGCGTGGCTCTTAGATCTCAGAATCCCCAAAAGTCCTCTACGAGGTGATAAAGAACCGATATAATTCATACAAGTCCTGTGATCTTGTTTGTGAATCTGTACAAAATATATAGGGCACAAGTCTATTGGCTAGAGCCTAAAAATCAGAAGGGAGTTACATAATAAATGGGCTGATATAAATAACTAATAGATACTCAATATTTCTCCCATATTTTTGCCTAATAATCTGTAAATATTTATTTTCATATTAACCACATGCCATAAGCAAATACCCAGATACGAAACCTTCAAAATCATTACAGGTTCCCATCAACGAAGACGGTGATGGAGAAGAGGAAGAAAAGTCGCTAGATTCTGAATGGGTTATCTTCGTAAATTGGTCTCTGTCTCAGTCTCGATCTTGGCTTTCTTCTCCGCCGCTTGGGTTAGGGAAATCAGAAACGATGCCGAACCCATTGGAATCTTCTATTGAGGCCCGAACTGGCTTTTGCCTGCTGCAGCAAGGGAAACGGCAGTGGTGAGGGTAGGCTTCACCTCCATGACTGTAACCATCGAAGAAGAAGAAGAAGATAGGGATGGAAGCTTTTCTTTTTCTCTGGAAAGATCGAAGAAGGGGGAAGGGAAAGGGGAGAGAGCGGATGAGGTGTAATGATAGGTGGAAAAATCAGATTCCATGCTGCTGTCATGTAAGCCACTTTAGTCAAAATTAACTGTTAAATGATGATTAAAAGAGAATCAACATTGCTACGTTTTAACTTCTAAGATAATATTAAAATCACAAAAATTTTTAACATAACATTACTCTTTTATAAATACTTTCGAACCAGATTTACACTGTAACCCTAATAATATATTATAAAACGTGTGGCATGTGTGGTTTTGGAAAGGCTTTTTTTCTTTGTTTTAAAAAGAATAAATAAGCCACTCACTAGTTATATAATATATTTGTCACATCAGATTTTTTAGTAAGTATGCCACATAAGCTCTAATTGAACAGAGTTAGTGCTAGATAGGCTAATTTAACACCGTTAAATGAAACTCCAAGTCTTTTTTAAATTTCAGTGATCAACTATTATAAACGGAGTAAACTTAAAAGACCAAAGTCATAAGTTTCAAACTTTAGGGATCAAAATCAAAATTAGGTGAAACTTCAAAGATTAAAAGTGGTGTTAACCCTTATTTATGCATATGAATTAGTTAGGGAGTACAATGCACTTCGAACCATCTCACCAGAATAAAAAATAAAAAATAAAAGAATTAGTCAAGTCATGAAATAAAATTATGAAAAATTTGACATTGAAAGTTTACTCATATTTAAAAATTATAATTGGAATTTGAATAGTACATACTCTCTCAGATCTTAAGTATAAGACATAGTTGATATTTTTTTGGAGAGATTAAGGAAGCTAAATAAGTCACTTAATAATATCATACGTTGTGAATCCTTAGATTATATATCAGTTTATAAGTTAGGTTAAATAGTTTGGAGAAAAAATAACAAATATAAATATTTTAAAGTAGTTAAGTTAAAATCGGCTACATTTAATCTAACTTTTTTTTTTACGGTAAAAAAAAATCTAACATTTTTTGGTTCATTAATCTAACATTTATCCTGCAGTATTAGCATCACGGTAATTCTGTTCGCATCATCAGCGTCAACAGTTTATCTATTTTCCTGTGCCGTAATTTTGCAATTATTTTTTTTTTTGATAAACTACAAAATAAATTGTGAAATAAAACATTTTGAATGAAAATTTGTAATTAGCAATATAACATCGATGCGAAAATCATCAAAATATTGTTTTTACAGGATAAATTTTAAAACTTGTCAGTTGTCATAACCCTCAAACATACTATATCTACGACGTTGAGTTTTGCCTTGTCTGGGAATATCTATATAAAACAAAACTTGTGTCCAGAAAGAGGCAGCTGCGTGCCGTTATCTAATTTTCTTATATTAATCATACCCAAAATTGTATTCCACAACATGAAACTTATTGTTGTGGAGACACCTCGGTTCAGCACTTTTTTCATATATTCCCTCCCGGACTTATTTGAAAAGTTGATTTTGATCCTAAATATAAGAGACATAAGGACTCTTCGGTATGAGGGAAGGGGAGGGAAAGTGAGTGGAGGAAAAAATTTTGGATTCGGATATAAAAAAAATTAGAGAAATAGGATTAAAAATTTTTAATTGAGTTTTCTTACTCTTTTATCATACATTATTTCTTAATTAAAATTTTATAACCCCACTTCAATTTTCTTAAATGCAACTCATAAAATTTCCTTTCCCCTCCCCTCTGTTCCAAATCCCTCGTACCAAACAGGCCCTTACAATATTGATCAATCTTTTCCCAATTTACCCCTATTAATATTCCCTCAACAATAATCAATGAGAGGGAATAAATGACTTGAAGATAGTTAGGATATTTTAAGAAATACATGTCATATTAACTAACTTTTTAACTTAATTTAATCAAATTAGGCAAATACATAGGTCCTATATTAAGGAAAGGAGGAGTAGTTTTAATGGTTTATATTTAATTTTTTTTTTAAATAATCATTTTGATATTAAACTTCTTCAATGTTTTTAAATTCATACTCTTGACCAGAGGTAGTATGTTAATTTAGATTTCTTCAATGCTTTTAAATTCATAGTCGTGGTCATATAGAAATTATTAGAGTTCCAACTTCATTGATAGCTTACTCTGTATAAAAGTGAGGAAAAATTAGTTGCAAACAAGGCATACAAAGGAACAATAAAAAATTAATGAAGTTGAGAGAAAATCCAGCAACCGTCATTCTGGTCTTGAGAAAGTCTAAATGTCAAGGTATTCAACAAATAGTCGCCTGGTCTCATTCCTTTCACATCTCTGCCCAAAACGATTGGTAAGAGAACAATCAGCTACCATCAATCATTTGTTAAGAAGACCAAAAGGAAGAAGCTTGTTTACCCATGTAGAAGTGCGAAATGAAACAATCAAGAGTAGTAA
Organism: Inga leiocalycina; assembly: GCA_963242795.1. Classification (NCBI taxonomy): domain Eukaryota; kingdom Viridiplantae; phylum Streptophyta; class Magnoliopsida; order Fabales; family Fabaceae; genus Inga; species Inga leiocalycina. The sequence continues at coordinate 26,327,043 of OY725324.1, forward strand.
GAGAAAGATTACAATGATTCAACAGTCAAAAGTAATTAGTATTACAATCAAGATTAATCTCAATCCAACAATCCAGAGTTCAACAATCAAAATGTAAGGTTCAAAATTGATCATCTACAATCGATAATCAACAACAAGTCAGCAGCCAAATTTCAAGAGTAAACCTTACCTTAGAAACCCTAATGAACTTCGTGGAGACGAGAAGCACAATGGTGATAAACTGAGGAGAATGACCGCGAGAGGGTCAAACATGAACTTGAAGAAGAAGACAGGATTGCATGATGTGTAGTAGCAAATTTTGATGAAGGCAGTGGCACTCTGACACGCAAGACCCGCGGCGGCGGCAACAGGAGGAAGAGAGAAGGGGGCGCTGATGGTGAATGGAAATGTGGTGAGTACAATGGCAACTGGCAAAAAGGGAAAGTGAAGGGGAAGAGGGAAATGAGAGAGGTGGCTGATACGAAAAGGAATGGAGAAGGCAAAAGGAGAAGACGAGAAAGCCGTGGAGGTCATTGACAATGGAGGCCACCGTTGACAAAGACAATGAAATGATGCGACAAAAGAAGTTTTTGAGACTAAAGATAATGGAGTTGGGTATATGGGGCTTGTGGAGACAAAGGACTTAGGTTCTATAATTTTTTCAAGGTCAAGGGGCAATTTTACCCCAGAAATGTCAAAAAAGAAGTAATTTTGCCTTGACCGTTATCTCAGTGAATTTTAACCATTAGTTGACCAAATATGTTGAGCTGGTAGTTCATATGTCATCCGCGTTATTTTTATTAAGGTGCAAATTTGTTCTGGAATTTTATGTGCCATCTATTTATTCTTTTTTCAAAGTTAGATTTAAAAGTTTTAAGGATTTGATGCATTTGTCATTTTTGTTAATAGTGCGATGAGGCTTGGCTACAGATGCTACCTATCCTTTTGTGCGTGAACAAGAAGAGGATTTGATGCATATGTTAAGGGATTGCTTGTAGGCCAGGAAGTGTTGGAAATCTGTGGTCCGACATAATAAATGGCCAACCTTCTTCTCGATTCAGGGAGTAGAGTGGGTCAAGTGGAATTTCACATGACATAGGGATGAATTTTACAAGAAAGGTTCCTTGGTCAACTCTATTTGCCTATGTGTTTTGGGATATATGGGTTTCTCGGCGTAATAAGCTATTTGATGAATCAACTTCTGATGGGGACATGAATGTTAATCATAGCTTCTTCAAAGCATGCTTGGATCAAGATATTCTAAGGGTTGGTAATCAACAGCGGAAGGCGTCTGCAATAGACAACTACTCTTTTAATCAGGAAGCAATTTAATTATTTTAAATTTTAGGGAAAGTTGGAAAAAAATCCCCTTTTGAAAATTTAATTAGTGAGAATGACCTTAATCAGAGTACTATCATTCTTCGTATATATAAACTTATTAGGTTATTTACACCAAATAAATTTCTAATGGGAAATTTTCCCAATTTCCCTTAAATTTCATTGTTTATTTTTATTCTTTGGATACCTTCATAAATAAGGATAAAATTATAAAACAATCATTATTAAACTCTAAGTAGATTTATATAATTAGGACTAAAATTTTTGTCTACAAGTAAGCTTATTATAAGGAGCAAAATGTTATTCTAATAAAACAATGTGGGACTCATTATTTTTTCTTCATGAGGTATTTAATTTCGGAGAAACCTATATAAATCCAGTTGAAATATCAAAACTCAAATTTAAGCCTCCACTTTTAATAAATTCTTGATGAGGCTGAGATGCTTGATTAGGGATTTTTGAATGTATTAAATGACCACGTTGCCCCCTCAGAGTCATCTATTCTTTCCCTAATCACCTCTATATGCTAATTCAATTCTCTCTTTGCTCTCTTGTTTTTAGTTATGATTATTAGTCTATTAATTAAAAACCAACGAAATTTATCCCATCATTTAATATACGATTCAAAAATGGAATTGGCATATCAATGTTCATTAATTCCCTTTAGAAGAATGGGCAACTAACTTCTTTTGTCTTGTATATAGGATCACCGTTAGAGAAATCGAACAAGTGAAATTCCCCAACTACCATATGTGAAGGTTTTTGATGAAATAGAAAAATGAATCTACCCATTAAATTCTTATATTTACATAATATTTTTTGTTGGACAAAAATATTTGTTGCAATTATATCAGATATGTACAGATTTGAATAATTTTATAACCATAAATAGTACAGCTTTTTAAAAAAATTATATTGTGCATATAGATTTATACTCATATTTATATAATATATTTGCTGAAAAAAATATTTATTGTGATTATATAGGATATATACAAATATGAATAGTTTTATTTCCACAAATAGTATAGTTTTGTTTTTAAAAAAATTCTATTGTATATATAGATAAATATTTGTTTGTTTTATAAAAAAATCATAAAACAAACAAACAAACTAAATTAAAAATAAAGAGAAAATATTAATTAAATACAATTGAAATAATAAAAAATGGGCTGTATCTAGCTACCTTCAATTTTTTTTTTAATTAGAGGAGGGTGTTCTAGTCTTTTAATAACATTCAAAAATTCCTAATTAGGCCTCTTGGCCTCATTAATAATTTATTAAAAGTGTAGTCCTGAATTTGAATTTTTGTATTTCAATTGAGTTTATACTTGATTCTCCCATTTAATTTCTTCTCTCTCTATAATAGAAACATTTTCACTCAACACAATAGAAAAGCCGAAAGCATAAAATATTGGCTTATGGCTTAAAGTAATTTAGTTTTTTCTTCAAAAACCCTATCGAAAAGAGACTGATCCAAATATCACACAAGCCAAAAAAAATGACTTTTAGCTGTTGAAATGTACATTTTGGCCTCCAAACATGATCCCAAACACACCCATTCCCACGAAGTTGGGTTTTGCTTTGTCTAGGAATATCTATATAAAATAAAACTTCTGTCCTGAAAGAGGCAGCTGCATGCCGTTTATCTAATTTTCTTATATCCACCATATCCAAAATTGTATTCCACAATATGAAACTTATTGTTGTGGAGGCCCCTGCATTCTACACTGTTTTCATATACTCCCTCCCAAACCTATTTAAGAAATTGATCTTTATCCTAAATATAAGAGACACTTAGAGGCTGTTTGGTATTGGGGGGCGGGGAGGGGAGAAAAAGTGAGCTGGGGGAAAATTTTTTGGATTCGGATTTTAAACTATTAGAGAAATGGGATTAAAAGTTTTTAATTAATTTTTCTTACTCTTTTATCATACATTATCTCTTAATTAAAAGTTTATAACCCCACTTCTCCCAATTTTTTTAAATCCAACTCATAAAAATTTTTCTTCCCTCCCCTCCCCTCTAAATCCCTTGTACCAAACAAGACCTTACAATATTGATCATTCTTTTTCTAATTTACCACTATTGATGTTTTCTTAACAATAATTCAGGAGAGGTAATGAAGGAATTGAATATGATTATAGTGTTTTAACAATACATGTCATATTAACTAGCTTTTTAACCTTCTTAATTTAATCAAATTAGGTAAATATATAGGTCCTGTATTAAGGACAGGCGAAGGAGTTTAAACGATTTATATTTAATTTTCTTGAAATAATCATTTTAATTATAGACTTCTTCAATGTTTTTAAATTCACACTCGGGACCAGAGGTACACTACAAAAAAAATCACTTTCAGCAGCGATATTTGGCGGCGACTTTTAATGTCGCCGCTGAAGGTGTCACTTTCAGCGGCGACATTGTGTTGTCGCCGCTGAAAGTGTTGTTTGAAATTTAAAAAAAAAAGTTTAAAACACTTTCAGCAGCGACTATTAAATGTCGCCGCTGAAAGTGAGTTTCAGCGGCGACTTTAGTGTCGCCGCTGAAAGTCTTCTTTGAAATTTAAAAAAAAAAAATTTTAAAACATTGTCAGTGGCGACTATTAAAAGTCGCCGCTGAAAGTGAGTTTCAGCGGCGACTTTAGTGTCGCCGTTGAAAGTATTGTTTGAAATTTAAAAAAAAAATTTAAAACACTTTCAACGGCGACTATTAAATGTCGCCGCTGAAAGTGAGTTTCAACGGTGACTTTAGTGTTGCCGCTGAAAGTTTTATTTGAAATTTAAAAAAAAAAAAATTTTAAAACACTGTCAGCGGCGACTATTAAAAGTCGCCGCTGAAAGTGAGTTTCAGTGGCGACGTTTAATAGTCACCGCTGAAAGTCAATTTCATATTTTTTTATTAATATTTTTTAAAAATAATATTTATAAAATTTAACTATTAATTATTAAATAATTCTATTTAACCTTAATTGTTAAAATTATATTATTATTTATTAATATTATATTTATAATTTTATATTAAAAATAATATTTATGATATTAAATTATTATTTATTAATTAATTTTAATTTAAAAAATTTTTAATTTAAATATATAAATATTTTTTTTTCATTTTTATTTAATTTTTAATAATATTATATTTAATTAATAATTAATTATATGTATATAATTAATTAATTATATGTATGTATGTTTATATATATGATAATATTATATATATAATAATATGTTATAATATGACATAGGTTCATTTCGGCGCAACTGGCAGAGACTCACGGCTCCCTGAGGTCGTGGGTTTGAATTGGAGGAGAGTCACTTTGAGGAATTATGAGGAGCCGACACGCGGCAGCACGGCGAGGCGACACGTGGCAACACTAGGAGGTGACACGTGGTAGCACGGGGAGGAGACACGTGGCAATTGTAAATTAAATTTTTAATAAAAAATTTAATTTTTTGATTTTTTTTTAAAAAATTAACACTTTCAGCGGCGACAAAAGTCGCCGCTGAAAGTCACCTTCAGTGGCGACTTTTGTCGCCGCTAAAACTATAATTCAGCGGCGACACAAAAGTCTCCGCTAAAAGTCACCTTCAGCGGCGACAAAAATTGTCGCCGCTAAAACTTTCAGCGACAGTCGCATAGGCGGCGACTTTTTGTCGCCGCTAAAAGACTTTCAGCAGCGACAAAAGTCGCCGCCGAAAGTCTTTTTTTTTGTAGTGGTAGTGTGTTAATTTAGACTTCTTCAATTTTTTTAAATCCATACTCGTGGACATATAGAAATTATTAGAGTTCCAACTGGGTTTCATTTTTCTCTCGGGGAATATTATTCAACAAGATTAAATGAATAGTCAAATCTATTAACAATTGTCACAATATAAAGGGCCCTAGATTCAAACCAAACAGATTTTATGCAGGTGCACAAACTTGAGGATGCAATATTGCCTGCAGTTCCTATCGTTGTAACTCTTTAGTGTCATACTGTATGACAGCTTCAACCTGAAATAAGCCATTCAAATGATGATGAGCAACCCACATTTTAAAGAGGATACCAAAAGGAGCCGTTTAGTGTCCAAAATAGAATAGAGTGGATGGAATGTAAATAAGTGATTTTGTAAATAATAATTGTCCTTTATGTCTTTGATGTAAATATTATAGTTGGGAAAACGGGCCAAGCTTGTCAGGCCGGCCCTTTTAGGCCCTGAATTTGTAAGGGCCAAGCTTAAGTTCTTTACCTCAAAAGTGAAAACGGGCCTAAAAGGGCCAGTTCTGTAGGGCCAAAACACTACTACAAAAAACGTTTTTAACGTCCCTTTTTTAGGCCTTTTAACGTCTGAAAATAAGGGGACGTCTATATGTGCGATGTAATAAAAAATGACAATAATGTCCGCAGATAAAAGGACATCATTTTTTTTTCGATACAAAAAACTAAACTAGGGAACAGTTACATCAGCAATAAGACAATCTACTAAAAAGGGAGGAGAACTTGAAAAACCGACCAGTCCCAAGCCAACACTGTGAGCTTCCCGTGCTAACCGATCAGCAACTCCGTTACTCTCTTGACAGCACCAAATAACACTTACTTGCCAGTCCTGATCCAACCTGCTCTGAATCTCAGCAAGAAGGTGTCCCTGTGGGTGAGACTCTGTCCAACCAGAGGAAAGTAACTCCACTAACTCCCAGCAATCCGTCTCGACGACAAGCTGCATCCACTGCCTCTCCCAACCTCGTTTCAACGCCCACAAGACTGCCCACACCTCTGCCAGCAAACTATTACCATTGCCAATATTAAACATAAATCCCTCCTGGACCTGACCCTCATGATCTCGCGCTATTCCCCCACAAGAAGCTAAGGATCCTCTGCATGAGCCGTCAACATTATACTTAATAGCACCCACCCGAGGAGGTTGCCAACGTGGATTTTTCTATAATGTCATAACCTTTCGACAGAGGTCCTTACTCGAACACGACACCACTGCCTTTACCTGATAAATAACATTCAAGAAGCTCTGCAGGTTCCCCTCAAACACACCCATATTCCGATTAAGCCAGACCTGTCGCGCTGTCACTGCAAACCACACCGACCAGGGAATACCCTCCACCTGCCACCGTTGGTTTATGTTCCATATAACCCAGTCATGATGTTGTCTCAAGGAAAAGAACTTCACCCACAGCTGTGGTGGCAATAGAACATGCCAAACCGAAGAAGCAAATTTGCAATCCCGAACCGCATGTAACGTATCCTCAGCTGTAATACCCCGAATTTTGAGACTTGAGGATAGAGAATAAGCCTGAGATTAGTGGATTGCTAAGCCCCGGTTTAGCAAGATCCCAAATTGTGATTAGGGGTTAATGACTACAAAAGTGGACGTGGTTAGTGATTAATGAACCCTTTTAGAGAATATAAAGTGGATTGTAGTCTCTTGTGTTATGAGCAACGCCAAAACCCTGTATTTGAGTTCAATTGTGGATTAACATCCAAATTGACTTAGAATAGAGGGAAGAATTGAATGGGGTATTGTGATGGAAATGGTGTCATGTTGTGGTATTTAATCATTGGAATTGATTTAAATTGGATTGGACACATTGGTTGCAAAATTGGAAATGCTGTCCAGTGTGAATTCTGTCTGGGCAGTCTTCTCGTGTGGACTTTTTTACTAGGAAAATGATGTCCGAAAATTATGAAAATTTCCAGTCTTAAAGTTCACATCCCAAGCTTTAAAATGGATATATAATTTGTGCCATTTCATGTTGGGAACTGGGAGATATGACTATCCAAAGTTTGAGGTCGAAAATGGACTCTGTTTTGGGGCAGTGATGAGTTTTATGTAATTCTGGAATTGTGTGGTGATTTTTACTAATGGCCAATATTTTTTCTATGAAGAGGACTTAAATATCTTTCATTTGGCTTTGGAATCACCTCATTTTGAGTTTTCTAGAATTAGTTATGATTTTTCAAAATTTGGGCAGAAAATCTGCCAGAAAATCCGAAAATGGGAATTATGACATCATCTCAATAAAAGATGACATCATCATGGAATTAAATATCTTCTCATCTTCTTCAGCTCCCATTTTCTGTCGTGAGGAACAGCTGAAATAGAGAGAGACCATATGGGATCTTTAGAGAGAGAAAGAGGAAGAAATCTCGCAAGGTAAGCCGATTTCTCCGACGATCTAGCTCCTAACGCGTATAACCTTGCTTCTAAGCTTCTCTTTCATGTTCTTTAAGGTGTTGGAAGCTCAATTTTCATGGTTTAAAAGGGGCTAGGGTTCAGCCATATTGAGTAAAAGCTATTGGGAGCTTGAGGTAACTTCCAAACTCTTGTATATTGACTATTCTGGCTGCTGTGGGCAATTTAATCGGTGAAATTTCGCCGGATTGCCATTGGTTGTAAAAATGGAAAATGGGTTTCCCTAGGGGTTATGCTGCCCAAATTGATACTAAATGGTAGTTGTAACCTAATGGAATAGTCAATAAAGTGGTTAGGAGTAGAAAGGAATGTGTTTACGGAGCCGAAACCGAAAAACCCTGATTTTCCCTAGAAAACCCATATATTTCGGTCTGGGCTATAAATGGGTCTTAGAGTTGGATTTTCAATGATTTGATGATTTCATTGAGTTCAGGAGGGAAAATTAGGTGGGGTTACAGTTGGGAACTTTTTCGGAAAAGGCCGAGAAAGCATAATTACGGAAACGCCCCTAAAACCCTAAAAGTAGGGCTGCCAAGGGCCATTTCATAATTTGACATTGAATTTGATAATTCCGAGTCTGGAAATGGATTCCTTGGGCGAAAATATGTCAGAATAGCCCGTTTCAAAATTTCGGGAAAAGTACAGCCGGACCGGGTACGGCGGGGCCGGGCCGGGGTCTTGGGGACATTTTGGTAAATTTTCAAGATAGAATCATATAACCCCCAGAAACACTATGGAAGTGTCTAAATAGTACATTTGACATTGTAGGATCGAATATGGAGCCCCGAGCTGTTTGCACGTAGATCGAGGCATGCGTTTCGAGGCGGAAAATGGTTAAGGTAGGGGACTTACCTTACTTGCATGTATTTGATATCTTTACTTGTGTAGTGATGTATGTGATTGCTTTACTTGATTGTGTAGAGCATATTTGAATAAATGAAGCTCTGTTTCTGTTTTACTGTGGCCATAGTTTTGTTACATGAAACATTGAGTATGCAAAAATGTCATTATAGGGCATGCATCTAGATAAAGCTAACATGTCATACACATAGCATCTATCATGCATGCATTATGGTATCTGTTTCCTACTGAGATTCTCTCGAATCTCACTCTCCCCTACCAACAATTTAGACAGGGCAAGTGGCTCGTGGAGGGAGCGGTTAGGACTCCTCCGAGATGAGATTGTGTAATCCCCATTTGAAGAATTGTAATGGGCAATTGGGCCCTGTGTATCTTTAGCGAAGGTATGTACCCGGGATTGCCGGGGTGATTATGTTGTGCACTCTGATATTTATATGAATGTGATTTATCTTTGCGTAGTAATTGTATTCGAAATGTGAATATGAGACCAAGTTTATAAATGATTTCAAAAAGTATTCGTGAAAACCCCGTCATGTGATGGGTTAGTAAATGGAATTTGATTATTATTGGTCTCTATTTCATTTTAATCACTTATTTCGGATATAATTACTGAGGGGGTTACATAAACCACAGATAGCATCGTGATGCATACCTCTCAGAAATCTAGATTGATTCGTCAACAACCGACCTTGAGAGCAAATCCAGAGGAACATTTAATATCTCTGAGGAGCTGAAACCTTCCAGATCTTCCTCCATTCTCCATTAATTCTCGATCCCGTATGCTGACACAGGAGGGAATATGCTGAACGCACAGTAAAATCCCCATGGGACGTCGGTCGCCACACTGGTATGTCCGGCAAATCATTATGCAACCGAAGCCGCTCCTGCTCCAAACATTGAAGAATATGCCCTGGTAATAGATCCCGACACAACTCCCAGTTCCAATCCCCTGCTTCCGTTCTTGCCTCTGCGACGGACATGTCCCGTATGCTTTCCTCAATATGGCCAGTCACATAGGTACTTAGCTTTCCATGGTTAGGCAGCCAAGCATCCTCCCAAAACCGCACTCTAGCTCCGTCCCCCACTTTCCATCCAAGCCCTTTCTCCATGTCACCCCATGCATACCTAATTCCTTTCCAAACCTGAGATTCCTCTCGTCTTTTCCCGATCTTAGGGATTACATCTTCCCCATAATTATACTTTTCCCTTAGAAACTTCACCCATAAAGCTTCTCGTCGTCGTATTAGGCCCCACCCAAGTTTCATCATGAAAGCAGTATTTTGCTTCCTTGCACCCCGAAGGCCTAGGCCCCCATCCTCCTTACGGCGACACACGGTATCCCATGCAACTAGATGAGCCTTTCTAGAGGCCCCACAGCTCCCCCACAAAAATCCCCTACATTTTTTGTCAATTTCATTGCACGTTCCAATGGGCAACAGTGTAGATTGCATTGTGTAGGTAGGAATAGCAGAAGCCACAGACGAGATAAGAGTATGCCTTGCAGCCATTGATAAATTATTAATCTTCCAATTCGCCAACCGAGCATCCATCTTGCGCAAAACATACTCATATGTGTGAGAGGTCACTCTCTTATGGTGCAGTGGAACCCCCAGATACTTTCCTAAATCTACAGTTGGGGTAAAACCCAAGAATTGGCTTATCTCCTGTCGACGAAGGTGATTCACATTCTTGGAGAAGAAGATCCTGGACTTCCCGGCATTAACCTTCTGTCTAGAGGCTGAGCAAAAATCATCTAGGCACACCTTTATCAGTCCCGTTTGCTCAAGATCTGCCTCAGCAAACAGAAACAAATCATCCACAAAAAATAGGTGAGAAACAGGCGTGCCATTCGTCTTCAACTTAAAAGGCTTCCAATGGCCAATCGCTACTTCACTCTGGATCAAGTGAGCAAACCTTTCCATAACCAACACAAATAGGTAAGGAGATAAAGGGTCCCCTTGCCGAATACCGCGAGTCGGAGTAAAAGCCGGACCCCTTAAACCATTCCATAGAACTCGCATCTCTACCGTGGATAGACATATTTTCACGATCTCAATAAACTGCGGCGAAACTCCCAGCTCATAAAGGCAATCAATGACAAAATTCCAACGAACACGATCATAGGCCTTCTCTAAGTCAATTTTCAAGGCCATATACCCCTTCTTCTTTCTCATACTCCTCATGGAATGAATCACTTCCTGTGCCAAGATTACATTGTCCGAGCTCAAAAGTCCAGGAACAAAGCTGCACTGATTTGGTGCAATGACCCGCGGCAGAATAGTCTTTAATCGGTTTGCTAAAACCTTTGTAACCACCTTATAGACCACATTGCACAGGCTAATCGGGCGAAAATCTTGAAACGTCTGTGGCACGTCCACCTTCGGAACTAGAGCAATATTTGTACCATTCAGCTGCCTAACGTTCCTTGGGTTACTGAAAATATCCTGAACTAGTCGAATTACAGAGGGTCCCACAATATCCCATTGACTATGAAAAAACAGCGGATTTAACCCATCCGGACCAGGCACTTTCAAAGATCCCATGCTAAACAAGGCCTGTTTAATTTCAACCCCCGTTGCCATTCTGCCAAGTGAGTCTAACACCTCCCTTTCAACTTGCGGATAGGAGCCACCAAAAAGAATCTCAGCCGACACCTCCTGGTCATCCATATACAGCTTTCGGAAGAACTCAGTACCTATTACCTGCAATTCACTAGAGTCATAACACCACTCTCCATCCTCCCGCTGAAGAGCTACAATATTCTTCCTCCGTCGCCTACCATTTGTTACCGCATGAAAATACTTAGTGTTCTTATCCCCATGAATATACCAATTACAGCGGGATCGCTGAAGCCACATGAGCTCCTCTTGTATCAAACATTTTTCCAACCTACTCCAAACTTCTGAACGTTTCTTATTCTAGAACGGGCTGGTCTCATCCTTATCCTGTAATTGCTCTAACTCACTTAATAAGTTTGACTCTCTTACATGAATATCCCCAAACTTCTCTTTATTCCACTTTCGTACGTCCCGATTAAAACTCTGAACATTGCTGCACCAATCTGTCCCCGAGTTCCATGAACCACGTACTACCTTTGAGAACCCCTCATCCGTAACCCACGGTGCAAAAAAACGGAACTGTTGATCTCGTCGATCTCTCGGTACACTAGAGTTCAAACTCAACTGCAGCGAACAGTGGTCAGACTTAAATCGCGGCAAATGCAAAACTGAAGCCGAGGTGAATTTATCAAGCCAACCCTTATTTGCAAGGCACCGATCAATGCGGCTACTAGAGGATCCGCGCCACCAAGTAAATTGGGGTCCTTGAAAGTCTATTTCCATCAACTCCTTGTCCAAGAACCACTTCGAAAACTCTCGATCGACTCCTGCATACCTCCTGGTTCCCAATCTCCGCTCTTCCTTTCTTAATGTTGCATTAAAATCTCCCCCAATGCACCACCTACCCACCCCATTATCTTCTATAAGTTGGAGCTGTTGCCACAAACTCCGCCGAACCACTGCGTTTGGATGTCCATACACTACTGAGAGATCCCAAGCATCATCTTTCCCCTGATTAAACGTGCCATGGAGCACTTGCGCATGTTTCGAAATAACTATGAAGTCCACATCCTCATCCCAAAATCACCAAATTCCCCCACTATACCCCACAGCATCTACCACCTCAAAATTCTTAAACCCCCACCTTCGAGCTAGTAGGCGAGCTTTGTCACTCTTCTGCCTTGTTTCTAACAGAGCGAGAAATTGAAAGCAATACCGCTTACGCATTTCCTGAACCTATCCCATAAAAGATCGACCCCCTACACCTCTCGCATTCCAAATGATAGCTTTAAAATCCATAAAAACCTGTTAAATATGATCACACGCCCAGACTTACTGCTCAGCGACGCACTCGATGTCCTCCATACTAGCACCCTGCTCCACGTCCATGTCCGCAAGCTTCGCAGATCCCCCACCTGGGTCATATCGGCCAGCAGCACCTGGATCATATGGATTATCATCGCCCTTTTTCCTCCCCCCGTGCCTGCATGACCAGTAGGATTAGCTGGTCTCTGAGTTAATTTGTCCTCGAAGACTTCCACGAAGACGGACTGCAACTCCCTCCCAACGTCCGAATGAACATCAACCACCATGCCATTTGTGGGACCCACATCCAGTTTCTCCTTGGATCTAATCAATAGGCTCATTCCACTTTCCTGAGCCTTGCTTCGTGTGGAGTCCAGAACCTTGTCTTTCACATTTAGTTTTGGGCCCTTACCCGTAAGCCCAGATACATCCTTGACCACTCCTAGCCCATGAGACTGTTGTAGGAATTGCTCTGCCCTTTTAAGAACCGATAAGTCTGATACGCGTGAGTCACGGCCTTCACCCCCCGAGATTGCTGGCTTCACCAACGATGCACTCCGAGATTGCGTAATCGTCAGGATTTCATCCTCCTCCGTAGCAAGCGTATTAAATCTTGAGCCGTTCCGATCAATTATTGGATTCTGGTGAGAAAATCGCCCCTTCTCACTCCCTTTCCCAGTTGGGATGTGCAGCCGAGAGGATCGGCGGGGCCGTTGCACCACCATCCAGGGTTCATATCGGACACTAGCCACCTCCGCCGCCGATGCGGCATCCTGTTCTGAACCATGCACCATCGAGGATAGAGCTCCCCCGATATTTGCAGGCGCACTAGCGCACTCTCCAGGTTCGGTTCCTTGCCTTGAACCTTGCTCACCATGCATGCACTGCGCCTTCTCATGACCATATCTCCCACATTGCAAGCAAATAGTATGGATACTCTCGTACTGAATCCTCTGCTCACCCCCATTCACCAGCACCACAGGTCGCAACGGAGCACCCAAGTCAAGTTCGACACATATCCGGGCAAAGCGACCCTTTTTCTTGCGCATAGTATTATGGTCAATTTTCAGAACTCTACCCACCTGAGATCCGATAACAAACAGAGCCCCTTTATCATAGTAATCCAGAGGTAGCTTATTAATTCTTATCCAAGCTGAGATCTTGGAAATGACTTCTGCTTCAGGGTTAAAATCTTGTTTCCAAGGTTGCACTGATAGGTAATGATCAAAAATCAACCAGGGACCACCTGTTAAAGCCAATTCGAAATCATGCATGTCGGTAAATTTCACCACAAAGAAGCCTTCCCCAATGTCAATGGTCTCGACCTCACCATACTTTGCCCATAACTGCTGCAGCTTTCTTTCCAGAACATCAGTAATAACCATTCTACCTAACAGTTTCACGATCAGAGCGTTGCGCCATTTCTTAGCCAGCCTTCTCGTGCGGCAAAAAAATCACATTCGGACCTTTAGCTGTCATCTCCACCCTATACCTCTCCTTCCATCCCCCTCCACTCCACCAATCCTCCTCCTCATCCTCCTCCTCATGCCTATTTGAAACCACCTCCTTAAACGACCTCCACCTCTCCCCCTTATCCGCCGGTACCTGATCGTGCAAAGCCTCCCCATGCATCCACTCTTCATCCCGAGGGATCATAGCTTGATCGTTCGTAAACTCTCCCTCCCCTGCCCGAACCTTCTTTTGACTCCGTACCATCGCGTCCACCTCCTCCGATGACGGCGGCGGACTCTCACTCATTACCTCTTACTCTAATTTTATCTTTCTTTAGATAGTAATTGTATTTTCTCTCAATTTTTGATTTTTATAAAAGGACATCTAAAGTCTGGACTTTAGACGTCCCTATTTTAAAAAGGGACCTCTAAAGTGCTACACTGACACTTTAGACGTGCCCATTTTAAAATGGGGATGTCTAAAGGGTCACTATACCACTTTAGACGTCCCCATTTTAAATTGGGGACGTCTAAAGTGGGACTTTAGACATCCCCAATTTTAAATGGAGACATCTAAAGTGTATTTTTTTAAAAAAAAAATCATTTATATTACATATCTGGACTAAACAGTATTTAAAACCAGAAATCACAAATCATCGTCAATAAACCTACAGATCTAGTATCTGAAATCCAAATCTACACAATAATAACTCCAAAGCCGAAATCTCATAGGGAGAAGATGAAAACAATAAGAGGAATTAGTTGCAAAAAAACTTATCTCCTTCTATTATTGAAATTCATTTTCTCGTAATAATGAATAGAGAAGAGCGACAGAGAGAGATGAACCTTGTTTTCTCAGCGGGAACATAGCCATGAAGCATGTTTCAGAGTCTTGATCTACAAACCATAACAACACAAGTTAGAGATAAAATAGAAGGAAAACCCAAAGAAAAAAGAGAAAGAGGATAAAATAATAAAAAATGGTAAGAAAGCATAACAGATCTGGAGGTGAAAAAAAGAGAGAGAAAGGAAGAAGCAAGAGTAAAAGGAGCATATAAAGAAGAAGAAGCAAGAGTTTAAGGCGTGGTGGTAGTATCTCTTATTGTGTTTGCGGTGATGGGAAGGGAAAGATGAGTGTAAAAGTAGTATAAAACTGACAAATAAAAACTATCAGAAAAAATTTGAATTGTTTTTTACGTCCCCAATTTAATTAAGGGATGTCTAAAATCTGTAAAGTCACACTTTAGACGTCCCTATTTAAATTGGGGACGTCTAAAGCTATTCAGTTCTCACCCATAATTACAAAAATGCCACTGTATTTAATTTTTACTTCCCTTTTTTAAAAAGGAACGTCATTTAGGGACGTAAAATATATATTCTGTAGTAGTGAAAGCCTAAAAGGGCCGGCCCTTTTAGGCCTGTATATATATTTTTTTATTTTTTAAAATTATTTATATGATAATAATATCATTACTTTTTTATACTTTATTAATGATATTGCAAATATTTAGTTGTTATTATCTTTTTTGGAATTAAATTTCATAAGATTATCTTGTATTAAGAATCCTAAAAATTTAAAACTTATAAAAGATATTTCTTATTTCATAAGTATTCTTACCAATTTTGTATATTTTGACTTACTTTCTAGTAGACTTAAAGTTCTTAAAGCAAGTACCAGAACTTTCCAACATGGAATTGAAAGATAATTTAGATTTCTAGTTTAAATTTTTCATTGCACATAGAGAGATATATAAACATAGAATTATAGATTCACTTTGATCCTTCAAATTCTAACCCTTCTATAGCTAGATTTGTACTTCCCCCAATCATGTTAACATGTATAAATATAGCAAGCAAGTTTACGGAAAGAATAAACAAACATATTAAAGTAGAAATAAAAGCGCAAAAGACACTACAAAAAAAAACAGTCAATTTCCGACATAATTTTTCATGGAATTTTTTTCTGTAGTTAATTCTATTGACAATCACGGAATCATTCTGTGGTTAAATTACCCAATGATTACTAATTCAGTGGAAAAATTAAGAATTTATTAAATTTTATATTAAAAATAATATTTATAATATTAGTTATTAAATAATGTAAATTAAAAATAAAATTAAAAAATATTATTAGTTATTAATATTATATTATTATTTATTAAATTTTTTTTTTTGTTAAGCATAGGTATCCTCCTATTGGAGGTTATCCTGTTCGAGACACTATCGGGAACTAAATGTAAGCAGTTCTCTCAATAGAGATTCGAATACTGTGAGGGACTAATCCATTCCTCTAGACCCAATCCCGTTGGTATTAAAAATGGATTTATTAAAAATATGTGCTATACACTGTATCAAAAAAAAATGTGTTATGCACTGAAGGAAAAAACAGATCTGCGTATCCTTACAACAACGTCATTCTCGAATATCTCTCTCTTTCCTACAATATCGCATATTCAAATATTGGTTAATGGTTAATATATCAATCCCATTTATTTTGCTATCATCCGATATTCTCTCCAACACATCCTCTAGCTATTATAAACAAAGTATATTTAACTTATAAAAAATAGAGTATACTTATACATAAAAACTATATTAGATATACGTTCAGCTATTTGGCCGTTGTTTTAGTGAGAGGTTTAGTGAGAGAAGCTGTGTCTTGGAATACGCGCTAGGGTAGTTTCTGTCTCCAGATGGAGGTCTCCAACGTCCTGGCTTCATCGCCGGGGAAAACGTTGGTCTCTTATGGAGATGCTGATCTGGATGAGTTTGCTGAGATTGCCGAGAAACCTCCTGCGGGTAATCTCGCCAACACGCTCTTGGCTGTTCTGCCAAGAGTAGGATCTGAACTGGTTGGGTCTTGCTCAAATAGCTCTCAAGGAAAATCAGAGAAGGTTCTCTCCTTTAAGGATTCACTTACGGGCTTCAAAGGTTCTGAGTTTAATGGGACAGCTCTTGGTAGATATAGCCAGGAGGAGGAAGCTAACATGGAGGATTTTTTTAATCAATCATGGGAGCTGCCTGAACCCTCAGCAGAGATTAAGAAGCTTATGGACATTTATCCTTCCATGGATATGACCAAAGAGGAACTTAACCGATGGGCTAAACCATGGAACAAGTCCCTCATCATCACTGTCCTAGGTGCGAAATTTAATTTCCACAGATTGAAGGAACATCTCACCAGAATCTGGAAAACAGGGGAATTTGATCTTATTGACATCCCGAACAACTATTATGTTGTTAAATTTAAGTCCAATAAGACGTGGAATCAGAACTATAAGAAGATACTGCTGGGCGGACCTTGGACGATAGCACAATACGCCATCTTAGTTCAAAGGTGGACTCCCTATTTTGATCCTTTCCACAATCCCCTCGGTAGAGTGGCCACCTGGATTAGAATCCCAAATATTCCTCTGTTATGCTACAACAAAGATTGCCTATGGAGATTGGGGGATATGGTTGGGAAAACTCTAAAGGTTGACATGCACACAATCGAAAATCCTGATGAAGAAGAAGCCAAAATTCACAGAGGAAGATTCGCCAGAATTTGCATTGAAGTGGATTTGCAGAAAAAATTGGTTCCTAAGATCATCTATGCTTCATCGGTTTTTACCATAGAATATGAAGGCTTGGGTTCTATTTGCTTTACTTGTGGCAAGTATGGTCACCGGAAAGATCTTTGTCCGACAAGGGATTTGGCTATCGTGGATCATCCTCACACCTCTTCATGCCATCCCTCTCCAGCGTCTAAGGCTTCTTTGCGTCTGGATAATAAGAAGCAGGCAGAGTCAGAACCAGCAAAGCTTCCTCTCGGTAAGGAAGATCCTTTCGGGCCATGGATGCTTGTGCGGAAGCCAGCTAAAGCACGGAAATCAAGAAGGCATGAGGTCAAGGGCAGAGTGGGTGGTAAGAGCCATACCGAAGCATCAGAGGGAGTCGACTATGGCAGAGCTGTCCAGTCTAAATTTGCTGTCTTAGCTGATATGGTTCCAGAAGATGACGTGGTCCACGAGGATGTTTCAATTTTGAATCACGGACTGAGGAAAAGCGCAGCTGTCCAGAAAATTACTGAAGGTGTTTCGGTTGCTAAGGCTGAGCAAAAGTCAACTAAACCTGGACTAAGGAAGAGTTCCAAAGGGTTTCAAGTGGGTACTAGACGCTGGGCTGAAGTTAAAAAGCCCAAAATCACCAATAGGGTCAACTTACATGCAAATAAAGAGGTGGCCCATAGTGTTGCTTCAGGCCTCAACGGTGCACAGGATTTGGATGATTCTAAATAGCTGCAGCTCACAAAAAATAAATCTCAAAGATCACACAACATTATCAAGGGTTGTATTCAAAAGGATGGGCCATCTAATGAAAACGCTGTGGCAATTCGGTCCGCCAATTCACTCCAAGCTCCAAGCACATACGGGGAAGGTGAGGTCAGTGACAAGCCAACCATTAACGAGGCAAGGCAAGAGATTCTATTAGATCCTCAAAATACCAACTCTGCTCATAAGTCTAGGAATTTAGACTTGCATTCTCGGAAGAATGCATTCACGGCTGGGGATGTGGATGACTCAGAACAGAGGTTGCAAACTGTGTCCCAGTTGGAGGTTGTGGTTTTGATGGAAGACAAACCGCCGAACTTGTAAGTCCCCTTTGCCCCTTTGTTTGTTTTTGTTTTTCTCTTTTTATGATTATATCTTCCTGGAATTGTCGCGGGGCGGGTGGTCGCGCGTTCCCTCGTATTTTGAAAGATGTGGTCCTTAATTATGGCATTAATGTGTTGTGCTTAGTTGAGCCCAGGATTAGTGGTAATAGAGCGGATAAGGTTGTTAGGCAGTTGGGCTTCAATGACTGGTTGAAAGTTGAAGCCACTGGTTTTGCTGGGGGTATTTGGGTCCTTTGGAATCATTGGGAGTTTCAGATTGACTATTTATTCTCCAATACCCAGCTTCTCCACTGCAATATTTTCCCCAAGAACAATCCCAATCCTTCGTTGGTTACTTTTGTTTATGGGGATACTAGTATTCTGACGAGGAGGAACCTGTGGGAATCTCTGTATGCTATCAAGCAAACAGCGACTATCCCTTGGTTGGTCTTAGGGGATTTTAATGCCTTCCTTTCTCCTTGCTATAAAGAGGGTGGTGCAGCTCCTGTTCGCAGCTCAATGTTGGACTTTCAGAACTGTATTGACCGTTGTGATCTTATTGAGGTTCCGTTTGTTGGAGATAAATTTACCTGGGAAAAAACCGGAGTTAAGGAGAGACTCGACTGGGTCTTCTGCAATTTTGAGTGGGACATTGCTAATCCTCAGGTTAAGGCTTATCACAATCTTTGATTCAAGTCTGACCATCGAGTGATTGTGGTTGCGGATAAATCAAGGTCTAAAGGCATTATTAGAGGTAGAAAATTCCTCTACCAGGCAGCTTGGTGCCTTAAAGATGATTTCCAGGATGTTGTCAAAGATGCTTGGCAGGGAAAAAACTGGATTCAGGGGCAAAAGCAGTTCACAAAGGACGCCTCAGTGTGGAATTCTAGAGTGGTGGGAAATGTTGCCAAAAAGAAGAGAGAGATTATCCGAAGGCTGGAGGGGATTGATAGGGTCAGGAGTAGAGAGGGAGGTCCCAATGGCCTTTTCAAGATTGAAAAACAACTCTGGGATATGTATCATAAAATTGCCTTACAGGAGGAATTGATCTGGTTTCAGAAGTCAAGGTGTAAGTGGATTAGCGGTGGTGATAGAAATACGAAATTCTTCCATGCAAGTGTTTCCGCGTCTAGGAAAAGAAGTAAAGTGGAGGCGTTGCAGGATGAAAATGGCACCTGGGTGTCGGTCGAGTCTCGGTTACGAGACATGGCCCATGATTTTTTTCAGAATCTTTATGCGGCTGAGACCCCTCCTACGCCTTTCTCTCCTTGGAGGGTTAGCTTCCCCCTCTTAACGATATCCAGCTTGATCTCCTCCAAAGGCCTGTTTCGCCCACCAAGATTAAAAATGCTGCTTTTGAGATGGGAGCTTTTAAAGCTCCTGGACCAGATGGTTTAAATCCCCATTTTTTTCATACTCAGTGGAATGTTATTGGCCAAAAGATGGGAGACCTGGTTATCAAGATTTTTGAAAATCCTGAGGTCATCCAGGACATTAATCATACGAACATTACCCTTATCCCTAAGGTTGATCATCCGTCTTCCATGAAAGATTTTAGACCTATATCCCTCTGCAATGTAAGCTACAAAATTGTCAGCAAAATTATTGCCAACCGCTTTAAGCGTGTCATGAACCATCTGGTCGCTGAAAATCAATGTAGTTTTATTGCTGGAAGACAGGCTGTGGATAACATCATTATTGCCCAGGAGGCTATCCATTCCATGAGATGCAAGAAAGGGAAAAAGGGTTATATTGCTGTGAAAGTTGATATGGAAAAGGCTTTTGACCGTCTTGACTGGCGTTTTCTTGAATTCACTCTTAACAGCTTGGGTTTGGGTCCTGCTTTTGTAAAGCTGATAATGTCCTGTATTTCGTCCCCTACCATGAGCATTATTTGGAATGGAATTGCCTCTGAGCGATTCCGGCCTTCTAGAGGGGTGAGACAAGGTGACCCTTTGAGCCCATATCTGTTCGTCCTATGTATGGAAATGCTCGGCCAACTTATTCATCAAGAAGTTGAATTGGGGAATTGGCGTCCTCTTAAATTGAGTGCTAATGGCCCTATGTTATCCCATCTCTTCTTCACGGATGACCTCGTCCTTTTTGGGGAGGCTTCAAACGATCAGATGATTGAGATAAGGGATGTCATAGCTCTTTTCTGCCAAATCTCTGGTCACAAGATTAATCTTAATAAATCTAAAATGTTCGTCTCCAAGAATGTTCATTTCAACAGGGCCTATGAGTTGAGTCAGACGGTAGGGATTGGTCTGACTGCTGATCTTGGGAAATATTTGGGCGTTCCCCTCCTCCACAAAAGAATGGTCAAGACGACGTTTTCTCCTCTCCTCCAGAAGGTGAAGCTGAAGCTGGCTAACTGGAAAGGTAAATTCCTGAGTATGGCGGGTCGGTCGACTCTTATCAAGTCTGTCCTTTCGGCGATCCCTCAATACCAGATGCAATCAACTCTTGTTCCTAAAGGGGTGTTAGCTACGATTGAAAAGCTAAGCCGTGATTTCTTTTGGAACCAGCACGATGAGTCCAAAAAACTGCACCTTCTTTCTTGGGACGTTCTTAAAAAGAGAAAGTGCGAAGGTGGTTTGGGGATAAAAGATTTGCACTGCCAAAATAAAGCTTTTCTCATGAAATTGTGCTGGGGGCTTATCAAAAAGCCGGAGGCCTTTTGGGTGAAATGGCTACGTGCAAAATACTCTTGCGGTTCTTCTGTTATCCCGAAGGTTCAAAGGTGGCGTAATCAGTCGATGGTTTGGAGTGGAATTGTGACCGTCTGGGAGGACTTCTTAAGAGGCCTTGGCAAACGCCTTAGAAGTGGCTGAAATACGCTTGCTTGGCAGGAATGCTGGACTTCTTTGGACAAGCCTCTCAAATTCTTTATCGACAAGAACTGCCATCTTGTTGATATGAGTGCCAAGGTTCACTCCTTTAGGACTCCTTCCGGTCTTTGGGACAGAGCTAAATGGGAATCCTTCCTACCTAGTTGGGTGGTGCATAAAATTATGTCGACTCCGCCTCCTTCGGGCATTGATGACGATACTATTTGTTGGCGGAATGCTCCTGATGGGAATTTCAGTGTAAAATCAGCTTACGATAAAATCTATCATTAGCACATCCATAGTCACCAACGTCACTGGCAGTCGCTATGGCGCTGGGGAATTCCTGAACGTATCAAATTCTTTCTTTGGCAAGTATTCCATGATAGGCTTCCTACTAATGAGGTCAGAGCGAGACATAATCCGAGAGCCTCAAACACCTGTCCTTTTCTGTGTGAGAGTGTGGAGAGCGCCCTGCATATTTTGAGAGATTGTGAGCAAGCTCGGAGAGTGTGGTCTGCTTTAACTAACCCTCTATATTATAATATATTTTTCTCTGGTAATTTGCAGGATTGGCTCAATTGGAATTTGCAGCACTCACCAGGAAACAATAAGATGGCTAAATGGCCTTGGCAAAATGTTTTCAGTATCGCTTGTTGGATATTATGGAAAAATCGATGTTGCCAAGCTTTTGAAGGGTCATCAGATAGCCCGAAGGAGATAGTTCACAGATGTATTTATCATCTCTCGGAAGGTGTGCAGAACGGCAAGTTTCGGCATCAGATATTCCAAATCCCAGAACGAGGTGTGCTTCACTGGAAGCCCCCTGATCCAGGTGTCTATCGTTTAGATGTTGATGGTTCGGTTATCGAGGACGGTCAGGGTGCTTGTGGAGGTGTTATCCGTGATTACCAGGGTAATTGGGTTCGTGGATTTCAACAGAAGTTAGGACATTCTTTCCCAACTGCTGCGGAAATCCATGCAATCCGATGTGGTCTCCTTCTGTGTAAACAGTTGGGGCTAAAGAAAATCAGGATATTCACTGACTCAATACAGGCAGTCCATTTATTATCCTCTCACTGTGATTCGGATCATCCATTACATGATGTTATCTTACAAACCAGATCTCTCGTTTATAGCGACTGGGACGTAGAAATTTCGCATGCTCACAGGGAAGGTCTTCGGTGTGCGGATTATCTTGCAAAGAAGGCACACAGGATTCCGCAGGATCACCACGAACTTGGGTTTTCCCCAATTGAATGTTTTCATTTTTTTGCTTTGGATTGTGGCTTTTTAGCTCAAGATCATCTTATAGGGCCTAGCCTATAGTGGTTGACATTCTCAAGCTTTGCTTGCCTTTGTATTAAATAAAAAAAAACTATATTAGATTATATTATTTATAAACATAAAAATATAGTCAATGAGATAGAGCTAGTTTATTTAACATAAATGGACTTATAAATGGCTACTCTATACTTATTAATACTGTCCCATACACTTATGAATGGGAAAGCTGCTTTAATTAACATATATGAGCTTGTTAATAGTTACTTTATGATTTGTTAATATAGTCACATACACTAGTCAATAAGGTAAGTTTACATTTGGAATCTATCTCACTGAGGTCTCTAGGGACTTTTTTAATAGAGGATTCTACATTGGGAATTTTTTATAGAAAAATCTAACTGGGACATTTTTGATATTTTGTTCATGTGCTTGGGAAATGAGTGAGATATATTCTCTTGAAAAAAAATCACTTATGCTACTATTAATCCAAATGGGCGCCAATCTCTCACCTCTTCTCCTCCACCAGCGGCCAGTTTTTTTGGCAGTGTAAGGCTGAATTCCGTAACACAACATAGAGCACCTATTGGTTAAAATTTTAAATTTTTTCCCACTAAAATCTGATAAGTAAGATATTATTATTTTATGTTGTGTACCCATTAAAAAATAATTTTATTTTTTTTAAAAAAATAATAATCAATTCTCAACCGTCTAGATTTTGGTCTAGATTTCCCACTCATTTTTAAATTGATTTACAAGTTTTGATTTTGGTCTAGATTTCTCACTTATTTTGAAATTGATTTACAATTTTTGATTTTTCAGTTTAATATTATTTTTTGAACAAAACTCAGGCACTATATTTGATCTTTATTTTATAATGGAGAAAATAATACTCTAACAAATAATGCATTAAAACCGTGCAAGTTGATATACTCAATATAAAAGCTAATTGTGGTTTAAATTTTATACTAAATATAAGAATTTAATCCATTTTATCTCTTATATTTATCAAATTCCCCCACATTAATTTACCCAACTTAAGGAAATCATATTACATATATTATAATTAACTAATTTATTTAGCTTTCTCAACCTATCCAAATTAATTAAATAGCTATTTGATCCTTATGATCAGATAAGTATATTCTCCGCATGATTTAAGGATGGGCAACAAGTCCAAACTTAACATTAAAACTTTTTTTTTCCTGCCAGAAACCTTGACATCAAAACTTATTAAAATTAAGGTTAAAGTATACGTTTGGTTCTTTAAGTTTATATTAAGTTTCTTTTTAGTCCTTTATATTTGAAAAGTGTATTTTTAGTCCTTAAACTTTAACACCGTTAATATTACTAATGGCAAAATGTTGACCGAGCAATTTTAAGATAATGATTCAGCATTTAAATGAAGACATATTAATTTTTAATTTGAAATAAGTAAATTAAAACAATATGAAATAAAATTTAATTAAAATATGTAGAACCAATTGCCATTAAAAAGATTTACACAATCGGATCGAAAAAGATTCACCCAACAGATTGAAAAATGATTTACAAAAGGAGGAGGATAAATAATTAAAATATGTGACTAGGAATTTCAATTCCTCAAACAAGATTGTAGAAGGTAATTTTGGCGGTGTTTACAAAGGTTAATTATACTTGTTCTTTTTTATTATTGGGGCATTGAAAGAACCCAGCAAATTTCTATTATAAAACCTTAATGTTGATATGAAAGAATACTTGGGGTTGCCTTTTAATAAGGGCAGCTTCTGAATGGCACATTTGTGGTAATCAAAATGCTTTCGAACTGGATATGATGAACGATATATCAAGTAGGGAATCCAGATTTTGGGTAAATCTTTTAAATTTTTTAATTAGAATAAACTGAAAATGTACTCATGCTCTACGAGTATGTGGAAAACAATATAGCCTTCACTGATCGAATTCTCACTACTGGTGTTGAGTTTGGGTGTGTAGATTCTCCGAAAGTATCATGGGAGGAGGGGAGAGGATTCAGCAGAAGTGTTATTTAATGGCAATTGGTTCTACATATTTTAATTAGCTTTTATTTTAAATTGTTTTAACTTACATGTTTAAATTTACAAATTAATATGGCTTCATTTAAATGCTGACTCACCATCTTAAATTTGCTTTGTCAGCATTTTTTTGTTAGAAATGTTAACGGTGTTAAGATTTAAAGACTAAAAATACACTTTTCAAACATAAAGGACTAAAAGAAAACTTGATGCAAACTTAATTAAAAGAATCACTGTGCATGCAGTTTGGTGTTTGCAAAGGATGAGGAATGATTTTAAAAAGCACTCTTTTACACTTTTCTAGATAAAACTCCTCTTAATCATTAAAAAAACTTATTTTACATATTTATTTCTTGCAGCGTAAAATCATTTTGGATAAGACAATTTAAACACCCATTTAAGATGACTTAGATTGCATTGTATTTTTTTTTTGGTTAATATTATTTTAAACAAAACAATTTATTCTGAGTTGCATGTTCAAGTTCAAAACACTACTACAAAAAAGCGGTATAATGGCGCTTATTTTAAAACATATTTTGCCGTTTAAGAAACGCCAAAGCTTTTGACGCCATTAAAAATACCTATAGCGCTTTTCAATCTGTAAAAACGCCAAAGGAGGAGGTACACCTCCTTTGGCGTTTATGTTAAAAACGTCAAAGGAGGCATTGCCTCCTTTGGCATTTTTAACATAAGCGCCAAAGGAGGCAATGCCTCCTTTGGACTTTTTTTTTTTAAATAATTTTTTTAAATATTTCTTTTTTTTACGGTGTTATGTAAAAATAAATACCTGATAATCATATATAATTTTTTAGTAAGTAAATGACTATACATTTCATCTAATAGATAAATTACAATATAAAACAATGATTATCATTTTTTTAATTATTTTATTTTCTAGATAAAACAAACAAATCACAATACAATGGTAAAAAATACAAAACATTAACTACAATGATTTGTATTACTACAATATTATTAATTTGTAAGTTTAAAAATTAAAAAAATAACAATATATAGGAAGTTTAAGTTGACAAAGTTGAAACTTCAAATCAATACTTAAAAAATAAAAAATATGAACAAACATATAAGAGTCATTGCAAATTTATACCAAAAAGAAAACATGGATCAAATGTTTAAAAAACAATGCTTACAAGTTAGGAATCTCCTACTTCTACTCTTGCTGTCATCAAAGAGAGGAAGGAGCGGGGATAACGAATAAGAAAAGCTAATAGATCAATAAAGTGAGACAGTAATGGATCGAAGTTATGGGAAGTGACAAGCGGGAGAGTGATAATGGCTGGATGTCAATGGCGGGGTTTTTAAATTTTGTAAACAGGGGAAGCTTTGGCGCTTCATAAAAGAATGTCATTACTTCCCATTTTCAAAATAAAATTTAAAAAAAAAATGGAAGCTTTGGCGCTTCTTTAGGAAGCGCCAAAGCTTCTATTGTGTTTTTTAATTTTTATTTTTTCAATATGAAGTTTTGGCACTGTGTTTATGTAATTGGTTAGTTTAACTATATTTTATGTGTTGATTCTTTTTTGACTTGACTTTTCAATGAATGCCAAAGCTTCTTTTCAATATGAAGTTTTGGTTTTTTGTAGTAGTGATACAAGGTTAACGTCAATTATGACGTTTATGCTTGTAAGCGCCAAAGCTTTCAAATATTTTTAATTTTAAATAAATAAATAACAAGCTTTGGCGCTTCTTTAAACAAATGCCACAGGACCTACGCCACTAAAGCCCCTTTTTGTAGTAGTGAAATCTTATAATTTAAGAACTAGTGAAAAGAGACCAAAACTTTATACGAATTGAGATTCTTCAAAAATAAAATTCAATTGACGATTCTGGCAAAACCTCACTTTTCACTTTAAGCAAAATGCGATCTGACTGATTGTCCTCCTCCCTTCTTACACCAGCTCCGACCAATACCTCCTGAGGTGTATGTTTAGGTCCACAATCCAACAATTCAAGAACAAGTGAAAAGAGACCAAATTTTTATATGAATCAAGATTCAACAAAATCAAAATTTGATTGACTAGTCAAACAAATCCTCGCAATTCACTGTGAGCAAAATGCGATACAGCTGATTATCTGATTGTCCTTCGCCTTGGTTGCACCAGCTCCAACCGACAACACCACATGAGGTCTATCTTTAGGTCCACGAACAAGTGAAAAGAGACCAAATCTTTATAAAATTGAGATTCAGGGAAAACAAAATTCGTTTGATGATTCGAACAAAACCACGCTCTTCACTTTGAGCTGAATGCGATCTGACTGATTGTCCTCCACCTTTCCTGCACCATACCTCATAAATTGTCAATCCTACAATTTAAGAACTAGAGAAAAGAGACCAAATCTTTATACTGATTGAGATTCAACGAAAATAAAATTCGATTGAGGATTCTAATAAAACCTCGCTCTTCACTTTGAGCAGAAAGTGATCTAACTAATTGTTCTCCTCCTTTCTTGAACCATCTCCAACTGATACCTCCTGAGGTATATGTTCAGGTCCACAATCCTACACTTCAAGAACCAGCAAAAAGAGACCAAGCCTTATAAGAATCGAGACTTATTGAAAATAAAATTTGATTGATGATTCAAACAAATCCTCGCTCTTCAGTTTGAGCTGAGTGTGATCTGAATGATTATCCTCTGCTTTGCTTGCACTAGCTTTGACTGATACCACTTGAGCTCTATGTTCAGGTCTAGAATCCTACAATTCAAGAGCCGGTGAAAAGTTACCAAATCTTTATACGAATTGAGATTCATCAAGAATAAAATTTGATTGACAACTCAAACAAATCCTTGCTCTTCACTTTGAGTTGAATACAATTCGACAGATTGTACTCCGCCTTTCTTTCACTAGCTTCGACCAATACCTCCTGAGGTGTAAGTTCAAGTCTACAATCCTACTATTGAAGAACCAGTGAAACAAGAGCAAATAAATCTTTATATGAATCAAGATTCATCAAAAATAAAATTCGATTGATGATTTTGACAAAACCTAACTTTTCACTTTTAGCTAAATGCGATCCGGCTTATTTTCTTCCACCTTGCAAGCATGAGCTCAACTGATACCACCGAGGTGTATGTTCAGGTCTACAATCCTACAATTCAAGAACTGGTGAAAAGTGACCAAATCTTGATATGAATCGAGATTCATTGAAAGTAAAATTCAATTGATGATTCTGACAAAACCTCATTCTTTACTGCGAGCAGAATGTGATCTGACTGATTGTCCTCCATCTTTCTTGCACTAGCTCTGACCAATACTTCCTGAGGTATATGTTCATTTCCACAATCATTTAATACAAGAACCAGTGATAAGAGACCAAATATTTATACGAATCAAGATTTATTGAAAATAAAATTCAAAAGATGAATTAGACAAAACCTCGCTCTTCACTTTGACGTGAATTCAATCCAACTGATTATCCTTAGACTTTCTAGCACCGAGACCTACTGATACCACCTGAGATGTATGTTTAGGTCCACAATCTGACAATTCAAGAACTAGTGAAAAGAGACCAAATCCTCATAGGAATATAAATTCATTGAAAATAAAATTATATTGATGATTATGATAAAACAACACTTTTCGCTTTGAGGTGATAATCCTACAATTCAAGAACCAATGAAAAGAGCCCAAATCTTTATACGAATTGAGATTAGCCAAAAATAAAATTTGATTGATAATTCTTTTAAAACCTTGCTCTTCATTTGAGTAGAATGCAATCTGACTAATTGTCCTCCTCATTTCTTGCACCAGCTTCGACCAATACCGCTGAAGGTTTATGTTCAGGTTCACAATCCTCCAATTTAAGAACTAATAAAAAGAGGCCAAATCTTTATAAGGATTGAGATTCATTGAAAATAAAACTCTATTGATCATTGTGATAAAACCACGCTTCTCACTTGGTGTTGAATGTGATCTGACAGATTGTCCTCCGCCTTTGTTGCACCATCTTCGACTGATACCTCCTGAGGTAATGTTTTGGTCCACATCCCAGCAATTTAAGAAATGGTGAAAAGAGACCAAATCTTTATATGAATCGAGATTCATTGAAAATAAAATTTTGTTGATGATTAAGATGAAACCTCGCTCTTTACTATGTGCAAAATGTGATCCAACTGATTGTCTTCCATCTTTCTTGTACCACCTCTAACTGGTACGTCCTGAAATGCATATTCATGTTTATAATCGTTTAATACAAGAACTAGTGATAAGAGATCAAATATTTATATGAATCAAGATTTATTGCTCATTACTTTGATGTGAATTCAATTTGACTAATTGTTCTTGGACTTTCTAGCGCCAAACCCTAAAAACCATGAAACAAACGGGGAGAAAGAGGATACCCAAAAATAAACGGGGAGAAAGAGGATACCCTTCCAACTCCTATTTATCCTCAAAACCATGATTTTATCTCACCCATGATGAACACTATAAAAGTAGCAACAAAGAAACAAGCAAAAGTTCACTTTATTCCTTTGACAAAAAGGCCACATCCCACTAAAACCAAGTCTATGAATCCCTACAACCTTACCTAATAAGATAAATTCTAAGAAATAGACGCATCAATAGCATGTGACAAAAGGTATCTAAGCTCAGTTTTGGTTGATGTGTCTCAATGTGTTAGCAATGATGCAAGGCCCTTGCTAGATGTTACAAATAGTATTAGAGTTTGGTTTGAGTCAATCGTTAGGCTCGTAGCAGTGGAGAATATGTTACACAGGTGGTGTGGGTGTGGTGATATCAAAGCCAAGTTCGAGACTAGGTCCACAGTAATGATGTTACAAATGGTATCAAAGTCAAGATCGATTGGGTATGGTGGTGTCAAAGCTAAGTTCAGGTCAATGTGAGAAATGGTATCAGAGTCAAGTTAGATTGATCCTTGGGGCCATAAGCAAACAATATGACTTTTGTAAACTCATGGGTGCCATGATCCTAGTGATATATATAGGGATTGAACTCACTTTTTTCTTCCTTCTTAAAAGTCAATATTGTATCCTTCTTTATATGTATATAGAGCCTGAACTCTGATTGACAATTTTTTTTCTTCTTAAAGATACATGTCATCGTCCCTCATGCCAATATCCCTAGGACTTCCTTCCAACCCACAGTAAAGTGCACAACATTCCTTTTACCAAAAGAAGTTTAAGTGGATTGACTATTTATTCTTTCTTAGTGCCTAAACAATCAATGACGTTTAGCTTTAATTAAGGTTCATGTGGAATGTTTTCCCATTTCTTCATCTTGTTACAAGTCTTAATACAAATAGTATCAAAATTAGGTTCAGCTCAATCGCTGGGCATGGAGGGGTGGAGCGTATATTACATGGGTGGTTCAGGTGCGATGGTATCAAAACCAGGTTGGGATGCTGGGCTTATTAGGGTGGAGTGTATGTTACATGAGTTGTGTGGGTGCAATGGTATCCGAGCCACGTTTGACACACTGGGACTTGTGAAAATTTTACCTCATGAGGAGTACATTCAGCCTACATTCTGCGTTCATTAAACCAGAAAGCAACAATTGCATAAGGGTCTTCTGATGTTCAAGTAGCATTTTGCAATTCATTAACCAATGAAAAGATTCTAATAAAAAAAATTATTGTCGTCAAATAATTTTCATCTCTGAAATTGAATACACAAAATAAAATTTCACGATTAGCAGCATATCAAACCCTAATTTGCTTGGGACATCATTTCAAACATATCCTCCTCCAATATTCCCTCAGCGTTCCTGTATTTTAATTTGATCGCTAGGGGGTTGGAAAGGTTTCCCAAAAACAAGTACTTGCGGCAAAATGATATGGAAATTGGGTGCATACTAACTTCTTTATAAATTAAAAGAAGCTGTTGAAAATTATAAAATAGAAATTATATTTTTTTAAAGGAGATATTATATATATTTATTTACCAGTCTTTCCCTGTTTTTAGCCCTGATGGTCACATTGAAGCGTCGGTAGATCCGTACACCAACATTAAAATGGATGTAGCCATTTTCAATATTACAATAATCATTGAATTTTTTTGGCAAGGTACGTATAAAAATAATTCAGGTGTGGTGGTATCAGAGCCAGGTTGGGATGCTGGGCTTATTAGGGTGGAGTGTATGTTACATGTGTTGTGTGGGTGCAATGGTATCCAAGCCACGTTTGACACACTGGGACTTGTGAAAATGTTACCTCATGAGGAGTACATTCAGCCTACATTCTGCGTTCATTAAACCAGAAAGCAACCATTGCATCAGTGTCTTCTGATGTTCAAGTAGCATTTTGCAATTCATTAACCAATGAAAAGATTCTAATAAAAAAAATTATCCTCGTCTATTAATTTTCATCTCTGAAATTGAATATACAAAATAAAATTTCACGATTAGCAGCATATCAAACCCTAATTTGCTTGGGACATCATTTCAAACACATCCTCCTCCAATATTCCCTCAGCGTTCCTGTATTTTAATTTGATCGCTAGGGGGTTCGAAAGGTTTCCCAAAAACAAGTACTTGCGGCAAAATGATATGGAAATTGGGTGCATACTAACTTCTTTATAAATTAAAAAGATGCTGTTGAAAATTATAAAATAGAAATTATATATTTTTAAAGGGGAAAATATATATATTTATTTACCAGTCTTTCTCTGTTTTTAGCCCTGATGGTCACATTGAAGCGTCGGTAGATCCCTACACCAACATTAAAATGGATGTACCCATTTTCCATATTAAAATATTCGTTGAATTTTTTGGCAAGGTAAGTATATAAATAATTCAGGTGTGGTGGTATCAGAGCCAGGTTGGGATGCTGGGCTTATTAGGGTGGAGTGTATGTTACATGTGTTGTGTGGGTGCAATGGTATCCGAGCCACGTTTGACACACTGGGACTTGTCAAAATTTTACCTCATGAGGAGTACATTCAGCCTACATTCTGCTTGCATTAAACCAGAAAGCAACCATTGCATCAGTGTCTTCTGATGTTCAAGTAGCATTTTGCAATTCATTAACCAATGAAAAGATTCTAATAAAAAAAATTATCCTCGTCTATTAATTTTCATTTCTGAAATTGAATATACAAAATAAAATTTCACGATTAGCAGCATATCAAACCCTAATTTGCTTGGGACATCATTTCAAACACATCCTCCTCCAATATTCCCTCAGCGTTCCTGTATTTTAATTTGGTCGCTGGGGGTTGGAAAAATTTCCCAAGAACAAGTACTTGCGGCAAAATGATATGGAAATTGGCTGCATACTAACTTCTTTATAAATTAAAAAGAAGCTGTTGAAAATTATAAAATAGAAATTATATATTTTTAAAGGAGAAAATATATATATTTATTTGCCAGTCTTTCTCTGTTTTTAGCCCTGATGGTCACATTGAAGCGTCGGTAGATCCCTACACCAACATTAAAATGGATGTAGCCATTTTGAAAATTACAATAATCATTGAATTTTTTGGCAAGGTACGTATATAAATAATTCAGGTGTGGTGGTATCAGACCCAGGTTGGGATGCTGGGCTTGTTAGGGTGGAGGGTATGTTACATGTGTTGTGTGGGAGCAATGGTATCCGAGCCACGTTTGACACACTGGGACTTGTGAAAATTTTACCTCATGAGGAGTACATTCAGCCTACATTCTGCGTTCATTAAACCAGAAAGCAACCATTGCATCAGGGGCTTTTGATGTTCAAGTAGCATTTTGCAATTCATTAACCAATGAAAAGATTCTAATATAAAAAATTATCCTCGTCAATTAATTTTCATCTCTGAAATTGAATATACAAAATAAAATTTCACGATTAGCAGCATATCAAACCCTAATTTGCTTGGGACATCATTTCAAACACATCCTCCTCCAATATTCCCTCAGCGTTCCTGTATTTTAATTTGATCGCTAGGGGGTTGGAAAGATTTCCCAAAAACAAGTCCTTGCGGCAAAATGATATGGAAATTGGGTGCATACTAACTTCTTTATAAATTAAAAAGATGCTGCTGAAAATTATAAAATAGAAATTATATATTTTTAAAGGAGAAAATATATATATTTATTTACCAGTCTTTCTCTGTTTTTAGCCCTGATGGTCACATTGAAGCGTCGGTAGATCCCTACACCAACATTAAAATGGATGTACCCATTTTCCATATTAAAATAATCGTTGAATTTTTTGGCAAGGTAAGTATATAAATAATTCAGGTGTGGTGGTATCAGAGCCAGGTTGGGATGCTGGGCTTATTAGGGTGGAGTGTATGTTACATGTGTTGTGTGGGTGCAATGGTATCCGAGCCACGTCTGACACACTGGGACTTGTGAAAATTTTACCTCATGAGGAGTACATTCAGCCTACATTCAGCGTTCATTACACCAGAAAGCAACCATTTCATCAGTGTCTTATGATGTTCAAGTAGCATTTTGCAATTCATTAACCAATGAAAAGATTCTAATAAAAAAAATTATCCTCGTCAATTAATTTTCATCTCTGAAATTGAATATACAAAATAAAATTTCACGATTAGCAGCATATCAAACCCTAATTTGCTTGGGACATCATTTCAAACACATCCTCCTCCAATATTCCCTCAGCGTTCCTGTATTTTAATTTGATCGCTAGGGGGTTGGGAAGATTTCCCAAAAACAAGTACTTGCGGCAAAATGATATGGAAATTGGCTGCATAATAACATCTTTATAAATTAAAAAGAAGCTGTTGAAAATTATAAAATAGAAATTATATATTTTTAAAGGAGAAAAATATATATATTTATTTACCAGTCTTTCTCTGTTTTTAGCCCTGATGGTCACATTGAAGCGTCGGTAGATCCCTACACCAACATTAAAATGGATGTACCCATTTTCCATATTAAAATAATCATTGAATTTTTTGGCAAGGTATGTATATAAATAATTCAGGTGTGGTGGTATCAGAGCCAGGTTGGGATGCTGGGTTTATTAGGGTGGAGTGTATGTTACATGTGTTGTGTGGGTGCAATGGTATCCGAGCCACGTTTGACACACTGGGACTTGTGAAAATTTTACCTCATGAGGAGTACATTCAGCCTATATTCTGCGTTCATTAAACCAGAAAGCAACCATTGCATCATGGTCTTCTGATGTTCAAGTAGCATTTTGCAATTCATTAACCATTGAAAAGATTCTAATAAAAAAAATTATCGTCATCAATTAATTTTCATCTCTGAAATTGAATATACAAAATAAAATTTCACGATTAGCAGCATATCAAACCCTAATTTTCTTGGGACATCATTTCAAACACATCCTCCTCCAATATTCCCTCAGCGTTCCTGTATTTTAATTTGATCGCTAGGGGTTTGGGAAGATTTCCCAAAAACAAGTACTTGCGGCAAAATGATATGGAAATTGGCTGCATAATAACATCTTTATAAATTAAAAAGAAGCTGTTGAAAATTATAAAATAGAAATGATATATTTTTAAAGGAGAAAATATATATATTTATTTACCAGTCTTTCTCTGTTTTTAGCCCTGACGGTCACATTGAAGCGTAGGTAGATCCGTACACCAACATTAAAATGGATGTAGCCATTTTCAATATTACAATATTCGTTGAATTTTTTGGCAAGGTACGTATAGAAATAATTCAGGTGTGGTGGTATCAGAGCCAGGTTGGGAAGCTAGGCTTATTAAGGTGGAGTGTATGTTACATGAGTTGTGTGGGTGCAATGGTATCCGAGCCACGTTTGAGACACTGGGACTTGTGAAAATTTTACCTCATGAGGAGTACATTCAGCCTACATTCTGCGTTCATTAAACCAGAAAGCAACCATTGCATAAGGGTCTTCTGATGTTCAAGTAGCATTTTGCAATTCATTAACCAATGAAAAGATCCTAACAAAAAAAATTATGGTCGTCAATTAATTTTCATCTCTGAAATTGAATATAGAAAATAAAATTTCACGATTAGCAGCAAATCAAACCCTAATTTGCTTGGGAAATCATTCCAAACACATCCTCGTCCAATATTCCCTCAGCGTTCCCGTATTTTAATTTGATCGCTAGGGGGTTGCAAAGATTTCACAAAAACAAGTACTTGCGGCAAAATGATATGGAAATTGGCTGCATACTAACTTCTTTATAAATTAAAAACAAGCTGTTGAAAATTATAAAATAGGAATTATATATTTTTAAAGGAGAAAATATATTGATTTATTTACCAGTTTTTCTCTGTTTTTAAACCTGATGGTCACATTGAAGCGTCGGTAGATCCCTACACCAACATTAAAATGGATGTAGCCATTTTCAATATTACAATAATCATTGAATTTTTTGGCAAGGTACGTATATAAATAATTCAGGTGTGGTGGTATCAGAGCCAGGTTGGGATGCTGGGCTTATTAGGGTGGAGTGTATGTTACATGAGTTGAGCGGGTGCAATGGTATCCGAGCCACGTCTGACACACTGGGACTTGTGAAAATGTTACCTCATGAGGAGTACATTCAGCCTATATTCTGCATTCATTAAACAAGAAAGCAACCATTGCATCAGTGTCTTCTGATGTTCAAGTAGCATTTTGCAATTCATTAACCATTGAAAAGATTCTAATAAACAAAATTATGGTCGTCAATTAATTTTCATCTCTGAAATTGAAAATAGAAAGTAAAATTTCACGATTAGCAGCATATCAAACCCTAATTTGCTCGGGACATCATTTCAAACACATCCTCCTACAATATTCCCTCAGCGTTCCTGTATTTCAATTTAATGCGCTAGGGGGTTGGAAAGATTTCCCAAAAACAAGTACTTGCGGCAAAATGATATGGAAATTGGCTGCATACTAACTTCTTTATAAATTAAAAAGAAGCTGTTGAAAATTATAAAATAGAAATTATATATTTTTAAAGGAGAAAATATATAGATTTATTTACCAGTCTTTCTCTGTTTTTAGCTCTGATGGTCACATTGAAGCGTCGGTAGATCCCTACACAAACATTAAAATGGATGTACCCATTTTCAATATTACAATAATCATTGAATTTTTCGGCAAGGTACGTATATAAATAATTCAGGTGTGGTGGTATCAGAGCCAGGTTGGGATGCTGGGCTTATTAGGGTGGAGTGTATGTTACATGAGTTCTGTGGGTGCAATGGTATCCGAGCCACGTCTGACACACTGGGACTTGTGAAAATTTTACCTCATGAGGAGTACATTCAGCCTACATTCTGCGTTCATTAAACCAGAAAGCAACCATTGCATCAGTGTCTTCTGATGTTCAAGTAGCATTTTGCAATTCATTAACCAATGAAAAGATTCTAATAAAAAAAATTATCCTCGTCTATTAATTTTCATCTCTGAAATTGAATATACAAAATAAAATTTCACGATTAGCAGCATATCAAACCCTAATTTGCTTGGCACATCATTTCAAACACATCCTCGTCCAATATTCCCTCAGCGTTCCTGTATTTTAATTTGATCCCTAGGGGGTTGGAAAGATTTCCCAAAAATAAGTACTTGCGGCAAAATGATATGGAAATTGGCTGGATACTAACTTTTTTATAAATTAAAAAGAAGCTGTTGAAAATTATAAAATAGAAATTTTATATTTTTAAAGGAGAAAATTTATAGATTTATTTATCAGTCTTTCTCTGTTTTTAGCCTTAATGGTCACATTGAAGCGTCGGTAGATCCCTACACCAACATTAAAATAGATGCAGCCATTTTCAATATTACGATAATCATTGAATTTTTTGGCAAGGTACGTATATAAATAATTCAGGTGTGGTTGTATCAGAGCCAGGTTGGGATGCTGGGCTTATTAGGGTGGTGTGTATGTTACATGAGTTCTGTGGGAGCAATGGTATCCGAGCCACGTCTGAACCACTGGGACTTGTGAAAATTTTACCTCATGAGGAGTACATTCAGCCTACATTCTGCATTCGTTAAACCAGAAAGCAACCATTGCATCAGGGTCTTCTGATGTTCAAGTAGCATTTTGCAATTCATTAACCAATGAAAAGATTCTAATAAAAAAAATTATGGTCGTCAATTAATTTTCATCTCTGAAATTGAATATAGAAAATAAAATTAAACGATTAGCAGCATATCAAACCCTAATTTGCTTGGGACATCATTTCAAACACATCCTCCTACTATATTCCCTCAGCGTTCCTGTATTAGGGTGGAGTGTATGTTACATGAGTTGTGAGGGTGCAATGGTATCCGCGCCACGTTTGACACACTGGGACTTGTGAAAATTTTACCTCATGAGGAGTACATTCAGCCTACATTCGATTGAGGATTCTAATAAAACCTCGCTCTTCACTTTGAGCAGAAAGCGATCTAACTAATTGTTCTCCTCATTTCTTGAACCATCTCCAACCGATACCTCCTGAGGTATATGTTCAGGTCCACAATCCTACAATTCAAGAACTAGCAAAAAGAGACCAAGTACTTATACAAATGGAGACTTATCGAAAATAAAATTTGATTAATGATTCAGACAAATCCTCGCTCTTTAGTTTGAGCTGAGTGAGATTTGAATGATTATCCTCTGCTTCGCTTGCACCAGCTTTGACTGATACCACTTGAGCTCTATGTTCAGGTCTAGAATCCTACAATTCAAGAGTCGGTGAAAAGTGACCAAATCTTTATACCAATTGAGATTCATCAAGAATAAAATTTGATTGACAACTCAAACAAATCCTTGCTCTTCACTTTGAGTTGAATACAATCCGACAGATTGTCCTCCGCCTTTCTTTCACTAGCTTCGACCAATACCTCCTGAGGTGTATGTTCAGGTCTACAATCCTACTATTGAAGAACCAGTGAAACAAGACCAAATAAATCTTTATATGAATCAAGATTCGTCAAAAATAAAATTCGATTGATGATTTTGACAAAACCACACTTTTCACTTTTAGCTAAATGCGATCCGGCTTATTTTGCTTCACCTTGCTTGCATGAGCTGAACTGATA
Organism: Inga leiocalycina; assembly: GCA_963242795.1. Taxonomy (NCBI): domain Eukaryota; kingdom Viridiplantae; phylum Streptophyta; class Magnoliopsida; order Fabales; family Fabaceae; genus Inga; species Inga leiocalycina. The sequence continues at coordinate 26,364,455 of OY725324.1, forward strand.
CCTCCGAGGTGTATGTTAAGGTCTACAATCCTACAATTCAAGAACTGGTGAAAAGTGACCAAATCTTGATATGAATCGAGATTCATTGAAAGTAAAATTCAATTGATGATTCTGACAAAACCTCATTCTTTATTGCGAGCATAATGTGATATGACTGATTGTCCTCCATCTTTCTTGCACTAGCTCCGACCAATACCTCCTGAGGTATATGTTTATTTCCACAATCATTTAATACAAGAACCAGTGATAAGAGACCAAATATTTATACAAATCAATATTTATTGAAAATAAAATTCAAATGATGAATTAGACAAAACCTTGCTCTTTACTTTGAGGTGAATTCAATCCGACTGATTATCCTCAGACTTTCTAGCATCAAGACCTACTGATACCACCTGAGATGTATGTTTAGGTCCACAATATGACAATTCAAGAACTAGTGAAAAGAGACCAAATCCTCATAGGAATATAAATTCATCGAAAATAAAATTATATTGATGATTCTGATAAAACCGCACTTTTCGCTTTGAGGTGATAATCCTACAATTCAAGAACCAATGAAAAGAGCCCAAATCTTTATACGAATTGAGATTAGCCAAAAATAAAATTTGATTGACGATTCTTTTAAAACCTTGCTCTTTACTTTGAGTAGAATGCAATCTGACTAATTGTCCTCCTCATTTCTTGCACCAGCTCCGACCAATACCGCTAAAGGTTTATGTTCAGGTTCACAATCCTTCAACTTAAGAACCAATAAAAAGAGGCCAAATCTTTATAAGGATTGAGATTCATTGAAAATAAAATTCTATTGATCATTGTGACAAAACCACGCTTCTCACTTGGTGTTGAATGTGATCTGACAAATTGTCCTCCGCCTTTCTTGCACCATCTTCGACTGATACCTCCTGAGGTAATGTTTTGGTCCACATCCCAGCAATTCAAGAAACAGTGAAAAGAGACCAAATCTTTATATGAATCAAGATTCATTGAATTTTTTGGCAAGGTACGTATATAAATAATTCAGGTGTAGTGGTATCAGAGCCAGGTTGGGATGCTGGGCTTATTATGGTGGAGTGTATGTTACATGAGTTGTGTGGTTGCAATGGTATCCGAGCCACATTTGACACACTGGGACTTGTGAAAATTTTACCTCATGAGGAGTACATTCAGCCTACATTCTGCGTTCATTAAACCAGAAAGCAACCATTGCATCAGGGTTTTTTGATGTTCAAGTAGCATTTTGCAATTCATTAACCAATGAAAAGATTCCAATAAAAAAAAGTATCAGATTGAGATTCATTTCATTTCATCAAAGCTTACTTTCTAATTTTCAGATTTTTGATAATGAAGATGCCTACCTACGTGAAGACCTTGATTTGATCAGAGATCTTTTGGCTGGACATCTTCTTCAACATAGAGTAGTAAAATTTTTATTTTTATATCAGTTTGTAGTTGTGTGATGACAGCGTTTTGACACTTTCTAGTTGTTATTGTTGATATATATAGTTGTAGGTTGTATGAGTTGTTATTGTATGTATATATAGTAAAGATTGTAGTGCTGGATGTCCTTACCATTTTGTAATGGACAGTGTGGTTTATGAATCTATCTTCTATTCTGTTTCTGCAGTTTGAATTTGCTGGGTAATACAGAATGTAAATTATGGTATAAGAAAAACCTAACCTTTAGACGTCCCAAATTAAGAATTGGGAGGTCTAAAGTCCCACCCTGGGGGGCTTTAGACATCCCAAATGACAATTTGGGACGTCTAAAGTCTCACTTTAGACGTCTCTTTTGTTTGGGATGTATTTTCTTACAACATACTACGCCCCCAACATATACGTCCCCCCATTTTGGCACGAGCTGAAAGAACAAGGTAGTGACTCTTTCTCTTATTATGTGTATGATGCCTTGCATGAATGTCATTTCATTGAATATGCCGTGATGTAACATTGCCGTTGTGAAATGCCGTTGTTATGAAACATGCTGTTGTGAAATATGCCGTTGTGAATGCAGCAAAAGCTGTCGCAAAAATGCCGTTGTGTTGTTGTTGTTGTTATTTGCTTACATGCTTTGTGATTGTATATGTTATAAGTGAATTGTTACTATTGGGATTATTTTGAATCTCATTCTTTCTAATGACTAACCTACATCAAGGGCAAGCGGTTCAAAGGAAAAGTAAGTGATGAAGGGCAGTTAGAGCTCCTAGCTAGGAGTTTTAATTTTGGTAATTGGTTGTCATATTTTGTTGGGGATTAGTTACACATATGGTATATATTGAATAGTGTTGTGTAATCTCCTGTATGGGAAACTAAGCGTTGTAAACCCTTTATTAAGTAACGATTTGTCAGGAAGTTTTGGTTGCACTATGATATGTATGACTAAACCAAATTGGACAGACCAATTATATTCGAGATGTGGATGTGAGACCACACTAAACAAGTTTTGGAAAAGTTTTAAATTAACCACTGGTCTCTATTTCAAATTAATGAAGTATTCTCGAACTATAAATTTGGCTATTAAAGTAGGGGGTTACAAATATTTTAGGTGGCGCTTCCTTGAAGAATCCTATAATAATAATAATTATTATTATTTTTTATCAAAAGAACCCTATAATTATAGTTGATAACACACTTGAACACATTTTCATATTCAAAAAAGAAATAAAAAAAAGCAAACTGCAATCAAATAACTCCAAAATAATATAAATTAAAAAAATAAATAATTAACAAAATCACTACTAAGTAAAATACAAGTGTTAAAAATAAATATTTATTTTACTTATGCAAATCATCAATGTTAATAATTACTATAACAACTAAAAATTATCACTACTAAATAAATACAACTTATATATAATAACATTTAATTTTATCTCATTTATTTTTTAGCATATAAAAATGAGAATAATTTTTTCAGGAATAAAATGAGAAAAGAAATTTAAGAAGCATTCTTCATCAAGGAAAAATAGAACAATTAAAAGCAGGAAATTTGAAAGTAAATATGACCGTTCTTTACCAACGCTGCATTTGATAAACAATATGAACACCATTCCCTCAATCATAAAAAATAAAAAAGTTCTTCTTCTGTAGAAACATATGCAACATAATAGTAAGAAACTATTATTCAAAATAAACTGGTAAGCTATATATGTGATATAATGTAGCAAAAATAGCAATTAGACCAAATAAACTTACTACTTCGTGGCTAATGCTAAGTTGGATGACGCAGATCTAAAATTCGAAGCTTAATATAAAAATAAGAAGAAGAAGCAAGTGAGGGGGGGGGGGAGAGAGTGTGTGAAGAAAGGAAGTTTCACCATCTTCGTAAGATTTAGGGAAGGGAAAGCAATTGAAGATTTATTATTTATAGATGTAAAAATCTACCATACCATAATTTTTTCAAAAGAAAATCCTTACAAAGGTGATGAGTAACAAAGGAATAAAGAGGAAGTGCCGATCGAAGTGGAGATGGTGATGAATGACAAAAAGAAGAGAAGGAGAAAATGTAGGGATTAAGAGGATAAGGAGTGATGATACGTGTTAGATGGGGAGTGGAGACTAAGAGGATAAATGTGCTAGAAGCAGATTGCAAGAGAGAGAATAATTTGAAAAAAAAAAATCCTTTGTGTGGATCTTTCTAAGCCAAGTACCACACAAAATACGTAGTAGCTGTGACACTTCCTTAAGCAAGTGCCATAGCTGCTACTTCATTTTTTTTTAAAAACAAAAAACACCTTAGGTGGCCCTTCTTCAAGGAAGCGCCACCTAATGTCACCAAGCAGCTATAACACTTCCTTGAGGGAGCACCACTTAAAGTGCCTTTTTCTTAATGTTTTTTTAAAAATCTAGAAAGAAGCAGTGGCACTTCTTTAAAGAAGTGCCACAAAAGGTGCGCCACTAATCTCTATTTTTGTAGTAGTGAAAGAGTGCTCAGTACCATGCTTAACTTGCACACAAGGAGGGGGAAATTGCCAGATTTCAACTATGTTTCCGATGGCCCATTGTTGTGTGAGTAATCCTATTCCTCCTCTTGGCCCATTTACTAGCCCAAGATCACTTGTTATTACTTAAAGCCCACAATCCCATGCAATGTGGGATTCTTTCTTTGACACACCCACACATATTATTTACAACACTGTTTGCCTCTTTTTGGGGAAAAATAAATTACAAATATCATATATGAAGTTGTTGACTAGAAACTGTGATATATTTTCTTGATACTTTGCTCAGCTACAGGATTTTAAATCTTTTTGCGTATTCCTATGGTTGTATGTTAAATGCTTGTTTAGATTTTGACTCTACATACATGTGCTGGCTTCTCATTTTTGAAGGAAATAATCGAAGTCATTCTAGAAAACAAAAACGTGCAAAGACTGATAATAAGTCAGCCTCCAAAATTTTGTGTAGTACAATAGACATATAACAGGGACACCTCTTCAAAGAACCTGTGAATTGTGATGTAAGAGTAACACCCTTCTTCCACTGCAACAAAAACAAAAACGGCAATTATTGGTTTTTTTAAAAAACATTTTAATATATTTTACCAATTTATTTACAAATTTAAACATATGGTATATGTGAATATTTTTCGTGTAAGATTCATACATTAATCATGATATATGATATATAAATATTGAAACCAAATTAATTTTATGTGAAGTTTGTGAAAAGAAAAAAGAAAAAATCGTATATGCGAGGAAACAATAATTTATGTAAGGAGAAAATTCACTATGAATAGGTGATGTTAATTTTTGTTTGTTGGAGAAAATTATTCTTGGAATGTGTGTAAACTATATATATATATATATATTTATTGTGTAAGTCAAATTAAATAGGTTGTTTTATTTGTTTTGCTCCACTCTCCTTAAAAGTTGAATGCCACGCAAGATATTTGATAGAATTAACAGAATTGTCCCTGGATTCCTATCAAAAGCACAAATGACGAGATCGAAACAAAGCTTGAGACATCCGTTTAACTGATGATGATGGCTTCGGTGGGTTTTCTTATGTTTCCAAACTTAAAAGAAAGAAACTTTTTTCTTCCTTCCATTTTCTATGATCAAAACAAGGTACAAGAGAGTCTCAACCACATGCAACCATCCAACAAAACAATCAAAACTACAAGCTTACAATAGAGAGCAAAAAGCTGAAAATATCATAAAAACATTCCTCACCATGAATACCATTTCTTTCATACTAGGCCTCCACACTTTTCTTTCAATTTCACCCCCAACTAACCGATTAACAAACCACAGCTTTCTCATCAACAACAAAAGTCCTCGGAGGGATATTATATCACTTCTCTCCTTGTTTACTTGTTTAGATGATGTAGCAATAGTTAATCTTTCTTCATGTGTATTTTCTAACCTACCTTCTTTATTTCCTTTGGTATTGTCTTTATGATGTACTCCCTCCAGTCCTAATTATAAGTAAAAGTTGACATTTTAGGAGAAATTAAGGAAGCCAATAATTAAATTACTCCTTCCGGTCCTAAATATAGGATATAGTTTGTAGTGCAAATTGCATTACAAACTATGTCCTATATTTAGGACCGGAGGTAGTACTTTAGAGTGTTTATATTTTTAGTATCCTTAGATTATATATTATTTTATTAGTCAAATTAATTAGTTTGGAGAAAAAATAAAAATAAAATACTCTGCAGTAATTTAATTGGCTTCCTTAATTTCTCCAAAAAAATCAGCTTTATCTTATAATTAGGACAGGAGGGAGTACTATAATATCATTTGGCCTTTTTATAAAAGGAAGAAAACAACAGCAGCAAAAGTCCTCCCGCTCGTCGGTCCCTTGGACCCTACCTCCATAGCCATGTCCCTTGCATGTTGTAGAGACTGTTCTCCCGCATCAGCACACGAACATACATGACAATATAAAGGCAAAGAGTTCGGTTTTATTTCTTTTCTTATTTTATTTTTTTTCCCAAAAAAAAGATAATTTTATAACTAGTTAAAAACCATTACAGAGAAGTAATTATTTGCCCTAACACAAGAACGTAAGAACTTAGAACCTTACCAACCATGAATCTGAAGTGGAAGTTGGACCTGATACATTGTTTTACTTTAGTAACGGTATCAGGGTGATGACTATGGATTCACAGTCATGAAATAATGGTCAACAGAAAAGTTAAACTTCCAAATTTTTAATTACAGCTTAAATTTCTTTAAATAAAATGTCGATTTGACTTTTGTTGTTATTGCTCAACATTAGTTGTCTCCATGAATGTTGCTTACAATTGTATTGGAAAGGCATGTCTTATAATTAAATAATAATACTACTACAACGGCCCTTATTTAAAATATGATATTTTATGGGGATGGATAGGCAAGCAGTCAAATAGGAGGAGTACTTGCCATTTGCCGGTATATGTGTCCCTACCAATACATATAATCTCTTTAATTATATATCTTTAATTAATTATCCCACAATTGGCATGTTGCAGCGTTATTTTGGACTTGATTCTCGGAGCTACATACTGTTTCCCACATAAAGTTCCAATTGCGTTTTTTATTTGTTTAAGATTAAAAAATAAATTCTTTTTTTTTTTGAGATTTCATGAAAATTAATTTAGTGGCTAGAAATTTTATATAAAATATAATATAATATATTGTATTGGATTTGATTGATTACAATCATAATAATTAATTTATTATTGAGTGATTTTTAGAATTATGAATTTATGATACTCTGCATATCCCCATTCATATTTTTTTTAAAAAGTTTTTAAGTTTTAAATTTTACGATGTATCCATTCATTTTCATATTTTATGACATTTTCTCAACTATCAAATTTAATTATTTTGATTTGAGTAGCTTTTCAAACTAACTAGAAACGGATGCAAATGAAAGGATCTAAATGATTCTATAGGAAGGTTTATATTTAGTACTGGACTCCATCAAAATCTTACTGGAAGAAAAAAAATTAAAATCATTTATTTTAATTTTATTTTTGCTCGATCAATATTAATCAAACTTATATATAAGAATGTCTAGATTTTTGCTTGAATTGGAGATAAAGATTTAGTCGGTTAATTTCATATTTGTATCTTCAAAATATTATGGTATATAATATATTTATATCTACTCATCTGCCCTAACCTCTATAGAAACAATTTCTCTTATTTTTCTCTTTCCCCCTTTCTTTTGATAATCATAAATCCTCTTTTAGTTTAACCGAATGATAATTCAAATTTAATATTGTATAAAATTATTATTATAATGATAAATAAATAAATTTAAACTATTAAAATCTTATCTACACAATTTATAATTGTAATACCAACAAAAAAAATAATCTATAAAATAATATATTAATAGTTTTATAAAATATTAAATCTAAAATATATATTTTTTTAATCTAAAAGTGGAGATAGGATTAAGAGATTAGGAAAATGATAAAGATTTAGTCGGTTAATTTTATATATTTAACTGCATCAATATTAATTAAACATATATATAAAAATGCCTGGATTTTTGCTGAAATAGGAGATAAAGATTTAGTCGGTTAATTTTATCTATTTAACTCCATCAATATTAATTAAACATATATATAAAAATGCCTGGATTTTTGCTGAAATAGGAGATAAAGATTTAGTCGGTTAATCTCATAATTGTATCTTCAAAATATTATGGTATTATTTATTTCTACTCATCCACCCCAATCTGTATATAAACAATTTCTCTTATCTCTCTCTCTCTCTTCCTTTCTTCTAGTAATCACATATCCACCTTTAGATTAACCGAACAGATAATTCAAATTTAATATTTTATGAAATTATTGTTATAATTAATGATAAATAAATAAATTTAAACTATTAAAATATTATCTACATAATTTATAACTACAATACCCACAAAATAAAAAAAATGTATAAAATATTATATTACTAGTTTTATAATATATTAAATTTAAACTATACATTTTTTCTATCTAGACGTGGAGATAGGATTAAGAGATCAGGAAAATGACGGAATTATCTAACAGTGGAGAGAGGATTAAGACATCAAGAAAATGATAGAAAGGATTAATCTTCTTCCCTATATAAACAGTCTGCCAATAGGGGTATATTAGGAAACATTAATCTTCTTCCCTATATAAACAGTCTGCCAATAAGGGTAAAAAGCACGAGCGACTTTACTGATTAGGAAAAATTGGGTCATTTAAAGATACATTGCTCTTGTTTGTCTTATTTTCTTTTGCTTCTCATAACTTTGCTCATCACAATCCAACTCTTTTCCTGGTTGTCAACGCTCAATCTGGAAGAAAAATTCCAGAAACATTTTTTCGGAATATTTTTTGAGGTGAGTATATGCTTTCTGTATATAAAATTTTATACAAATTTGGAATTATAAAAGTAACTGATCATTTGTTTTTTAGGAGATTAATCATGCTGGGACCGGAGGATTATGGTCTGTGAGCTTGTCAACAACAGTGGTACTTTCTCAAAGTTTTTCTATTATTGTTTTTAGTGTACTTTTTGGATTATTAACTGACGATATATATATTTATTATACTTATTTCTATCAAGGTTTTGAAGCCGGTGGTACTCAACTTCCTGCAAACATATTCCCATGGTCACTTGTTGGGAATGAATCAACTATAAGCGTCACAACGGAGCGATCTTTTCCTTTTCCTCGTAATGAAATTGCAGCAAGACTCGACATCCTCAAAGATTCATCAACAGGAGTTGGTCTCTCTAATCCTGGGTTTTGGGGCATGGTGAGACTATATAGTTTTAATATTTGACTTTATATCCTTATTTTTCATATATTACCCTTATTTTGACAATTCATTTTTATATTTTATTTCTTCAGAATATTGAGGAGGGAAAGAAATATAAGGTAGCTTTATATGCGCAAGCACCAAAACCAATTGATTTGAAAGTTGCATTTGTGGGAGCAGATGGAAAAGAATTGGCTTCTAATAACATTAGGTTATTAATAATAAATTTTCATTTAATTTCAAAATATTTATTTTTCTTATATGTTCAACACAATACATAATTTAATGTTTTTTTTTTCTTTTGGTATAGAAAGCATCTTCCAAAGTGGGAAAAGATAGAGCTACTCCTTGAAGCCAAGGCATCAGACTTTAAATCAAGCCTCCAAATAACAACAACCAAACAAGGAACTTTTTAGTTGGATCAAGTTTCAGCTATGCCCGTGGACACCCACAAGGTTTAATATATTTGATTTTAACAATATAAAATGGCACATTTTGTTGGTTTTTTTTTTGTATGACTTATTTTATTTTCTTTTGATTCAGGGACATGGTTTCCGAAAAGACCTTTTCCAAATGATTGCAGATTTAAAACCAAAATTTCTTAGATTTCCTGGTACTAAAATGTTTATATAAAGAATTATTTTAAATAATATCTATGAGTTGGATTTCATTATAACTGATTTCCTTTCTCAAATCATATATTAGGTGGTACTTATGTTTAAGGAGATCATTTGAGAAATGCATTCAGATGGAAAGATAGTGTTGGACCATGGGAAAAAAAACCTGGTCACTTGGTTATTGGACTGATGATGGCCATGGATATTTAGAATTTCTCCAAGTATGTAGTTTTTTTAATTATTTTTAATTCTGGTTTCTCCATTTTTTGATATATTTATTTACACACATGTTTTGTGTTTTATTGTTAAACAGCTTGCAGAGGATCTTAATGCCCTCCTAGTATGGGTATTTAACAGTGGTATTAGTCGTCATGAACAAGTGGATCCATCCTTCATTGGTCCTTTTGTGCAAGTATAAATTATGACTTTTTAGATCTTTCTTTATAAAGTTCACTTTTTATTCAGTATTGAAAATGTCATTCGGTGCTTTATTTTGTAGGAAGCTTTAGATGGAATAGAGTTTGCAAGAGGTCCTGTCACTTCAAAGTGGGTCACATTAATAGCTAAATTAGGACATCCCAAGCCCTTTTTTTTTTATAGTAAAAGATATTCAACAATACATCAGAAGCTATCCTCCTGAGTCAACATGAAAAGCCATTCTGTTTACATCATTAAATAAAAGGGTGGTAATCGCATCAGGGGGCGAAAATGTGATATGGAGATCAATCGCCATCTTCCAAGCTTCCTTTGACATAGCGTCTGCAACTGTATTAAACTCCCGAATGCAATGTGAAAATTCCACTTCCCAATCTCTATCCAACAGCATTTGAACCTCCACAATGAGCTGAAAATCAGGATGTTCTCGAGAAACGTTACCCTGAATTAAATCCATGACTTCACTACAATCAGACTCAATCATGATTTTTCTGTATCCTCTATCCCATGCAGCTTTAAGTCCCCACAAAACACCCCAAGCTTCAGTAGATACTATCGTTCCTTGCCCAATCTGATACATAAACCCCATCAGAAATTCACCATTGTGATATCTCAATACACCTCCACACGTGCAAGTCCCTAATTTGTCATTCCTAGATCCATCGGTATTAATCTTCACCCACCCAAGCGGTGGTGGCATCCACTGTTGTTGATTCCTTTCTGCACTATTATTTTGAACCAAACCTGTATTTCCCCATGTTAAGCAGGCACGAGCACGAGCTAATATGGTATGTCTACTCCAAGTATTGTTATTAAAACATCTGTCATTTCAAGCTAACCAGATATGTCGGCATAGTACCGAAAACCAAAGACGAAACTCAAATCCCTGTATAACTTCTTTTCTCCCCGCACACCATTTAAGCCAGTCATTTCTCTCAAAAGAGCCAAAGAATTGATCACACCAATCCATCGGTAAGAATCCTTTCCATAATTCAGAAGTGAAAGGACAATCCCGCAAAACGTGGAGTACAGACTCGCTTGTGTTATAGCATATATCACAAAAACCCATTGGATGACTACCTCGCTGATAACGCATTAAGTTTGTCATAAGACGACCATGAAAGCACAACCACAAGAAAAAACGGTACCTTTGAGGGACTTTCAATTTCCAAACACATCTCCTCCAGTTATTACTATGAGTATGTGGAGTGCCTACTAGATATTTGTAGGCGGATTTAATGGTGAACATTCCATCTAAAGACCATCTCCATACAGAAAAATCCTGCCCATTTCGTTGTTTAATATTAACGCGTGTAAGAGCTGTACATACATGACTTGGAAGTAGGTGCTGAAACTTTCTCATATCCCACTATCCGGATGAAGTGATACAATCAGCTACTCTCCATTCAGTAATATCGCTAGGCAATTCTCTGATAACCAAACTCTGAAGCTTATCAAAATGCGGTACCCATATGTCATTCCAGAAAGAAGTATTCTGTCCATTGGTAACTCTCCATGTTAAGCTATCTTTGATCTTGTCCCAACAGTTACGAATACCCCTCCACGTACTAGACTCAGACCGGCGCTTCTCAACTTTAGGAATAATATCATTCCCGGCTTTATATTTTTCTCGCAAAATCCTAACTCAGAGTGAATCTCTTCTGTTAATCATATTCCATCCAAGCTTCATCATGAAGGCCTGGTTCTGGTACCGAGCCATCCTAAGATCTAGGCCTCCATTCTCCTTACGTGCACACACAATATCCCAGGAGACTAAATGAGGTTTTCTGCTTGCTGAGCTACTACCCCATAGGAAGTTACGACACCGTTTGTCAATTTCATCACAAAGTCCCAAAGGAAGAGGCACTGTCTGCATAGCATAAGTTGGCATAGCCGACATAACAGACGACACAAGAGTATGCCTGGCAGCCATCAATAACATGTTAGACTTCCAATTGGCCAGGTGAGCATCCATCTTATCCAGAAGAAAACTGTACGTAGCCTTTGATCTTCGTTCATGTAAAATTGGCATTCCTAGATATTTCCCCAGATTTGACGTCGGAGTAAAATTAAGAAACTCACTGATTTCTTTGCCTTTTATATGATTCACATTCTTTGAGATGTACACTCTTGATTTTCCAGCATTTACTTTCTGTCCTGAAATGTCACAGAAGTCATCCAGGATAGCCTTAATAACCCCTGTGTTATCTAGATTTGCTTCTGCAAACAAAATGAGATCATTAGCAAAAAAACATGAGAGACAGGAGTACCTCGTTTGCAGAGCCTAAACGGTTGCCAAACACCCTCTTCAACTGTCATTTGTATAAGATGCCCCAATCTTTCCATCATGATAACAAAAAGATACGGCGATATTGGGTCACCTTGTCTAACCCCTCTTGAAGGGCAAAACATATTAGTAGCTTCTCCATTCCAAAGCAATTGCAAATGAGACGTCGACATACAAGCTTGAATAACTTTACTCAGATATTTAGGAATCTTGAGTTCTTTTAGACAGTCGTAGACAAAATTCCATCTCACACGATCATAAGCCTTCTCTAAATCAATCTTAATGGCCATAAAACCCTTTTTCCTTTTTAAGGACTTCATTGAATGAATTATCTCCTGCACAAGTATAACATTATCTGAACTCTGACGCCCTTTAACAAAACTGCACTGATTCGGGGCTATCACCAAAGGCATGATTGCCTTGAGTCTATTTGATATAACCTTCGTAACAATCTTGTAAATAACATTGCAAAGACTTATAGGACAAAAATCACGAAACGTCTCAGGATGTTCCACCTTCGATATGTGTACAATTATAGCTGGTAATTCGGGTTGGGCTGGCGGGTTTAAACGGGTTCGGGCCGCTGAAATGGCTGCCCGATTAAAAACGGGCTAAACGGGCTGAGCCCGTTTAGCCCGCGGGTTGACGCGGGCCAGCCTGTGTAAATTTTTTTTATATTTTTTTTAATTTTTTTCTCAAATATCTTTGATCCCTTATCTCATTTCCTTTGATGATATGTTTAATTAATTCCTCATACCTTTTATTTGACACTTATTTTCATATTATATTTATTTATTATACTATTATTAAATTAAAAAGAGATGTATTTATATAGTTTTGTGATGTAAATAGGTGAAAAAAAGGAAGGTAAGAATGAAATTGATTTCTTAACACAAATATATAAAAGAAAAGAAGTGCGATACCAGCCCGCGAAGGGGGAGGGCTGTAGCCCGCAACCCGCGCGGGCTGGCCCGCAACCTGCGGGCCAGCCCGTTTTACCACTACTAAGTACAATCTGAGTCCCATTGATTTCTCGTATCCACATCGGATCATTGAACACTCTTTTCACTAATTCAATCACTGATTGTCCTACAGTTTCCCATTGGCTTTGGTAAAAAAGAGGATTGAATCCGTCTGGCCCAGGAGCTTTCAACGGTCCCATATCGAACAAAGCTCTTCTAATTTCTTGATCTTCAATCGATCTCCCCAAAATATGTAGATTAACATCTTCAATTTCAGGATAAGTGCATCCGAAAACCAAAGATCCATTATAATTCTGGGTTTCAGTATACAAATTTTCATAGAATTGGCAACCCAACCTCATAATTTCCGTTGCATTATATGTCCATTCCCCAGATTCAAGCTTTAAAGCTTCAATTTTATTCCTTCTCCGTCTGCTATTAGCCACTGAATGGAAATATTTAGTATTACGATCACCATCCACATACCAATTAGCCCGAGAATATTGAATCCACATGACTTCTTCCCGTGCCAAGAGTTTCTCAAGCTCTCCCCATAACTCCCCTCGTAACTTTTCAAGGTGCTCTGAGAAACCTACCAAAGCCATCTTTGCGTTGATCCCATCTAATCTTCGATATATTCTATCTTTCATATAGGATATATTGCCGAAAACCTCTTTATTCCATAACCTCAGATCCTCCGTAAATTGTTTAACCGATCCGCACCAGTCATCGTCCACCCCCCAATGAGAATGCACAAAATTCTTGAAGTCATCATGCATAACCCAAGGTACAAAAAATCTAAAGGGCCTTCGATTCTTTGCCTTAAAAACATGAGATTCAGTATCAACTAACACCGGACAATGATCAGATTTATATTTAGGCAAATGTGTCACTGTGGCATTAGGATTATTTGTAAACCAGCAGTTATTTACCAAAGCTCTGTCTATTCTGCTCTGACTATTCAGATTGCCCCAAGTAAATTGAGGTCCATTAAATCCAATATCAAGTAACTCGCTACCCATAATCCAATTCCGAAATGACCTATCAATGCCAACAGTCTTCCTGTAATTCTTACTCCAGCGTTCCTCAGGGCTAGAAACAGCATTAAAATCACCAATTACAACCCATCCTCCAATAGTCACTTGCCTAATACCCTCAAGAGATTGCCACAATTGACGTCTAATAACCATATTTGGGTGCCCATACACAACAGTTAGAGACCACTCATCCCTGGTACCTTTATTAACCACCCCATGAATAAATTGATCCCCTGAAGAAGTAACAGAGAAATTTAATGTAGAATCCCAGAACAACCACATACCTCCACTAAAACCACGAGCTTCAACCACATGCATATTCATCCATCCCAACTTTCTAGCAATGAGCTTAGCTTTTAATCCTAGTTGTCTAGGTTCCAATAACGCAAATAGATTAACTCCATGTCTAGCAACAACATCACTAAATAATCTTCGAAAGGAGTACCACCGGCACCCCAAGTATTCTAAGTCATAATAATCATTAAAAATTAATAAAAGAATAAAAGAACACAACACAAACCAGGCGTTATTGAGACATATGCCCCTTCTGAACATCTTCAATCCCATGCATCACCACGTTATCAACACATCCAACTGGACTAGGCCGAGTCTCTCCTCCTTCTGCACCTGGATCAATAGGGTTGGAGGCATCTAACCGAATAGCGAGGGAATTGGAGTCTAATATCATAACATTCTTCTTTATGCCTGACTCCACTTCCCTACTTAAAATACAAGACGTTCTGGCTTCATGTGTTTTCCCCGTACTCAATATTTCTTTGGAAGGTCCCTCCTCAATCCCTTTCTTCTTCGCTGCTTGGATCCCACGTGTTTGAGTCAACTTATTAAACTGCTCAACACTATTCACAGCATCACAATTAATCTCCTTTTTCCTTACACTTGAACTATCTTATCTATTATTACCCTTGCTCCCTTTATTTAATACAGCTGGTTGACCAATTTTCCCTTTAATTTCATGCGACCTATCTTCTGGCTTTGAACTCACACGAATCTTCCCCTGATATTCTTTATCACCAGAACCGCCATCAATAATTGTCATGTCTTCAACATTGAGAACCTCAAATCGAGATCCTCCACCCATATTTCGAGGATGTAAATCACGCCTATGCTCACTACTATAATTGCCATTCTTAGCATTCGAGTTCCATTGCCCCCTTCTCCGACGTGGCGCCACCATCCAATCCCCATACATTCCAGCAGTTACTTCGGAGGATGTGGGCGATGTTGCTGTAGCTATAAAAGTCGACGTATTATCCGTACATGTCGATTTTGATGAATTTGTTACTTGATTATTTGGACTATGTTCCAAATCATGGCCATACCTCCCACATGAGAAGCAAATTAAATGCAGACCCTCATAAACAATCTTCTTTTCTTTCCTATTAATCATCAAGGATGGAAGCAAAGGAGCATTCAAGTCAACCTCAACACATATACGTGCAAAACGCCCTTTGGTCTGCTTAAGAGTATTAGTATCCACTTTAATAACCCTTCCTATTTGGTTCCCCACCACATGTAAGATACCCTTATCATAGAAATCAACTGGGAATTTAGGAATTCTTACCCACGCTGCAATTTTGGAAACCTCACCAGAGTCGGGATCAAACTCTGACTTCCACGGCTGCACTGCTAGGTAATGATCCATGTATAACCAAGGGCCTCCCGTTAGAGCAAAATCATAGTCCTCCTCATTATTCATACGAACCAGAAAATACCCGGAGCCTATCTCAATAGTTTCAACCTGCCCTATACGTCCCCATAGTTGTTGCAGTTTTTGACCCAATTGATCCTCACGCACCATTCTGCTAAGTAGTCTAACAAACAATGACGTAGACCATTTCCGGCTAGCTTCATTCTAAACTCCGGAGACACAATGATATTAGGAACCTTCTTCGTTATCTCTAACTCAATTCTGGACTTCCAACCATCCCCTTTCCACCATTCTTCTTCTTCATCTGAACAATCCTCCCTTGTCTGATTCTCAAAACATGCCTCCTTGTATGACCTTTTTGGTACTTCCGGTATAAAGCTTTCCTTTTCAATATCCTCGTCACTCATCCATTCCTCAACCCTTAGAGCTAATGTTTGCTTATAAGAGAATTCTTCATGATCATCTCGAATTTTCTTAGTATTACGCTCCAAGGCATCACTCTTTTTCATCATCAGCTCTGAAATCATTCTCTGAGGACTACGTTCTCTCTCACGTTCAATCATGTTTAGCAGCTCCAAAGCCGATCAGCAGATGAAACTTTTCAATCCTAAAAAAAAACCAGCAACAGAGACTTTGAATTGTAGGCTTCTCTTCACCGACGGCCAGCACCCAACAACAAATCAAGACAATGGCTAAGACGAAACAGTTGGAACTTGGGATTTTACAATGAAGCTTATGCAGATATGCTATTTCCTCCCAAAAGGACACTCACAGATGAAAGTATAACACGGACAGATAATCTTAATTCAAATAGGAAGATCTAGATAGTAAGCAACGGTGACAAAAACAGAACTGAAACACAGCCATTAACTCACTCAGATCTCCTATCCCATTTCTGGCAACAAAACCACGGAGACACCACGGTCGACGGAAACAGAAACACAGAATTCAAAGGAAAAAACAACACAAAACCAGTGCGAAACGAATCAGAACCTCGGAAACAGCTCAGCAGAAATCGGAATACTCAGATCTAAGGATAAGCAGAAGCGATCTTCAGAAACCAGAGAGCTTCGTCGAAGATGGAGACCGTTGCCGATGCAACGGTCAAAAAACCTCAGATTCTCTCAGATTGCCGACAGCACTGTAGACGGGAGCGCCTTTGCCTTTACCACACACGCACACACATCCCAAGCCCTTTGATCTGCGATATGTTGCCATTGGAGATGAAGATTGTGACAAGTCTAATTATCTTAAAAATTACCTTAAGTTATATGATGCCATCAAACATTACTACCTAGATATGAAAATCATCACAAACTATGATGCTACTCAGCATCCCTTGAAGATGCCTGCTGATTTTTATGACTACCACAAATATACTTCTTCCAAGGATATATCCTCATTGCATAACTGGTTTGATCATCAAAAGCGTACTGGTGCAAAAGCCTTTGTTAGTGAGTATGCTGTTTGGAAACATGATGCTAGGAATGGAACTCTTTTATCAGCCTTGGGTGAAGCTGGATTTCTAATGGGTTTAGGAAAGAACAGGTTTGTTATTTTTTTAAACTATATAATAATAATATTTATTTCTTTAATGTGTTCTTTTACTCCATTTTCAAACTTCTTATTAATTCTTTTGTCGTTTTGATACAGTGACTTGGTGGAAATGGTTAGTTATGCACCACTTTTTTATAATACAAATGAGAGAAGAAATGTTAAAAGGTAATATTTTATTTTCTTTTTACTTTTCACTAGATATTATCTCCTTTTAAGAGGGTCAACCTTGGTAAAGGTTACTGCCATGTGACCTTTGGTTTCATATCTTCGAAACAATCTTTCCACTTGAGCAGTAAGGATGCGTACATTTGACCTTCCCCAGACTTTACTTGATGGGAGCTTTGTACACTTGGCCGCTCTATATGTTATTTATTTTTGTATTGGAAAGACTGAAAGATTATGAACTTTTGTAGTTGGTTACCTGATGCAATAATGTTTGACTCTCATCGAAGTTATGGTATTCCAAGTTATTGGTTGCAACAGTTATTCACCACATCCAGTGGAGCTACATATTTAGATTCAAAACTCGAAGGTCCATCTACACTTCTTGCAACTACGATTAGGTGGCAAAATGAAGACACTAAGAAGACTTATTTAAGAATCAAGGTAATGTATAACCGATAATATGTTTTTTAATTTAATTAAATGATTGACGAGCCGTATGTTTTACTCAATCTAAGGTATTTTTTGCATACATGTGGTGAACTTTAACAATAACTCATCAAGGTTTAAGATGATAATAAATGGTTTGGATGAGAACGTGGATTTTAGTGGTGCAACAAAGACAGGACTGATATCTGGGAGCGTTTGGGATGAGAATAGTTTTGATAAGCCTAGGAAGGTATATAGATGTATTTCTTTCCTCATAAAAAAAATACTAGTAATGCATTTTTTTTCCAGTAGTAAATAAATGCATCTCAAAATTTTCCTTATATTTATACTTATACTATTTTCGGTTTTTGTGTAGGTTGTACCAAAAATGAGCGCACTCGATAATCCAAGCAGACAAATGATAGTCACACTTCCAGCAAATTCAGTTACAGCATTTGATTTCCCTATGTCTTAGTCAAAAGTTTTGATTTATTATTTTTAATTTATGTAAATTCCGTCATAGCATTTGATTTCCCCATGTCTTAGTCAAAAGTTTTCATTTATTTTCTTAAATTTATGTTAAATTGAGTTCCACCTATGTGTTCTCAACGTTGCTTAGGAACTTAAATTAAGAATATAAGAGTTCAGCATGTATTTTAGAGTTATGATATCATTCAGTTTTTCTATGTCACGCAAATCAATAGGCAATAGTCTTTAGTGATCACTATGTGCTTCTCTTTTGTCTGCATATAATGAAGGATCACTTAGCAGGTGTTCAGATTAAAGCTTAAACCAAAAATCCAATTCCCAATTATTAACTATCAGACAAAAACTTAATAATGTGCTTACCTGTAGATTATCCTTTGTAAACAAACAGAGAGAAACTACAACTAGGCCTTTCCTTAATTATTTAAATATTTCACACTCTAAACCCAGCCTTACCATGCCAGAATAATTGAATAATGTGAAAGCAAACAGAAAAAAGTCATTTTGTGAATGAAAAATGACCCCCGTGCCCCAAATAAAAAAAAAGTGATAAAAAAAAGATATTGTTGACCTCCTGTAATGCAAGAACCGATGAAATTTAACAACAGTGACATAATTCAGCATTTGTCGATTACAAAAAGCATTCATGATTTTGCTCATTTGAGCTCTTTTATTCAAATTGTATGATACCACTTGGCCCTCCTGTAATGCAAGAACCAGTGAAAAGAAACCAAATCCTTACACAAATTGGAGATTCATCGCAAATAAAATTGATTCATGATAAGTATTAGCTTACATAAACTGAAGATTAAAGGCAACTGGAATGATGATGAGAAGATTGGAACAAGGATGATTCAAACAAAAACCTTGATCTTCACTTTGAAAGTGATGAGATCCAACTAATTGTCCTCAGGTTGCTTACACCAGCTCTGATTTAGTGCAGTGTTGTATAAAACCCCTTTTCTTTTATCATGTATTTATGAATTATTTTGCAATTCATTTGGATATGTGAATAGGACATCATTACTGATACTAACGACTCCGTTGTACCCTCTGATACCACTGCTCTCTATAATTCTTATACCACGTTTGGGTACTGATACCTTTATCTTATATACTAATCTTATCCTTATGTGAATTGTTATTACCAAGTTTCTCAGAATTTTGATAAAATAACTAAGCACTCTGATACCGCTTCATACTATTATTACTACTATTATCATTAATATAGGATCCACTAGGCTTACAGCCAGTTATATAGACTGAGTGAAAAACAAAATTTCCTTCCTGTTCCATGAAAGAAGGGAGGGAGAGAGATATGCATTAAGAGATTTTACTTCGTTAGGTGTACTTTCAAGCCTGATTATGTGTCCATCAACCAAGAAAACAACAGTGGCAAAATTTAGCATTTATTGATTACAAAAGCATTCAAGATTTCGCTCATTTAAGCTCCTTTTTTCATGTTGTATAAAACCTTTTGACCCCCTGTAATTAGAGAACCGGTGAAAAGAAACCAAATCCTTATACAAGTTAGAGATTTATCAAAAGTAAAACTGATTCATGATAAGTTCTAGCTAAATAAACCGAAGATTAAAAGCAATTGGAATGATGATGAAAAAAAATTGGAACAAGGACAATTCAGACATAGCCTTGCTCTATACTTTGAGAGCAATGAGATCTAACTGATTATCCTCAAGGTTGGTTGCACCAACTCTGGTTTGTTGCAACGTTGCACTAATCCCATGACTATCTGGCATTTCGAGTTGCACAAATAAGGAGAGAGATACCTCCTATGTTCAGGTATAATAGAAATTGAATTGAAGAGAAGATCAGGAGGAAGAACAAAACACTTGCAATACATACAGACATTTTTGCTTGTTCTTCGACTTCATCTTCAAATTCAATTTCTTCTTTGCGTGACTAAGAGCATTTCTGAACAGACTCACAGTTATATAGACTAGAGGTAATCTTCTGCGCGCTCCACCCGAAATCAAAAAATCATCACCGCCTCGCTAAGCGGTTGGCGAGACGTGGCTTTACATGGTGATGCATATTTCTATTTCCTCTAGGGTAAGAACAGTAATTAAGTTCAGTCTAATTTATTGATTTTATTTTACAAATATAAAGAACTTTTTATTATATATATATTTTAAGAAAAAAACTATTTGATATTTGAATCCGAAACTATTGTTGGTCCCTATTACGAGTATTATTTTTTAGCTTCCTTCGCTAAAGAAGTTGCTCTTGTTATAATAGTGTGAAGTAGTTTCTTTAGACAATTTTTTAAAATAAAAAAGTGGTAGGAGGGGAGGTGACACATGGCAGTACAAGGAGGGACATGTGGTGCACTGCGAGGAGGGTGGACAGGTGGTATCGGTAGGAGGTGATGAGTAGCAGCACAAGGAGGAGACACTTGGTGCACTTTGAGTAAGGACACGTGGCAGTGGTAGGAGGGGACACATGGCAGTGTGAGGAGAAGACACTTGGCTGAACAACGATGAGGTGGCCTCCTACGAACGTGACATATGGTATTTGAAAATTTTAAAATAAAAAAATATCATTTGTCACAAATCTATTACAGCGTCGGTTTAGTTACAATGCAATGCCATAATATATTCATTTACAGCGTTATATCTTGAGCACCGGTTTAGTTACAATGCAATGCCATAATATATTCATTTACGGCGTTATATCTTGAGTAACTGAGACCGTAATATATATTTTTCGCTACGGCTAATTCCGCTACACCCTAAATGTTGTGACAAAAATGTAATTTTAACTGATGCCAAATTAACTTTTTGCACTATTGACTCTTCTCAGGCTGATGATCACTAGCTGGCCTGACTTCGGAGAATCTACACTAAGACGTACACCTCATATCCTTCATTTTCCTATGACGACAACAAAAAAAGTAGTTATATATATACACCAATAACAATATACATAATTCAAATATAGTTCATGATAATTATTTTAGCTTACTAACCTTCAATGTAGTTTTATAAAGGGATATCCTCCCATATCCCTTCATAATGATCGTTTCTTGTGCCATGTTCATTGTCTCCTTCATCTTCTTCGTTCAATTCTTGTAAACCTCTAGAAAAAGAAGGAGTCTCAAGCATATCATTCATTGAATGACTTTCCTGATTAATATCAATGACCCTTTTTCCTTGGAGAGCTACAGACCACATTTTGTTTGCCTGATCAGTAACATAGAACACTTGTTTCGCTTGATATGCCATAATAAAAGGTTCATCTCTAAAACTTCTACTATTCAAATCAACCAATGTAAATCCTTTAATTATTGTTTAAAAGCTAACGAAACAATCATTAAACTAAATCAATCCCTACTCAAGATATCATAAATTGATTAAGATCCAATTCAAATTAGACAAGCGTGTTTCACACTAGAACGACAACTCCTCAAAATGAAGCACAATAACAGAGTATAAAAAGAGGATTTCACCACACATTTGATGTAGCATTGCAACAATCTAATTGCCATCTTCCAGTTGAAGCTACACAAGAAAAAAATCAGTTCTAGTTTAGATAATTAACCTGATATATAAAACTATAGAAACAATTGTTCTGTAGTTTTGTACCATTGTTGATCATTTTGCACCCTGTTGATCCTAACTCTGATACCATTTATAACATTTCCAGAGGAGTTCTAGCGTCTTAAACCTGGTTCTGATACCACTGTACCCATTCAACTCATGTAACATACACTCCACCCTAATGGGCCCAGCGTCCCAACCTAGCTCTGATACCACTGCACCTGAACCACATGTGTAATATACACTCCACCCCTACGGGCCCAGCGATTGACTCGAACCTAGTTTTGATACGATTTGAATCAAGACTTGAAAGAGTAGATAATCAAGTCCACTAAAACTTCTTTTAGTAAAAGGAATGTTGTGTACTTTACTATGGGTTGGAAGGAAGTTATGGGGATATTGGCATGAGGGAGGATGACATATACTTTTAAGAAGGAAGAAAAGGGTCATTTAGAGTTCAAGCTTCATATATATATATATATGAAGGAAGATACAATATTGACTTTTAAGAAAAAAAGAAAAAAGTGAGTTCAGTCCCTACGTACATCACTAGTATCGTGGCACCCATGAGTATACAAAAGTCATATTGTCTGCTTATAGGCCCAAGGATTGATCTGAACTTGGCTCGATATCATTTCGCACATTGACCCAAACTTAGCTCTGATACCACCGTACCCAATCAATCTTGACTTTAATACAATTTGTAGCATCACTATTGCAAACCTAGTCTCGAACTTGGCTCTGACACCGCTACACTCGCACCACCCATGTAACATATGCTCTATCGCTGTGGGCCTAACAATTGACTCAAACCAAACTTTAATACTATTTGGAACATCTAGCAAGGGCCTAGCATCCTTGATAACACAATGAACCACATCAACCAAAACATAGCTCGGATACCTTTTGTAACATGCTGCTAATGCATCGACTTTTTAGGAGTTATCTTAACAAGGTTGTAGGGATTCATAGACTTGGTTTTAGTGAGATGTGCCCTTGTTGTCAAATGAATAAAGTGGACTTTTGCTTGTTTCTTTGTTGCTACTTTTATTGTGTTCGTCATGGGTGAGACAAAATCATGGTTTTGATGACAAACAGGAGTTGGAAGGGTATCCTCTTTTTTCCCGTTTATTTTAGGGTTTGATATGCTTAACCATGGATATGAAAATGTGGATTGTTGTTGTTAAGATAATTTCTTCCAGGCTTGAATTAGGTTTTGTCTCTCGCGTCCAGTTTGCAAATGACAATGGAGAATATTTTGGCTAACTAGTATTCTTGTCCGGATGGTTTGTCTATAATTGTATATGTTTGAATACTTGGAAGGGAGATTTCCTAGTCTAAGTGGGTGCATCACCTGACTAGACTAGCTTGTCCAAGGCTTGTGGGTGGACTACTATCTTTAGTCTGGTGCTATATTAATTAAGAAAACCAACTTGTTCATTGGGATTTGATGTTTGCCAAATTAGGACGGGACTTCAAGTCTTTAAAAATTTTGTGTCTAGACTAGAACATTGCCGAGGTCGGTGCATCATAATAGAAATAACTTGTGCTATTGAGCTCCTTAACCAGTATGTTGGTAGACAACAAGTAGCAAGTTAGTTTTGGAGTTAATAGCACATTCTTCCATATTACTTGATATGATAAAGGGGCAGAACCAATAACAGTCACTTTTGACTGTGAACCATAAGGCATTTTTACCATTAAACCTTCTGTGCTTGTTGTGGAATCTGTGAAATCAAGAGATGAGTTATCCGATATATGATCATTGGCCATGGAATTAGCAATCCAGGCATCTGAACCTGTGAGCCCAAGGCTAAGAGAAAATTGCCTGTTTGTTCTCCGGCTCCAAAGCAGCAAACCTGGATTGGAAGGTTCATCAACTAGATATGAATAATGCATTCCATGTAGGGATCTTGATGAGGAAGTCTATTTGGAAATATCCTTTGGTCTGAAGAATCCCAACAATGCCAACCTGGTGTGTAGGCTTTAAAAAGTTCTGTCACTATGGATGTCACTTTTTTTGAAATTGAACATTACTATAGAAAGCCTTCCATTTTGAGGGAAAGGTGTGAGGAATGGAGTCCTGCCTTCACACTTGAAGCAGAGCCTGGACTTGAAGACCAGAAACCTAATAACTCACCACATGAATTTGAACCTGAACTTGTAAACCAACGTACATAAACACCTGAACCTACACCTAATCTTGTTCTAATCAAAGATATTACAACTGAAAAGTAGCAAATGAAGTTGTATAATCAGGCAGAAGCCAATACACCAATTGAACACACCTACTGAGATGCACTTAGACTCTACTCCACGTCCAGGAACTCAAGATTGTGAACCATCAGATGGAGATCCCATTGCACATGGAAAGGGTCTGAGATCATGTAACATGCATCCCATTGGTAACTTTAAGTCATATGTTAAGCTAGCTTGTCATTATGGAGCTTTTGTTTCTAATATCATACCTTGTACGTATATGAAACTTTGAGTTCAGTTGAAAGGATTGCTGCTGCCCCAGAAGAAGTGAACTTTACCGTCCATTGTGCCAGTTTGATGTAAAAACCGTCTTTATAATTTGTAATGCGTAGGAGGAAGTGTACATGGAGAGTGTCCTTGGTATTAACGTTGGCTACGGTAGAAAAAATTGAAGTGAAGTGTGCAGACTCCTTAAATCCTTAAATAAATACAAGCAGTCATCAAGAACTCCGTTTTATAGAATTTCATGTGTAGTCAAAGGCTGCAGATACATTCAGGAACAAGTTGATGACACCTTTTTCACCAAAATATTTTATAATGGGAAACTTGTTATTATAGTTTATGTTAACGGTAATATAGCCTTCGGTGATTTTGATGATGAAATTGAACCGTTGAAGAGGGTTATGGCTTAAGAGTTTGAGATCAGAAGTCTAGTGGTATTGTGGTATTTTTTTGGGCATGGAAGTAGCAACATCTAAATG
The DNA here is from genome assembly GCA_963242795.1 of Inga leiocalycina. Lineage (NCBI taxonomy): Eukaryota > Viridiplantae > Streptophyta > Magnoliopsida > Fabales > Fabaceae > Inga > Inga leiocalycina. The sequence continues at coordinate 26,389,350 of OY725324.1, forward strand.
TGACATTTCCATGTTACAGAATATAATTTGAACCTTCTTGAACAAAGCACGTGGAGCAAGACAAGAACTTCAACAAAGAAAAGTTGGACTCCAAAGTCACAAGTCTCATTTATGGTTATGCTAATGAATAGGCAGTTGCTTTTTAAAGACTTGGTGGCTGAGGATGGTCGATATCCACTCTCCATCTTGAAGGATGTGTTTGATGATTTATTAAATTAGAAGCATTATTATTACTACTACTACTATTCAGTACAAATTACTGCTAATATGTATTCCTATTATTGTTATTAATGTTACCTTTCTTTTAAAAAATTCGATTATATTTTTAAGTGATTTAGAGGAATGATAATGAGAGTTGGAGGAATGATAATGAGAGTTTGATCCTCCTCTAAACCATGGATTTATTACTTCCCTTTTAAATAAGAAGTTACAAGACAAAAGATGCAGCCAATCTGATTGACATTCTTCAATCTTTCTGAATTCTTTCTCCAAATTCTGCAATTTTAACATCTGATCGTTATTTGTGTTCGTTCTTCTTCATTTATTTTATATTTTGATTGAGTTGTTTTTCAACTACTGTTGTACTGTGTTCCAATGTAGGCACAATTTTGATGCTCAACTAGCATAACAGAATTTCAAAAGCAGTGATGACCTCAATTACATTGAAGACCTAGAGGCTGTGGTAATAAAGTTCACACGACTTTTGAGTTAGCTTACCTTAACATAAAAGAATAGCTACAAGAACAGCACTACATTTCAAGAGATATCTCTTGATCATACAAGAAGCTCCACATGATATATTGAATTATATGTTTATGGTGCAGGAGCTTTTTTCAAGAGCTAAGGCACAGTAAGCAGAGATCCTCTCCCTCCGTGAACAGATTGCTGTTGCTTGTGTGAAAGTAAGAAATTTAACCATAAATATTATTTATTCATCATTGATATTTGAAGAAATTAATTAAACTTTGAATGAAAAATGCAAATTAGAGAGAAAATTCTCTAAACTAAGAAAGGGATGTGATGTCCTTGAAAAGTTGTTATCATTTAGCTTCTTACTTTGATAAAGCTAACTTTAAAAATATGTTTGCTTGGGCAATTGATGTATGGCAAAATGAAGTCATCACTTCTGCATCCAATAAGTTGGCCCAAAGAAAGAGTGATCTTGAACAAAATTTAAAACTGGCTTATGATTTCAAGGTGATTTACTTTTTCTTATGTGTGTTAGTGTTTTGCTTACCTTAATAGGAGATGTCTTTGTCCAGCTGATATATGTTTTTGTCCCCTTCCCCCAACTATTACTTTATGGTTTAGGGCAAGTAAGAAGCATAAAGTTCCTCGTCAGGATTCAGTTTTTGCAGGATTATTGGTGCAAAGCGCACCATAGAATAGGAAAACAAAAGTGAAACCTCGACGGTCTTATGTTTGTAGTACATGCTTTTGTTTTCTAGCCGCTGGTATTTATGATAAATTATTTTCTAGGCTGCAAAAGATGAGAGATACATCTTCATGTCATTGATACTGGGGTTACTTGCTGTATATAGTTTATGGCCTCGTGTTATGAATGCTTCCTCCATATTTAACAGCATAAAGCTATGGATGATGTAATACTGGAAAGGTGATTGGTGAAACATGTTATGTACTGATTTGCATAAATATCCAGTACTGTTGACTTCCAAAGTATTATATGTTCCTGAAATGCCATGTAGTAGATGGGGGTGACTGTATGTTGATATCATGAATTCCCTCTATTCTCTATTAGCAAGGCTGTTTATGCTATTTCTGAGGCAAAACATCTTTAAATGCTTGATTTCATTTAATCAGAAGGAGTGTGAAAGAAGGAATGTGTAGGAAGGGGGATGCGTGAACATATTTCCTGATGAATTACAGCAAGTTTAATTCAAGCACACTTTAAATTTTGAATGAAAATAATAAAGACCGAGGGGATAGAGAGATATAAATTAGAACAAGTCATCTTGGATAAATCATTCAAAGAATACCCACTTGAAACTTTTCCTTTTCAAAATGTCATATCAGTTGCCACATGCTTTATTCTTTACAATACACTTTTCAATACTAATTGTGGTGTCTCATTCTGGTTCTTGGGCTGCCTCTTCTGATAGGTTCGGCCCAAAACAATAGTGGATCCATCATTTCCACCCCTAAAAGCATCACCTTGTCCTCAAGGTGAAAATCAGAAAAATGGGCAGCTAAAAGTGTAACGTCTTCCCATGTGTTAATACAATCTGAGAGTTGATGCCACTTGACCAGGACTTGTTGGCTATCATCTATCATTCTTCTGACTTTCAGGATCTTCTCAGGCTGCACTTGCAATTCACACTCTTCAGTTAGGAAGCTAGGAAGGGGTTTAACAAATGTAGACGAGGAGATGGACCTTTTAAGTTGTGACATATGAAAAGTAGGATGAACTTGGGCAGTTTCGGGCAGCTTGAGTCTGCAATTAACTTTCCCCACACGTTGGAAAATCTCACAAGGTTCATAGAACCTTGGAGCCAACTTCTCATGTTGCTTCTTGACTAGATTCTTGAGTTTGCAGGGCTGTATTAGTAGGTAGACCTTGTCCCCTACTTGAAATTGAGAAATTCACATCTCTTCTTTTCTTGTCAGCTTGCTCTTTCATCTTAACCTGAGCTTGTTCAAAGTGGAACTTGACAATCTGCAGAACCTCATTTCTCTGTCAGCTGTTCATGAACTTCCTCTACCATGGAATCATCATCTTTCCATTTTAAAACTGTAGGGGGAACTCGCCCCATACAGACCTTAAAGGGTGTTGTGCCCAAGAGGTAGATAGTATTAAGCCAAAATTCTGCCCAAGGCTACATCTTCACCCATTTCTTCGGGCATTCTGTAGCAGAACACCTGTGATAAATCTCCAAACTGCAGTTAACAACTTCGGTTTGGTCGTCAGTCTGTGGATTGTAACCAGAATTGTACTTTAGAGCAGTTCCTGATTGACCAAACAGCTCTCTCCAGAATTGACTGATAAATACATGATCTCTTTCTGAAACGACCGACTTTGGAAAGCCGTGTAGTTTCACCACTTCGGTTATGAAACTCTGCTACATCTTTAGCAGAACAAGGATGCAAGAGAGGAACAAAGTGCGTATATTTAGTAAACCTATCCACTACTACCATGATTGTATCATACTTAACGTGTCTTGGGCATTTCCACAATAAAATCCATGCTGATGTCTTCCCACACATGTTGAGGAATCAGTAACGGCTGTAACAAGCCCGCGGGACTAGTTGCCTCATACTTGTTACGTTGGCAGGTTTCACACCTTGCAACCTGATCTTGTATGTCTTTTTTCATCCCTCCGCAGAACACTAGTATAGGCCAAAAACCTCTGTAGATAAAGGTGGAGCTAATGTTGGCCCTAGTTATAGAGGAAACAGATAGAAGGCTGAATCAGAAGCAAATAATCATGAATTGAAGAGTTTGAAAGAAACAGATACTAAAAACCCGTGTGCAACACACGATCTTTAATAGTGTTGTTGTTGTTGTTTGTATGTGAATACATGTATTTTGGGTATGATTTCTGTTTATTTTATTTCTTGTGTATATGGTTTGATAAATTGTATTTTTATGATTTAATTAAGGGTTAAGGTACAAATCTGACAACAAAGTTTTAGCAAAGAGGCGTCTGGCACAATAATATTTATTTGGGTGTAAAAATATACATGAAATTTTACAAAGAGACAAAAAGACCATATCGGTTAACTCTTATAAATTGCCGTTACCTTTTTTTTTTGTGGGACCCACTTGTTGGCCACCTCACTTCATTTTTGCCCCGCCTGTTCTTTCTCTTCAGCGTCCTCCTCCCCCTCCTGCCTCACCGTCGTCCATGGCTGCTCCATGCCTCACATCAATGACTTACATTCTAGAGTGATTATTCAATCTTTTTAGAGATTTTTAATTAATTTTTCTTACTCTTTTATCCTATATATTCTCTTTATTAAAATTTTATTACCACATTTTTTCAATATTTTAAAATTCAACTTATAAAAATTTTCCCTCTCCTCCAAATCCCTCACACCAAACAAACCCTTAAGATTCTATCACCAGTGACTTGCATCTTAAACTAATAACTGTGTTGGGATTCAAATTATTTGGTTAATATGCCTTGACTTACAATCATTGTACTAACAAACAGCAGGTCCATGTTCCCTCCAACCAATAAGTTAATATCAATGAGACATCAATGTTAACCAAACCATCCATAACCTACCAAACAATTTTCATCCAACAAATCGCGCAAAAGTTTGGAACAGAGTAACATTTCAAAGAAAGCAAGGAATAGTACAAAATCTAGTTACCACTCTTCAAGCCAATGGTGGAATCCCCGCACGTCGAGGTGATACAAAACGCCTTTGTAACGAATCTCATAATTATAACATCCGACTATTTTTCACAAAGATAAGCGAAAACGTAAAAACAAAAGAAATCATGATGCCTATATAGTTTTGAGACAAATTTAAATTATTTCAGACACAACTAAGCATACAATTATCTGACATCATATGTTACTTACGTCATATAATATTTTCTTTCATACAACGTTAAATCAAAAGAGAAAAAGAAAACCCTTCGCTCATAGTCAGAGAGCAAAAGATATACCTGCATCTGGAAGTAAATAAGCAAAATGAATTTTCTCTTTGCCAAAAAAAAAAAAGAGTGAAAGGTGAATTACAATCTTATGTAACACGAATCAGAAGTACAACCATGACAAACACACATGTCATTACAAAGATCAGAAGCCAAGTCAAGCATGAGGTCTTGGAACTCTGTAGATATAGCTGTTGCTCGAGTATTTACACGACTTGTGTTTGCCAAACTATGTTCAATGGCCTTCTCAGTAGAATCAAGAATCTGCAAACCAGCCACCCAGAGTCACTTTTCATAATAACACCTCTCATCATTCAAGCTCCAAAATTATTTTCTATAAAAATGAATAAATACTCCTAGATACTGATACAATCAGTACTGTTATATCATATATAAAAATGTAGTAAGTTGGCTTGTTCATCAAAAGCATTACATTATAGTAGTACTAAAGCTATATATTTGGACACCCTCCTGTGGGGTGTTAGAATTTCCTTTTCTCGGATTTATGTAATGAACCTTAAACTTTTAACTAGCAAGTGTTTTTGGTTAATAATATTATTTTTGGTCCTCACAATTTGACCAAATTTTGGTTTTAGTTCCTATAGTTTCAAATCATTGGTTTTTATCTCTATAATTTCATAAGGACTTAGTCTAAGCTTAAGAATAGGGAATAAAACTAAAACTCATTAAAAAGTGGCTAAGGGTTTTGTTAAATGTTTATTATGTGGCTAAGGGTTTTGTTAAATGTTTATTATGCCTAAGGCCCATATCAAATAAAGCTAAATGCCAATAGATGATGCAATGATACCTCGTGAGACATGAAAGAGTGATGACTTATACTCCAAGTTTTGAAATGGGTGATGGACATTAAGAAAAAGAACTTCACCTCCTCAAGAGATCCAAGACCCCATAGGGAGGATGAAGTGCCTATTAACCTGCGAACGGCCCAAGCTATTACTCGGCTAAGGGTTTTGTTAAATGTTTATTATGTCTAAGGCCCATATCAAATGAAGCTAAATGCCAATGGATGATGCAAGGATATCTCATGAGAAATGAAAGAGTGATGACTTATACTTCAAGTTTTGATATGGGTGATGGACATTAAGAAAAAGAACTTCACCTCCTCAAGAGATCTATTACCTCATAGGGAGAATGAAGTGCCCATTAACCTGCAAATGGCCCAAGCCATCACGCGGCTAAGGGTTTTAAAAAATGATGATTATGTCCAAGGCCCATATCAAATGAAGCTAAAATGCTAATGAATGATATAATGATACCTTATGAGTTCTAAAGGATTATCTCTCATTGAGATGTTTTCTAACATGATTGATGTGATGAGATAATGGTCTTTTAGGTTCATAGACCCTTAGACTATGGTTGGCTATCTAATGCATATACCGTCCTTGTGATGTATATTTATGTGAAGTGATGCTAGATACATACTCAGGTGAAGCGACAATTAGCACTTGATCCTAGGGTTTTCATTGATTATGCATGGATGACAATGATGATTTTCAACAATAAATAAATATATATCCTCCAGTGTCCTATTTTAGGAATGACCCTAGGTTGGTGGTATCTATCCTAAGAAAGGCATGGACTAATTAATTGGATAGGACGATAATTTCTACTAATAGGTGCAATGGTTTCAAAGTGGTTCTAATTCTCATATTTAAAGGTCTCCTAACTGCCCCCATCGTAAAGATGAAGACCCCATATGACGAAATTGACCTTCAGGGGTTCTAAAAACCCCACAGGGATCAACCTCATCAAATGAGTAACAACTAGGATGAAGTCTTCACAGTAACTTCAAGGGGTTCTTAAAATCCCACGGGGAGATCGCTAGAAACTTCCACTTACCTAAGGAACTTACAAACCCGAGTATAGGGCCCAAAATGTGTGTGAGGAGAATAGTGTATGTGTTTAGTGTGTGTGGAGAACATATCAATCTATGGGCCTAGGTTCTACCCAACCCTCATATGCTAAATAGATCACAAGATAGATAGAAAAGAAAAAACAATAAGGAATTTAATAAATAAAAAAAATTATTCAAAAACTAATAATAAACATAAACATAAAAATAAAAAGGTTAATTAAAATAAAATTAAGGCCAAATTATTTTTAAACACTTAACTTAAATGGGTTTGACTCTCAAACCATCCCCAGTGGAGTCGCCAAGCTGTAGCGCCCGAAATTTGGAAAAACACGGAGCCGCCACCAAAATTTTGAAAAAGGATAATTTTGGAAACCTTTTAGAAAAACGGAAACTAGTCTACAAAAATCATTTAGGGTCTGGGAGTCGTTTGTGTATGGGAAAGGTGTTAGGCACCCCACAACACCCATTTATAAGAATGGTTACCCTAAGTTAATTATTTAAAAATAAATATGACCTTTAATCTTATGATAATTACCCAAATAAAAAGAGAATATTTACAAAAATAAATGAAAGGAAAACTAAAGAAGATAAAAAAGGAACATTTATTTACAAAAAGAAAATAAGAAAAAATATATTTATTTACAAAATTGGACTTGATCTGAGATGAAAACTTAGGGCCTACATACCTTTTAGAGAGATCAAAGCCCACGTAGTTTAGGGGTAGAAAAGCGTATCACTTTGTTGGTGTTTTTTAGAAAAAATGTTTATTTAATATATTTGAGAAAAATATTTTTTTTTTGTTTGGTTTGTGTTTTATATTTTTTCAAAAAGTATTTTCTTTATTTTCTTGTAAAAGAGAGTTTTTACATTTTATTTTCATTTATCAAAATGTGTCAAAATATTTTGTTTTCTTTTTTTGAAAGAGGACCTAAGAAAGGGATAAAGGAAAAAAAGGAAGAAAAGTAGCACAAGTTAAACAAAAAGGAAGTCAAATGGGAGGAGATAAATTTATGCGTACCTTTTATTCTTTGAACCCGTGACAACAAGAGATAGGGTGGTAGAATCACATAATAAGTAAGAGGCAATTACAATCATATTACCTATAGCTATTAAGCATGACATCTAATATCATTAGAAGATAAGACAACACATACCTCTTGATTCCAAACAGAATCCGTCCAGCAATGTATATATAATAATTCAATGGACAAAGCAAGTCTATTTAATTCTTGATCTCATATTCAACGTCCAGCACTATTGGCATATATTGGGATAAGCTAAAAGACAAGAATGAATTCATAGAAGAGGGAGAGGTAGTTAACGCAACAAGTATTGAATGAGCAAGGGAAAAAAAAAACAAGAGCAAAGTTATAGTGAAGGGAGAATTTGTCGATTAAAGATCATCACGTGGCTGTACCTTCATGTACGCGGAGTAGTGAGTATAAAGCAAGTGAATGGAAACCAACAAAATTCTTGCCATTCTTATATAAAAGAATTTGCCCAGCATTCAAATGGGTATGCCTCCATCTCTAATAAGAAATGTTCATTGGCTTGGGCAAAAATATTAAAACCTTATTTAGACAAAGCAAAATAAGATGGCCTCTTATGTCAACTCCCCTTTCCCATGAGAATTATGTATGAGTAATGAAAACTGAGAAACTAAAATTAGCTCCCTACCTTGCCTCTCTTTCCTCCCAAAATTCTTGTGTGTCTTACTTCAACCCTTACTCCCCTATTTATAGTCTCAATGTAAGGTATTCTTCATAAATGCTCCTTCTTTTTTGAATTTTAATTTTTGATTTTTTTTTTTTTGTATTTCATGTTAAGAACTACCTAACTTGACCTAATCACCATCAATGAGATTTTTTTTTTAATTTTCGTTTTTTATTTTTTTTATTTTTTTTATTTTCTATTAATAAAACTTCCTAGCTTGACCTAATCACTATCAATGGGATATTTTTTTTAATTTTCGTTTTTTAATTTTTTTATTTTCCCCATAGGTAATTCCTAATTTAAACCTATTAGCATAAATGAGAGATTTTTTCTATTTTTCATTTTTCATTTTTTTTTGTATTTATTATTTTCCCTTAATGAATGACAATTTCAATCATCATCAATGAGGGGATTTATTTTAATTTTAATTTTTTTTATTTTTTTCCCTTTCAATGATGATTGATAATTTGGACACTGATCATCATCAATAGGAGAATTTTCTTTTTTCTTCTTTTTTTTCTTTTTTCTTTTATTCTCCCCACAAGTAGTTTCCTAATTTAAACCTATCAACATAAATGAGAATTTTTTTTATTTTCTATTTTTCATTTTTTTATTTATTATTTTCCCTTAATGAATGACAATACCAATCATCATCAATGAGGGGATTTATTTTAATTTTTTTCCCTTTTAATGATGCTCGCCAATTTGGACACCGATCATCATCAATAGGAGGATTTTCTTATTTTTTCTTATTTTCATTTTTTATTTTTTTCTTTCAATTATGATTTCCAATTTGGACACTAATCATCATCAATTATTTTTGTATTTTTGAATGGAGCTCGGACAAAATAGGGTGTTCACATGTTGTCTCTCATTCAAGTCGAGATGTGTAACGAGGAGTCTAGATCTCAGGTTTGTAAATAATTTCATTTAATATAACATTGAGTCTTTCCTTACATTATTTTAATTAATTCTTTCATTTCTCTTACTCAGTAATCCCCAGCATTCCCCAGCACCGAAGGCAGTTACAATCTGCTAGAGATTGGACATGGCGACCCTGGTCCTTCACTAGAGCCTAGAAAACCTTGTACTCTATATTTGGAAGTCCTGTACCTATGTGTTGTTGCCGATGCTATTGTATACACACATGTTACCACCCACAATAATAACCAAATCCGAGACGATCAATGTAAGGTCAATGTCACAAGTGTTCAACAGGGGGACGAAGGTGTATATGTCTTGTTCCCCGATGAAGAGGTTGCCAGACTAGGTCAGGCAATAGAATCTTTCATCTTGTGGCCTCAGACTGTGACAACCCCTCCAATGGTAAGAAACACCTTACTGTTACTTGATCCTTGACATCGTACTTATAATCTATATTTTGTGTGTTGCTAGGATAAAGAAGAAGTGACAAAATTTCCCTTATTGACACAACTGCAAAATATTAATAAAAAAATTAACAAGGTCGACTTGCAGATGGCCTGTGGGATTGTGGGTCATGCAATCTCGTATAATTTTGAAATTGATAACAAAGATATTAAAGAGTTCCTATCTTTGCAGGAGAAAGACATAGGATGGGTCACATTTACAATCATGTGAGTTTATTTTTAATTCTTAACTTTAATTAATGCACGAATATTTAGGAGTTTTGGGTTTCTAAATTTACTAAGTCATTTCTCATTTCATTTATGTGGTATCTGCTTCCACAAAATGTGTGTCGAAAGAGAACTCGACACTTCATATGGCTTCTTATGTCTTGGCAATTTGTCAAGGTGTAATACTAGTAGGTTGGAAGATCGGATGGGCTATGTCGGCTATACAATAGGACAGACTCAGCTACCTTGCTATCTAGCACCAATTGTTGAAAGGCAAGTAACTTAATTTTATATATTTATACATATTCACTTTGCTAAGAAGTATCATGCTATCTAACCTCATTTTAATTTACATATGTTATTATAGTTATCATTGGAGTCTTTGTGTTGCTTGTCCCTTCATCAACGTCATCTTTTGGTTTGACTCATTGGGTCGCAAGTCAGATGGAGACATCAAAACCATTTTTAACGCATAAGTTAATTTGTTTGTCAATTATCGATTTTTTATTTTACTCAATTGTTTTAATGTCTTCTATTTTTCAGTTTAATTATAGTGCATTGAAGACATATTACATAATGGGTGGGAAGTGCTAAGGTAAAAGTGGTCCGACAAAGTGGTTCCAACCAAAGGTAAGTTGTTTAAATTCAAGTTCTTCGATTGACTATTGCTTTACATATGCCTTTATTCTTTTTTACCATTTGCTTTTGATATATAGTGCCCTAGCCAATCAAAAAAACTGAGTGCGGCTTCTATGTTTTACTATATATGTATAACATTATTTTTAGTGGCCTTACTACCAATTTTGAATAGGTGATCATTTCTTGATTCTCAACTGAATTTCATTTCTATTCTTGTAATTGAATTGTTAGTTATTTCATTCAATTGATTGATTTATGTTAACATATTCTCCATTTTACACACAGATTTTTGGTAATCAGGATGCCTGCACAATCGAAGACATTAATTTGATCCGAGGCATTTTGTGAAGCCATCTTCTACAACACATGGAGGGTGATGATGTGTAGAGTTTTTTTTATATAGTGCAGTGGTTTTGTACGTACAATGCTGTATTAAGTTTACATATTTGAATACTTTTCCTCCTGTTACTTTCATAATTTCTTATTTATGAGTACTTTGAATTTGTTAAGGCATTATGATTTATAGAGAACACTTTGGAAAATGATGATGAAGCATAGAGATTTCATGGAAGCATGTCATCTCTTTGGCCATATGAATGTCATGATTTACATTGAAAGTTGAAGTTTGAAAACATTAAAATGAAGTTATGATGATATATGCGCGATATGTCATGATAGAATTTTGAAGATTCAAAATATAATTGTCTGGGTTGGTGATTTTCCAATGGCATTGGTAGTTATAAGGAGTAAAATTTATGTAAAAAATATATATAGTTACAATAACTGTTTTCCTTGGAAATAGTCTTTGTAACTGTTGTATATCAAAGATACAACAACTGTTACTAAAACAGTCATTGTATCTCTGAGATACTATCATACTTACAATGACTATTTTTAACAAAACAGTCGCTGTATCTCAAGACTTACAATGACTATTTTTGAAAAACAGTTGTTGTAAGTTTGTTACCACGACTGTTTTACAATAGTCATCTTTTCTTGAGCTTTCAACGACACTCACAGAAACGTCCCCTTGAAAATGGTCATCTAAAGGGCATAAAAACGAACGTTAAAAGTACCTTCTATAATAGTGAAGAGTTCACAATGGCCTATTGTGCTGGATTAGAGTCTTGACCCAAACTGTTCTCCATTTATATTTTGAAGGTTTACAGGCCAACTCCTCTAACAACAATCTTCCACTAACAACAATTTTCCATGAGTTTAATATTCCCGCGTCTAAGTAAAACAGAGCAAAATGAGAAGGCCAACAAGTATGGTTGTTGCTGTATCTCAAGAGTAAAGCCAACGGGCTGCACTTTTACATTAATTACATAGAGGAAGCCATGAAATGATGAAATTAGGAGTTGATGCTGGAACATAACACATTTCCTAAAACATGCAATGGAATCTGAAGTTGAACAGTGTACGAGAACCAAGAAATCCAACTAAAATGCATACAAACTAAATTAGTCAGAGTTGATGCAGATGTCGAAGCCGGAGGGGATGAGGACCAGAGTAAAGAAGCCGAGTGATGACGCTAGAGTAGAGGAGGGCTGAAATGACAAACCTGGAGAAGCACTCAATGGCTTGCATCTGATGATGGAAGAAAGGGTTTTATGTTAGAGGGTTAGGTATGGAATATCAAAAAATTACCATGGGTAATTTAGTCAGAATGATGTACAAATTTTTTCTCCCTAAACAGTAGAGAAATTCTTACATGCGATGTGCACTACCCAATAAAGGGAATGGCTATAATCTTTTTATTTTTTGGCAAAAAGAATGCCTATAATCTTATCACCAAGAACTGCAACCATTTCTGTAACAATGCTTGTATCAGACCCACCGGAAATCCTATCCCTAATTGGGTGAATCGTCTTTCCAGAATCGGTATTGTTCTATCTCAGATTTTGATTCTTGTAAGTATAGGTGATTTGTAGGTGTGGATAATTAATGGTGATTCATTGAGATGCAGGGTTTCTGTGCAATTGTGTGCTTCTGATGACATTGAAAGAAGGTAAGGCATCACAGAATAAGAAGAAGAAGATAGGGATGGAAGCTTTTCTTTTTCTCTGGAAAGATCGAAGAAGGGGGAAGAGAAAGGGGAGAGAGCGGATGAGGTGTAATGATAGGTGGAAAAATCAGATTCCATGCTGCTGTCATGTAAGCCACTTTAGTCAAAATTAACTGTTAAATGATGATTAAAAGAGAATCAACATTGCTACGTTTTAACTTCTAAGATAATATTAAAATCACAAAAATTTTTAACATAACATTACTCTTTTATAAATACTTTCGAACCAGATTTACACTGTAACCCTAATAATATATTATAAAACGTGTGGCATGTGTGGTTTTGGAAAGGCTTTTTTTCTTTGTTTTAAAAAGAATAAATAAGCCACTCACTGGTTATATAATATATTTGTCACATCAGCTTTTTTAGTAAGTATGCCACATAAGCTCTAATTGAACAGAGTTAGTGCTAGATAGGCTAATTTAACACCGTTAAATGAAACTCCAAGTCTTTTTTAAATTTCAGTGATCAACTATTATAAACGGAGTAAACTTAAAAGATCAAAGTCACAAGTTTCAAACTTTAGGGATCAAAATCAAAATTAGGTGAAACTTCAAAGATTAAAAGTGGTGTTAACCCTTATTTAGGCATATGAATTAGTTAGGGAGTACAATGCACTTCGAACCATCTCACCAGAATAAAAAATAAAAAATAAAAGAATTAGTCAAGTCATTAAATAAAATTATGAAAAATTTGACATTGAAAGCTTACTCATATTTAACAATTATAATTGGAATTTGAATAGTACATTCTCTCTCAGATCTTAAGTATAAGACATAGTTGATATTTTTTTGGAGAGATTAAGGAAGCTAAATAAGTCACTTAATAATATCATACGTTGTGTATCCTTATATTATATATCAGTTTATAAGTTAGGCTAAATAGTTTGAAGAAAAAATAACAAATATAAATATTTTAAAGTAGTTCAGTTAAAATCGGCTACATTTAATCTAACATTTTTTTTACGGTAAAAAAAAATCTAACATTTTTTGGTTCATTAATCTAACATTTATCCTGCAGTATTAGCATCACGGTAATTCTGTTCGCATCATCAGCGTCAACAGTTTATCTATTTTCCTGTGCCGTAATTTTGCAATTATTTTTTTTTCATGATAAACTACAAAATAAATTGTGAAATAAAACATTTTGAATGAAAATTTGTAATTAGCAATATAACATCGATGCGAAAATCATCAAAATATTGTTTTTACAGGATAAATTTTAAAACTTGTCAGTTGTCATAACCCTCAAACATACTATATCTACGACGTTGAGTTTTGCCTTGTCTGGGAATATCTATATAAAACAAAACTTGTGTCCAGAAAGAGGCAGCTGCGTGCCGTTATCTAATTTTCTTATATTAATCATACCCAAAATTGTATTCCACAACATGAAACTTATTGTTGTGGAGACACCTCCGTTCTGCACTTTTTTCATATATTCCCTCCCGGACTTATTTGAAAAGTTGATTTTGATCCTAAATATAAGAGACATAAGGACTCTTTGGTATGAGGGGAGGGGAGGGGAAGTGAGTGGAGGAAAAAATTTTGGATTCGGATATAAAAAAATTAGAGAAATAGGATTAAAAGTTTTTAATTGAGTTTTCTTACGCTTTTATCATACATTATTTCTTAATTAAAATTTTATAACCCAACTTCAATTTTCTTAAATCCAACTCATAAAATTTTCTTTCCCCTCCCCTCTGTTCCAAATCCCTCGTACCAAACAAGCCCTTACAATATTGATCAATCTTTTCCCAATTTACCCCTATTAATATTCCCTCAACAATAATCAATGAGAGGGAATAAATGACTTGAAGATAGTTAGGATATTTTAGGAAATACATGTCATATTAACTAACTTTTTAACTTCCTTAATTTAATCAAATTAAGGAAAAACATAGGTCCTATATTAAGGAAAGGAGGAGTAGTTTTAATGGTTTATATTTCTTTTTTTTTTTAAATAATCATTTTGATATTAAACTTCTTCAATGTTTTTAAATTCATACTCTTGACCAGAGGTAGTATGTTAATTTAGATTTCTTCAATGCTTTTAAATTCATACTCGTGGTCATATAGAAATTATTAGAGTTCCAACTTCATTGATAGCTTACTCTGTATAAAAGTGAGGAAAAATTAGTTGCAAACAAGGCATACAAAGGAACAATAAAAAATTAATGAAGTTGAGAGAAAATCCAGCAACCGTCATTCTGGTCTTGAGAAAGTCTAAATGTCAAGGTATTCAACAAATAGTCGCCTGGTCTCATTCCTTTCACATCTCTGCCCAAAACGATTGGTAAGAGAACAATCAGCTACCACCAATCATTTGTTAAGAAGACCAAAAGGAAGAAGCTTGTTTACCCATGTAGAAGTGCGAAATGAAACAATCAAGAGTAGTAAGAGAAAGATTACAATGATTCAACAGTCAAAAGTAATTAGTATTACAATCAAGATTAATCTCAATCCAACAATCCAGAGTTCAACAATCAAAATGTAAGGTTCAAAATTGATCATCTACAATCGATAATCAACAAGTCAGCAGCCAAATTTCAAGAGTAAACCTTACCTTAGAAACCCTAATGAACTTCGTGGAGACGAGAAGCACAATGGTGATAAACTGAGGAGAATGACCGCGAGAGGGTCAAACATGAACTTGAAGAAGAAGACAGGATTGCATGATGTGTAGTAGCAAATTTTGATCAAGGCAGTGGCACTCTGACACGCAAGACCCGCGGCGGCGGCAACAGGAGGAAGAGAGAAGGGGGCGCTGATGGTGAATGGAAATGTGGTGAGTACAATGGCAACTGGCAAAAAGGGAAAGTGAAGGGGAAGAGGGAAATGAGAGAGGTGGCTGATACGAAAAGGAATGGAGAAGGCAAAAGGAGAAGACGAGAACGCCATGGAGGTCATTGACAATAGAGGCCACCGTTGACAAAGACAATGAAATGATGCGACAAAAGAAGTTTTTGAGACTACAGATAATGGAGTGGGTAATATGGGGCTTGTGGAGACAAAGGACTTAGGTTCTATAATTTTTTCAAGGTCAAGAGGCAATTTTACCCCAGAAATGTCAAAAAAGGAGTAATTTTGCCTTGACCGTTATCTCAGTGAATTTTAACCATTAGTTGACCAAATATGTTGAGCTGATAGTTCACATGTCATCCATGTTATTTTTATTAAGATGCAAATTTGTTCTGGAAGTTTATGTGCCATCTATTTCGTCTTTTTTCAAAGTTAGATTTAAAAGTTTTAAGGATTTGATGCATTTGTCATTTTTGTTAATAGTGCGATGAGGCTTGGCTACAGATACTACCTATCCTTTTGTGTGTGAACAAGAAGAGGATTTGATGTATATGTTAAGGGATTGCTTGTAGGCCAGGAAGTGTTGGAAATCTGTGGTCCGACATAATAAATGGCCAACCTTCTTCTCCATTCAGGGAGTAGAGTGGGTCAAGTGGAACCTTTCACATGACATAGGGATGAATTTTACAAGAAAGGTTCCTTGGTCAACTCTATTTGCCTATGTGTTTTGGGATATATGGGTTTCTCGGCGTAATAAGTTATTTGATGAATCAACTTCTGATGGGGACATGAATGTTAATCATAGCTTCTTCAAAGCATGCTTGGATCAAGATATTCTAAGGGTTGGTAATCAACAGCGGAAGGCCTCTGCAATAGACAACTACTCTTTTAATCAGGAAGCAATTTAATTATTTTAATTATTTCCTTAATATCTCCAAAAAAAATTAACTTTATCTTATATTTAGGCTCGAGGAAGTACTTCCTTGAAACTTGAAAGCAGCACGAGACTACGTACCTCAGCGCTACGGGGTGGGTGAAAGCAGTAGAATTATGTTTGGAAAATTTAAGAGTTTTTATTCTAAGAGAAATATTATACATAGAATAAAAACAACCCTCAAATGGAAAACATTTTTAAAATATTATTGATAATGACAAAATATACAATAAAATCGGCTACACTTAATCTAACATTTTTTGGTACATTAATCTAAGATTTATCCTGTAGTATTAGCAGCACGGTAATTCTGTTCGCATCATCAGCGTCAACAGTTGATCTATTTTCAAGTCATTATAATAATAATGCAAAACTAAGCTTGGATGTCAAATGAATAAAAAGGATATGACTTTAATAAAAATAAAAATAGTTAATGTATTATTGGAAAAAAAAAATTTGAAAATACTTCATTACTTAAATTTTAGGGAAAGTTGGAAGAAAATCCCCTTTTGAAAATTTAATTAGTGAGAATGACCTTAATCAGAGTACTATCATTCTTCGTATATATAAACTTATTAGGTGATTTACACCAAATAAATTTCTAAAGGGAAATTTTCCCAATTTCCCTTAAATTTCATTGTTTATTTTTATTCTTTGGATACCTTCATAAATAAGGATAAAATTATAAAACAATCATTATTAAACTCTAAGTAGATTTATATAATTAGGACTAAAATTTTCGTCTACAAGTAAGCTTATTATAAGGAGCAAAATGTTATTCTAATAAAACAATGTGGGACTCATTATTTTTTCTTCATGAGGTATTTAATTTGGGAGAGAAACCTATATAAATCCAGTTGAAATATCAAAACTCAAATTTAAGCCTCCACTTTTAATAAATTCTTGATGAGGCTGAGATGCTTGATTAGGGATTTTTGAATGTATTAAATGACCACGTTGCCCCTTCAAAGTTATCTATTATTTCCCTAATCACCTCTATATGCTAATTCAATTCTCTCTTTGCTCTCTTGTTTTTAGTTATGATTATTAGTCTATTAATTAAAAACCAACGAAATTTATCCCATCATTTAATATACGATTCAAAAAAGGAATTGGCATATCAATGTTCATTAATTCCCTTTAGAAGAATGGGCAACTAACTTCTTTTGTCTTGCATATAGGATCACCGTTAGAGAAATCGAACAAGTGAAATTCCCCAACTACCATATGTGAAGGTTTTTGATGAAATAGAAAAATGAATCTACCCATTAAATTCTTATATTTACATAATATTTTTCGTTGGACAAAAATATTTGTTGCAATTATATCAGATATGTACAGATTTGAATAATTTTATATCCATAAATAGTACAGCTTTTTTAAAAAAATTATATTGTGCATATAGATTTATACTCATATTTATATAATATATTTGCTGAACAAAAATATTTATTGTGATTATATAGGATATATACCAATATGAATAGTTTTATTTCCACAAATAGTATAGTTTTGTTTTAAAAAAATTCTATTGTATATATAGATAAATATTTGTTTGTTTTATAAAAAAAATCATAAAACAAAAAAACTAATTCTTTTCATCAAACAAACAAACTAAATTAAAAATAAAGAGAAAATATTAATTAAATACAATTGAAATAATAAAAAATGGGCTGTATCTAGCTACCTTAATTTTTTTTTTAATTAGAGGAGGGTGTTCTAGTCTTTTAATAACATTCAAAAATTCTAATTAGGCCTCTTGGCCTCATTAATAATTTATTAAAAGTGTAGGCCTGAATTTGAATTTTTGTATTTCAATTGAGTTTATACTTGATTCTCCCATTTAATTTCTTCTCTCTCTATAATAGAAACATTTTCACTCAACATAATAGAAAAGCCCAAAGCATAAAATTTTGGCTTATGGCTTAAAGTAATTTAGTTTTTTCTTCAAAAACCCAATCGGAAAAAGACTAATCCAAATATCACAAAAGCCAAAAAAAATGACTTTTAGCTGTTGAAATGTACATTTTGGCCTCCAAACATGATCCGAAACACACCCATACCCACGAAGTTGGGTTTTGCTTTGTCTAGGAATATCTATATAAAATAAAACTTCTGTCCTGAAAGAGGCAGCTGCATGCCGTTTATCTAATTTTCTTATATCAACCATATCCAAAATTGTATTCCACAATATGAAACTTATTGTTGTGGAGGCCCCTGCATTCTACACTGTTTTCATATACTCCCTCCCAAACCTATTTAAGGAATTGATCTTTATCCTAAATATAACAGACACTTAGAGGCTGTTTGGTATGGGGGGAGGGGAGGGGAGAGAAAGTGAGCTGGGAGAAAATTTTTTGGATTCGGATTTTAAACTATTAGAGAAATGGGATTAAAAGTTTTTAATTAATTTTTCTTACTCTTTTATCATACATTATCTCTTAATTAAAAGTTTATAACCCCACTTCTCCAATTTTTTTAAATCCAACTCATAAAAATTTTCCTTCCCTCCCCTCCCCTCTAAATCCCTTGTACCAAACAGGACCTTACAATATTGATCATTATTTTTCTAATTTACCTCTATTGATATTTTCTTAACAATAATTCAGGAGAGGCAATGAAGGAATTGAATATGATTATAGTGTTTTAACAATACATGTCATATTAACTAACTTTTTAACTTTCTTAATTTAATCAAATTAGGTAAATATATAGGTCCTGTATTAAGGACAGGCGGAGGAGTTTTAACGATTTATATTTAATTTTCTTGAAATAATCATTTTAATTGTAGACTTCTTCAATGTTTTTAAATTCATACTCGTGACCAGAGGTAATGGGTTAATTTAAACTTCAATTTTTTTAAATCCATACTCGTGGACATATAGAAATTATTAGAGTTCCAACTGGGTTTCATTTTTCTCTCGGGGAATATTATTCAACAAGATTAAATGAATAGTCAAATCTATTAACAATTGTCACAATATAAAGGGCTGTAGATTCAAACCATACAGATTTTATGCAGGTGCACAAACATGAGGATGCAATATTGCCTGCAGGTCCTATCGTTGTAACTCTTTAGTGTCATACTGTATGACAGCTTCAACCTGAAATAAGCCATTCAAATGATGATGAGCAACCCACATTTTAAAGAGGATACCAAAAGGAGCCGTTTAGTGTCCAAAATAGAATAGAGTGGATGGAATGTAAATAAGTGATTTTGTAAATAATAATTGTCCTTTATGTCTTTGATGTAAATATTATAATTGGGAAAACGGGCCAAGCTTGTCAGGCCGGCCCTTTTAGGCCCTGAATTTGTAAGGGCCAGGCTTAAGTTTTTTACCTCAAAAGTGAAAATGGGCCTAAAAGGGCCAGTCCTGTAGGGTCAAAACACTACTACAAAAAATATTTTCAACGTCCATTTTTTAGGCCTTTTAACGTCTAAAAACAAGGAGACGTCTATGTGAGCGACGTAATAAAAAAATGACAATAATGTCCGTAGATAAAAGGGCATATAAAGTCTGGACTTTAGACATCCCCATTTTAAAAAGGGACATCTAAAGTGCTACACTGACACTTTAAACGTCCCCATTTTAAAATGGAGACATCTAAAGTGCTTTTTTTTTTTAAAAAAAATAATTTATATTACAGATCTGGACTAAGTAGTATTTAAAATCAGAAATTACAAATCATCGTCAATAAACCTACAGATCTAGTATATGAAATCCAAATCTACACAATAATAACTCCAAAGCTGAAATCTCATAGGGAGAAGATGAAAACAATAAGAGGAATTAGTTGCAAAAAACTTATCTCCTCCTATTATTAAAATTCATTATCTTGTAATAATGAATAGAGAAGAGCGACAGGGAGAGATGCACCTCGTTTTCTCAGCGGGAACATAGTCATGAAGCATGTTTCAGAGTCCTGATCTACAAACCATAACAACACAAGTTAGAAGATAAAATAGAAGGAAAACCCAAAGAAAAAAGAGAAAGAGGATAAAATAATAAAAAATGGTAAGAAAGCATAACAGATCTGGAGGTGAAAAAAAGAGAGAGAAAGGAAGAAGCAAGAGTAAAAGGAGCATATAAAGAAGAAGAAACAAGAGTTTAAGGTGTGGTGGTAGTGTCTCTTATTGTGTTTGCAGCGATGGGAAGGGAAAGATGAGTGTAAAAGTAGTATAAAACTGATAAATAAAAACTATTAGAAAAAATTTGAATTGTTTTTTGCATCCCCAATTTAATTTAGGGACGTCTAAAGTTTGTAAAGTCACACTTTAGACGTCCCTATTTAAATTGGGGACGTCTAAAGCTATTCAGTTCTCATCCATAATTACAAAAATGCCACCATCTTTAATTTTTACTTCCCTTTTTTAAAAAGGAACGTCCTTTAGGGACATAAAATATATATTCTGTAGTAGTGAATGTAACCCCCTTTACGATTAAGGCCGAAATTTAGTTCATAAACAGGTAATTGATGTAGAATTAGAGACCTTAGATGATTTTGAGACTTAAACAAAATCAAACTTCCTAAAATCATGGCTTACAAAAACTTTTACAAAACCTGTTCATGACGGTCTCATATTCACATATCAATACTAAATGGCCTGTATAGGTTGATTTCATTTACAAATATCAGAGTATAAAGCAAATTCCCGACACACTCGGGTTCCATTCATTAATAAGGGTTTTACAAAGGCACAAAGCCCTCAATTCATTACCCTTAACTTGGGGATTACACAAAACTATACCACCAATCCCATTATATACAATTGTTTCCCAAAAACATCTAAATGATATACATGATAACCAATAACCCAAAATATACTTCTAAATCGGAGCTCTATTCGCTCTTCGTCACCCGCTTTCCCTTTGATCCTTCTGCCCTGTCTAAAACATGGTTTTTGGGAGAGTGATATTCTAAGGAATCCCCGTAGTGTCAAATCAATCATAGTATGTACAACAATAAGGCATGAAATCAAATCATTATCCACACAAAGCAACTACAACGGCAGTTACAACGACAATGGTTAGTATGACACATGTCATCCCTTACGATTGCTTACGCTGAATTGCTCACGTTGCATTGCATCACAACAATCCACACAATATATTTCACCACAGCTAGGATTCATATAAAGCATTTCATCACACAAGCCATACAGGCAAGATTCAAAACTCACAGCCCACGGCTGGATTAACAAACGCCACCCCACGGGTCGAATTCACGGCAGTTTAACGGCCGACCTAGATATGACCAGCGTCAATCCCTACAGGGCTCACGCTAACCTGCTCGCGCTGTAATGGACCATGGTACATGCAATTCACAGTTCAATGATAAGTTATGCATACTAAAACATCATACACAACATGAGAGAAAAGTCACTACCTTGATCCTTCTGGGCGTACTCTGACACCGGTCTCTCCTGCCTAGGGCAAATGTCGTATCCTAGAATCATGATTAGGGACGAAGAGTTATATTCTATTCCAAGACTTAATTAACTTGAAACACTTAATTTTGGTTATCATAATTGATCCTTAAGAGGCCACAAATGCCTCTAACAAAGGCCCTAAAAGGTTGGGAAACAATAGGTTAGAGATCTCCTTTCGAAAACTCAAAGCGCTGGAACACAGGGGTTGGCCACAGCCAGCCCTTCCTTGGGCCACGGCCAAAATATGGTTAGAAGGCCACTGGCCGTAGCCAGCCACCCATGGGCCGAGGCCAGAATCAAGCCAGAAAGGTTTGGACTGTGGCCAGCCACCTTGGGCCGCAGCCAAGAAATTCCCTGATTCTTGGCTGAACTTCCAAACTTTATAACTAATTCTAGAAAAATCAAAACAAGGTGATTCCAAAGCCAAATGAAAGGTATTTAAGTTCTCTTCCTAGGAAAAATATGGCCCATTACTGGAAATCACTACACAAATACAGAATCACCAAAAACTAAACACTACTCCAAAACAGAGTTCTATTTCCATCCCAAACTTTGGACAATCATATCTCCTAGAATACTAAACGCAATGACACAAAATATAGATCCATTTTGAAGCTTGGGATGTGAACTTTAAGATGGGAAAGTTTCATAATTTTCTAATACCATTTGATCATTCAAAACGCTCATGCAAACTGACTGCCTAGACAGAGTGCACCCAAGACAGATATTTTCCAAATTTTCTACCAAAGTGTCCAATGGCTCCAAAACCCCAACCAAAGCTATCCCCACACAAAATCACTCAAGGAATCCAATGGAAATGTCAAAATCACCAAAGTCCTATTCCATTATCATGCTTTGATTTTGGGTAACATTAAACACTAAAATCTCAAATTCTCCAAACTTAAAAATTTCAAACCCAATCAATTCTATCTATCCAAAATGCATTTCAAACATACCAATTCCATACCAAACACATACCAAACTCCCAATGGCCCTCATTTTCGAAAATGTGCCCAAAATTCCAGAAAATTCAAACTTAACCAATGGCTGCAAAACCTATATAGAAAGGTTTGTCTTACTCACCTCTATAACTTTTCCAAAGGAGTTTCTTGATGCTCCCAACTTCAAGATTTCTCGAGAGCTCAAACAACACCAAATGACAAATCTAAAATCATGAAATAGAAGCTCTCAAGACAAGGAACAAGTTTGTAGAAGAGCATTTTTCCATTAGAGGCCATTAAGAGGGTCAAATGGCTTACCTTTCACCAAGAACTTCTTCTTTCCTTCAGCAATGGTGGCACGAAATTGAGAGAAGAAATGAGAGAGAGAAGGAAGGTTGAAGATGGAATGATCACTCCTCTTCCCCATACCTCCTATGTCACAAAAATGAGAGGGAAGGAGAGAGAAGAAATGATTTAATAATGCCATATTTGACTTTTCTTACATCCTCTCTCACCCAACCGATTTTGCCATGTGTCAAAATTTCATTGGCTCTCATAAGGAAATCAACCAATTAATCACCTTAATCCTTCCATTAGCCATTTTAATTACACATCTTATTATTCTCTCATAGTTAGTAATTAATTTTTCCCCTTAATCACAACTAATTGCCCAATAATTTCATTCTTCCAATTTCTCAATAATTATGGCATATTAATTAAAGTAGCCACTAAATACATAACAATTCCAATTAATCCACAAAATAACCACAATAATCATCATTAGCCCTTAATTGAAAATTGGGGCATTATAGTGAAAGCCTAAAAGGGCCGGCCCTATAGGGCCAAGGGCTGGCCCTTTTAGGCCCATATATATATTTTTATTTTTTTAAATTATTTATATGATAATAATATCATTAATTTTTTATACTTTATTAATGATATTACAAATATTTAGTTGTTATTATCTTTTTTAGAATTAAATTTCATAAGATTATCTTCTATTAAGAATCCTAAAAATTTAAAACTTATAAAAGATATTTCTTATTTCATAAGTATTCTTAACAATTTTGTATATTTTGACTTACTTTCTAGTAGACTTAAAGTTCTTAAAGCAAGCACCAGAACTTTCCAACATGGAATTGAAAGATAGTTTAGATTTATAGTTTAAATTTTTCATTGCACATAGAGAGATATATAAACATAGAATTATAGATTCACTTTGATCCTTCAAATTCTAACCCTTCTATAGCTAGATTTGTACTTCCCCCAATCATGTTAACATGCATAAATATAGCAAGCAAGTTTACAGAAAGAATGAACAAACATATTAAAGTAGAAATAAAAGCGCAAAAGACACTACAAAAAAAAAAAAACAGTCAATTTCCGACATAGTTTCATGGAATTTTTTTCCGTAGTTAATTCTGTTAACAATCCGTTGGAAAATTTTTCCAACAGAATCATTCTGTGGTTAAATTACCCAAGGATGACTAATTCAGTGGAAAAATTAAGAATTTATTAAATTTTATATTAAAATTAATATTTATAATATTAGTTATTAAATAATGTAAATTAAAAATAAAATTAAAAAAGTATTATTAGTTATTAATATTATATTATTATTTATTAAAAATATTTTTTTTTGGTTAAGCATAGGTATCCTCCTATTGGAGGCCATCCTGTTCGAGACACTATCGGGCACTAAATGTAAGCAGTTCTCTCAATAGAGATTCGAATCTTGATTCGCCATACTGTGAGGGACTAATCCATTCCTCTAGACCCAACCCCATTGGTATTAAAAATAGATTTATTAAAAATATGTGCTATACACTGTATAGAAAAAAAATGTGTTATGCACCGAAGGAAAAAACAGATCTGCGTATCCTTACAACAACGTCATTCTCGAATATCTCTCTCTTTCCTACAATATCGCATATTCAAATATTGGTTAATGGTTAATATATCAATCCCATTTATTTTGCTATCATCCGATATTCTCTCCAACACATCCTCTAGCTCTTATAAACAAAGTATATTTAACTTATAAAAAATAGAGTATACTTTTACATAAAAACTATATTAGATTATATTATTTACAAACATAAAAATATAGTCAATGAGAGCTAGTTTATTTAACATAGATGGACTTATAAATGGCTACTCTATACTTATTAATACTGTCACATACACTTATGAATGGGAAAGCTGCTTTAATTAACATATATGAGCTTGTTAATAGTCACTTTATGATTTGTCAATATAGTCACATACACTAGTCAATAAGGTAAGTTTACATTTGGAAGCTATCTCACTGAGGTCTCTAGGGACTTTTTTAATAGAGGATTCTACATTGGGAATTTTTTATAGAAAAATCTATACCGGGACTTTTTTGATATTTTGTTCATGTTCTTGGGAAATGAGTGAGATATATTCTCTTGAAAAAAAGTCACTTATACCAAATGGGCGCTAATCTCTCACCTATTCTCCTCCACCAGCGGCCAGTTTTTTTGGCAGTGTAAGGCTGAATTCCGTAACACAAAATAGAGCACCTATTGGTTAAAATTTTAAATTTTTTCCCACTAAAATCTGATAATTAAGATATTATTATTTTATGTTGTGTACCCATTAAAAAATAATTTGATTTAAAAAAAAATCAATTCTCAACCGTCTAGATTTTGGTCTAGATTTCCCACTCATTTTTAAATTGATTTACAAGTTTTGATTTTGGTCTAGATTTCTCACTTATTTTGAAATTGATTTACAAGTTTTGATTTTTCAGTTTAATATTATTTTTTGAACAAAACTCAGGCACTATATTTGATCTTTATTTTATAATGGAGAAAATAATACTCTAACAAATAATGCATTAAAACCGTGCAAGTTGATATACTCAATATAAAAGCTAATTGTGGTTTAAATTTTATACTAAATATAAGAATTTAATCCATTTTATCTCTTATATTTATCAAATTCCCCCACATTAATTTACCTAACTTATAAAGGAATATATAATTTAATATTATACAATAATATTTTAAGGAAATCATATTACATATATTATAATTAACTAATGTATTTAGCTTTCTCAACCTATCCAAATTAATTAACTAGCTATTTGATCCTTATGATCAGATAAGTATATTCTCCGCATGATTTTTTTTTTTTGATATTGTGGAAAGGAAACCCAAAAAAAAGAAACGACAAAACTAAGTCACTACAGAGCCTTCCATATCCCGACGCAGAGCATCACGTACCGGATCTGGAGGGACGCTGAGATTTAAGGATGGGCAACAAGTCCAAACTTAACATCAAAACTTTTTTTTTTCCTGCCAGAAAACTAGACATCAAAACTTAATAAAATTAAGGTTAAAGTATACATTTGGTTCTTTAAGTTTATATGAAGTTTCTTTTTAGTCCTTTATATTTGAAAAGTGTATTTTTAGTCCTTAAACTTTAACACCGTTAATATTACTAATGGTAAAATGTTGACAGAGCAATTTTAAGATAATGATTCAGCATTTAAATGAAGACATATTAATTTTTAATTTGAAATAAGTAAATTAAAACAATATGAAATAAAAGTTAATTAAAATATGTAGAACCAATTGCCATTAAAAAGATTTACACAATCGGATCGAAAAAGATTCACCCAACAGATTGAAAAATGATTTACAAAAGGAGGAGGATAGATAATTAAAATATGTGACTAGGAATTTCAATTCCTCAAACAAGATTGTAGAAGGTAATTTTGGCGGTGTGTACAAAGGTTAATTATACTTGTTCTTTTTTATTAATGGGGCATTGAAAGAACCCAGTAAATTTTGATTGTAAAACCTTAATGTTGATATGAAAGAATAATTGGAGATGCCTTTTAATAAGGGCAGCTTCTGAATGGCACATTTGTGGTAATCAAAATGCTTTCGAACTGGATATGATGAACGATATATCAAGTAGGGAATCCAGATTTTGGGTAAATCTTTTAAATTTTTTAATTAGAATAAACTGAAAATGTACTCGTGCTCTACGAGTATGTGGAAAACAATATAGCCTTCACCAAGGAACGAAAAACCGGACCGGTCAATGAACCGGTCGCCGTACAGGTTCAAGGGTTAATGGGTCAACCCGGATTGGACCGGTAGTAGAACCGGTCATATTAAAATATTATAATTTGATTAACAATAACAAAATAATCAACATTCATAATTTATAAGTCATCACTAACATCAAAATAGTTAAAATACCTAATTAGTTCTTCAAAACAAACCCATAACTTAATTAACATGAATAAAAATATTCATACTTTGATTATAAAAGATAATATTTTTGAATATTAAAAAAAAATTCCTAATTTTCTTTCCATTTCTTCCTTATTTTCCCCTTGTTTTTTGCTACCTAATGAATTTTCTTTATTTCTTTTTTTTTACCATTTTTCTATTCTCTTTCTTCTCTCTCTCACGTGAACTTTCACTTTTCTCTCAACAATTAAACACATCTCACTCCTGATTAGACAATTCCATCTTTCCTCTCTTTACTTGCACAGTTGCACGTGATTAGACAATTCCATCTTTCCTCTCTTTATGTTCACAGTTGCCCGCATTTTCCAGGTTAGGAAGAGATGGTGTTAAACTTTCACTCTACTCTCTCTCTCTCTCTCTCACGGCGTGCTAAGAGATTCGTTGCCTTTCCTTTGTATCCCTCCCTCTCTGGGGATTCCTTGCCTGAAAAGGGGAGAGATGATGCTAATAAGCAAAGGTTGAGCACTAAATTTCACTGGTGTTTAGGGTGGAATTGTTGCATATGACACCCAAGAACTCCGACAGCTATACTATCGTCACTTGCTCATTGTCGCTCGTCGGCGTCACAGTCGTCGCTCGCAGTTCAACCAGCTGGCGCTGCCGTTCGTCATTAAACTAGGGCACAGGGTCGGGGAAGGAGGACCAAGGGAGTTCGTGTTTCACTTTCTCATTTCTGTTCTGAATCTGATATTGTGTCTAACTTGTTTCTACAATTTTTTTTCAATGTCCCAAAATATCATTGTTTTGGGAGAAAAACCAAGCCATTCACCTGACTCGGGCAAACCACCTGATTCGGCGGTTTGCCTGAGTCATGCAAGAACTGCCCGAGTCGACTCGGTTTTGACCGAGTCGACCCCCCAACTAGGCCTGAGCAAAGAGCCCGCAACCCGATAAGCCTGCCCGCACCCGTTATAAATTTACCCATTATGGGCCCGCCCAAAATAGGCCCGTAATGGGCGGGCAAATTACCCGCTCATTCAAACATTAAACGGGCGGGCTATGGGCATCCCTTCGGGCTGCCCATACCCGCTTGTTTATTTTATTTTATTTTAATTTTAAATTAAGCTAATATCTAATCTATCACTCATCTCATTCTTAGTTAATTAGTTTCTATCTCATGTCAATCACGTTCTTGCTTCTCATGCGATCACGCACTCACGCCTCAGATCATAAACGGAGATAAACTCTCGGCCTCATCCTCAGTCCTCACCCTGTCAACACTCACTCCTAACGTCTAACCCTAGCTAGCCACACGCAGACAGACCTCGTCCTCACTCCTCAGTTATATGAGTATTATGTGTTTGTTAAATGCAAAAGCGCAGTACTGTAGGACTTAAAGTATTAAGTATGACAATAAATTGTTTTACACTTTGTAATAGTAAGAATTTTTTTAATATCATATGTTAAATGGGCTGCCCATTACCCGCCCGAATTTGGACGGGTATGTCCAGCCCGTTTATTACCGGGCTATCTCGGGAACTTAACGGGTACGGGCTAGCCCATACCCATTAAGACATAAACAGGCGGGTAACGGGTTGATTTTCGGTCAGCCCAGCCCGCCCATTACTCAGCCCTACCCCAACCCTCACTAGCAGCAAACCGGACCGGACCTGGGACCGGTTCATCGGTTTTCCAGTCGGACCGGCCGGTCCAGTCCGGTTTTTCACTCCATGGCCTTCACTGATCGAATCCTCACTACTGGTGTTGAGTTTGGGTGTGTAGATTCTCCTAAAGTATCGTGGGAGGAGGTGAGAGGATTCAACGGAAGTGTTATTTAATGGCAATTGGTTCTACATATTTTAATTAGCTTTTATTTTAAATTGTTTTAACTTACATATTTAAATTTACAAATTAATATGCCTTCATTTAAATGCTGACTCACCATCTTAAATTTGCTTTGTCGGCATTTTTTTGTTAGAAATGTTAATGGTGTTAAGATTTAAAGACTAAAAATACACTTTTCAAACATAAAGGACTAAAAGAAAACTTGATGTAAACTTAATTAAATGAATCACTGTGCGTGCAGTTTGGTGTTTGCAAAGGATGAGGAATGATTTTAAAAAGCACTCTTTTACACTTTTCTAGATAAAACTCCTCTTAATCATTAAAAAAACTTATTTTACATATTTATTTCTTGCAGCGTAAAATCATTTTGGATAAGACAATTTAAACACCCATTTAAGATGACTTAGATTGCATTGTTTTTTTTTTTTGTGGTTAATATTATTTTAAACAAAACAATTTATTCTGAGTTGTATGTTCAAGTTCAAAATCTTATAATTTAAGAACTAGTGAAAAGAGACCAAATCTTTATATGAATTGAGATTATTCAAAAATAAAATTCAATTGACGATTCTGGCAAAATCTCACTTTTCACTTTAAGAAAAATGCGATCCGACTGATTGTCCTCCTCCCTTCTTGCACCAGCTCCAACCAATACCTCCTGAGGTGTATGTTTAATCCTACAATTCAAGAACAAGTGAAAAGAGACCAAATCTTTATATGAAACGAGATTCAATGAAATCAAAATTTGATTGACGAGTCAAACAAATCCTCGCAATTCACTTTGAGCAAAATGCGATATAGCTGATTATCTGATTGTCCTTCACCTTGCTTGCACCAGTTCCAACCAACAACACCACATGAGGTCTATGTTTAGGTCCATGAACAAATGAAAAGAGACCAAATCTTTATAAAATTGAGATTCAGGGAAAATAAAATTCGTTTGATGATTCGAACAAAACCACGCTCTTCACTTTGAGCTGAATGTGATCTGACTGATTGTCCTCCACCTTTCCTACACCATACCTCCTAAATTGTCAATCCTACAATTTAAGAACTAGAGAAAAGAGACCAAATCTTCATACTGATTGAGATTCAACGAAAATAAAATTCGATTGAGGATTCTAATAAAACCTCGCTCTTCACTTTGAGCAGAAAGCGATCTAACTAATTGTTCTCCTCCTTTCTTGAACCATCTCTAACCGATACCTCCTGAGGTATATGTTCAGGTCCACAATCCTACAATTCAAGAACTAGCAAAAAGAGACCAAGTACTTATACAAATGGAGACTTATCGAAAATAAAATTTGATTGATGATTCAGACAAATCCTCGCTCTTCAGTTTGAGCTGAGTGAGATTTGAATGATTATCCTCTGCTTTGCTTGCACCAGCTTTGACTGATACCACTTGAGCTCTATGTTCAGGTCTAGAATCCTACAATTCAAGAGCCGGTGAAAAGTGACCAAATCTTTATACCAATTGAGATTCATCAAGAATAAAATTTGATTGACAACTCAAACAGATCCTTGCTCTTCACTTTGAGTTGAATACAATCCAACAGATTGTCCTCCGCCTTTCTTTCACTAGCTTCGACCAATACCTCCTGAGGTGTATGTTCAGGTCTACAATCCTACTATTGAAGAACCAGTGAAACAAGACCAAATAAATCTTTATATGAATCAAGATTCGTCAAAAATAAAATTCGATTGATGATTTTGACAAAACCTCACTTTTCACTTTTAGCTAAATGTGATCCGGCTTATTTTCCTTCACCTTGCTTGCATGAGCTCAACTAATACCTCCGAGGTGTATGTTAAGGTCTACAATCCTACAATTCAAGAACTGGTGAAAAGTGACCAAATCTTGATATGAATCGAGATTCATTGAAAGTAAAATTCAATTGATGATTCTGACAAAACCTCATTCTTTATTGCGAGCATAATGTGATCTGACTGATTGTCCTCCATCTTTCTTGCACTAGCTCCGACCAATACCTCATGAGGTATATGTTTATTTCCACAATCATTTAATACAAGAGCCAGTGATAAGAGACCAAATATTTATACAAATCAATATTTATTGAAAATAAAATTCAAATGATGAATTAGACAAAACCTTGCTCTTCACTTTGAGGTGAATTCAATCCGACTGATTATCCTCAGACTTTCTAGCATCAAGACCTACTGATACCACCTGAGATGTATGTTTAGGTCCACAATATGACAATTCAAGAACTAGTGAAAAGAGACCAAATCCTCATAGGAATATAAATTCATCGAAAATAAAATTATATTGATGATTCTGATAAAACCGCACTTTTCGCTTTGAGGTGATAATCCTACAATTCAAGAACCAATGAAAAGAGCCCAAATCTTTATACAAATTGAGATTAGCCAAAAATAAAATTTGATTGACGATTCTTTTAAAACCTTGCTCTTCACTTTGAGTAGAATGCAATCTGACTAATTGTCCTCCTCATTTCTTGCACCAGCTCCGACCAATACCGCTAAAGGTTTATGTTCAGGTTCACAATCCTTCAACTTAAGAACCAATAAAAAGAGGCCAAATCTTTATAAGGATTGAGATTCATTGAAAATAAAATTCTATTGATCATTGTGACAAAACCACGCTTCTCACTTGGTGTTGAATGTGATCTGACAAATTGTCCTCCGCCTTTCTTGCACCATCTTCGACTGATACCTCCTGAGGTAATGTTTTGGTCCACATCCCAGCAATTCAAGAAACGGTTAAAAGAGACCAAATCTTTATATGAATCGAGATTCATTGAAAATAAAATTTGATTGATGATTCAGATGAAACCTCGCGCTTTACTATGAGCAAAATGTGATCCAACTGATTGTCTTCCATCTTTCTTGTACCAGCTCTAACTGGTACGTCCTGAAATGCATATTCATGTTTATAATCGTTTAATACAAGAACTAGTGATAAGAGATCAAATATTTATATGAATCAAGATTTATTGAAAATAAAATTTGAATGATGAATCAGACAAAACCTTGCTCATTACTTTGATGTGAATTCAATTTGACTAATTGTTCTTGGACTTTCTAGCACCAAACCCTAAAAACCATGAAACAAATGGGGAGAAAGAAGATACCCAAAAATAAACGGGGAGAAAGAGGATACCCTTCCAACTCCTATTTATCCTCAAAACTATGATTTTGTCTCACCCATGATGAACACTATAAAAGTAGCAACAAAGAAACAAGCAAAAGTCCACTTTATTCATTTGACAACAATGCCACATCCCACTAAAACCAAGTCTATGAATCCCTACAACCTTACCTAATAAAATAAATTCTAAGAAATAGACGCATCAATAGCATGTTACAAAAGGTATCTGAGCTAGGTTTTGGTTGATGTGTCTCAATGTGTTAGCAATGATGCGAGGCCCTTGCTAGATGTTACAAATAGTATTAGAGTTTGGTTTGAGTCAATCGTTAGGCTTGTAGCGGTGGAGAATATGTTACACGGGTGGTGTGGGTGTGGTGATATCAAAGCCAAGTTTGAGACTTGGTCCACAGTAATGATGTTACAAATGGTATCAAAGTCAAGATCGATTAGGTATGGTGTTATCAGAGCTAAGTTCAGGTCAATGTGAGAAATGGTATCAAAGTCAAGTCAGATTGATCCTTGGGCCCATAAGCAAACAATATGACCTTTAACTCATGGGTGCCATGATCCTAGTGATATATATAGGGATTGAACTCACTTTTTTCTTCCTTCTTAAAAGTCAATATTGTATCCTTCTTTATATGTATATAGAGCCTGAACTCTGATTGACAATTTTGTTTCTTCTTAAAGATACATGTCATCGTCCCTCATGCCAATATCCCTAGGACTTCCTTCCAACCCACAGTAAAGTGCACAACAATCCTTTTACCAAAAAGAAGTTTTAGTGGATTGACTATTTATTCTTTCTTAATGCCTAAACTATCAATGACGCTTAGCTTTAATTGAGGTTCATGTGGAATGTTTTCCCATTTCTTCATCTTGTTACAAGTCTTAATACAAATAGTATCAAAACTAGGTTTAGGTCAATCGCTATGCTTGGAGGGGTGGAGTGTATATTACATGGGTGGTTTAGGTGCGGTGGTATCAGAGCCAGGTTGGGATGCTGGGCTTATTAGGGTGGAGTGTATGTTACATGAGTTGTGTGGGTGCAATGGTATCCGAGCCACGTTTGACACACTGGGACTTGGGAAAATTTTACCTCATGAGGAGTACATTCAGCCTACATTCTGCGTTTATTAAACCAGAAAGCAACCATTGCATTAGGATTTTTTGATGTTCAAGTAGTATTTTGCAATTCATTAACCAATGAAAAGATTCCAATCAAAAAAATTATCGTCGTCAATTAATTTTCATCTTAGAAATTGAATATACAAAATAAAATTTCACGATTAGCAGCATATCAAACCCTAATTTGCTTGGGACATCATTTCAAACACATCCTCCTCCAATATTCCCTCAGCGTTCCTGTATTTTAAATTGATCGTTAGGGGGTTGGAAAGATTTCCCAAAAACAAGTACTTGCGGCAAAATGATAGGGAAATTGGCTGCATAATAACATCTTTATAAATTAAAAAGAAGCTGTTGAAAATTATAAAATAGAAATTATATATTTGTAAAGGAGAAAATATATAGATTTATTTACCAGCCTTTCTCTATTTTTAGCCCTGATGGTCACATTGAAGCGTTGGTAGATCCCTACACCAACATTAAAATGAATGTAGTCCTTTTCAATAGTACAATAATCATTGAATCTTTTGGCAAGGTACGTATATAAATAATTCAGGTGCGGTGGTATCAGAGCCAGGTTGGGATGCTGGGCTTATTAGGGTGGAGTGTATGTTACATGAGTTGTGTGGGTGCAATGGTATCCGAGCCACGTTTGACACACTAGGACTTGGGAAAATTTTACCTCATGAGGAGTACATTCAGCTTACATTCTGCGTTTATTAAACCAGAAAGCAACCATTGCATTAGGATTTTTTGATGTTCAAGTAGTATTTTGCAATTCATTAACCACTGAAAAGATTCCAATCAAAAAAATTATCGTCGTCAATTAATTTTCATCTTAGAAATTGAATATACAAAATAAAATTTCACGATTAGCAGCATATCAAACCCTAATTTGCTTGGGACATCATTTCAAACACATCCTCCTCCAATATTCCCTCAGCGTTCCTGTATTTTAAATTGATCGTTAGGGGGTTGGAAAGATTTCCCAAAAACAAGTACTTGCGGCAAAATGATAGGGAAATTGGCTGCATAATAACATCTTTATAAATTAAAAAGAAGCTGTTGAAAATTATAAAATAGAAATTATATATTTGTAAAGGAGAAAATATATAGATTTATTTACCAGCCTTTCTCTATTTTTAGCCCTGATGGTCACATTGAAGCGTCGGTAGATCCCTACACCAACATTAAAATGAATGTAGTCCTTTTCAATAGTACAATAATCATTGAATCTTTTGGCAAGGTACGTATATAAATAATTCAGGTGCGGTGGTATCAGAGCCAGGTTGGGATGCTGGGCTTATTAGGGTGGAGTGTATGTTACATGAGTTGTGTGGGTGCAATGGTATCCGAGCCACGTTTGACACACTGGGACTTGGGAAAATTTTACCTCATGAGGAGTACATTCAGCCTACATTCTGCGTTTATTAAACCAGAAAGCAACCATTGCATTAGGATTTTTTGATGTTCAAGTAGTATTTTGCAATTCATTAACCAATGAAAAGATTCCAATCAAAAAAATTATCGTTGTCAATTAATTTTCATCTTAGAAATTGAATATACAAAATAAAATTTCACGATTAGCAGCATATCAAACCCTAATTTGCTTGGGACATCATTTCAAACACATCCTCCTCCAATATTCCCTCAGCGTTCCTGTATTTTAAATTGATCGTTAGGGGGTTGGAAAGATTTCCCAAAAACAAGTACTTGCGGCAAAATGATAGGGAAATTGGCTGCATAATAACATCTTTATAAATTAAAAAGAAGCTGTTGAAAATTATAAAATAGAAATTATATATTTGTAAAGGAGAAAATATATAGATTTATTTACCAGCCTTTCTCTGGTTTTAGTCCTGATGGTCACATTGAAGCGTCGGTAGATCCTTACACCAACATTAAAATGGATGTAGCCCTTTTCAATATTACAATAATCATTGAATTTTTTGGCAAGGTACGTATATAAATAATTCATAACTAATAAAAAATAAGAAAGCAAACAAATTAAAAATCGTTAATCTCAAATCAACATATAAAATCAAGCCCCTCAGGCCTCAAGGATTATAAAAAGAAAACGTAGAGGAACCATTTTTGAATAATTTCACATATGATCTAAATAACATAAATTAATTAAGATATAGTTCTAATTAGACCGGCACCACAATTACAAACACAGAAAATGGATTAATTTGTTTTAAATTTTGGTCGTATATTCATTAAACTCAGTAAATAATGGGTATAGGGAAGCCCTATTCACTATTATAATAATACTAATCCTTTAATTATTGTTTAAAAGCTAATGAAACAATCATTAAACTAAATCAATCCCTACTCAAGATATTATAAATTGATTAAGATCCAATTCAAATTAGACAAAAGTGTGTTTAACACTAGAACGACAACTCCTCAAAATGAAGCACAATAATAGAGTATAAAAAGAGGATTTCACCTCACATTTGATGTAGCATTACAACAATCTAATCGCCATCTTCCAGTTGAAGCTACACAAGAAAAAAACCAGCTCTAGTTTAGATAATTAACCTGATATACAGAACTATAGAAACAATTGTTCTATAGTTTTGTACCATTGTTGATCATTTTGCACCCTGTTGATCCTGACTCTGATACCATTTGTAACATTTCTAGAGGAGTTCTAGCATCTTAAACCTGGTTCTGATACCACTGTACCCATTCAACTCATGTAACATACACTCCACCCTAATGGGCCCAGCATCCCAACCTAGCTCTGATACCACCGCACCTGAACCACATGTGTAATATACACTCCACCCCTACGGGGCCAGCGATTGACTCGAACCTAGTTTTGATACGATTTGTATCAAGACTTGAAACAGGATGAAGATATAGGAAAATATTCCACATGAACCTCAATTAAAGCTAAACGTCATTGATAGTTCATGCATTACAATGTGACCTCTCTTAATCATACAAGAAGCTTCACATGATATATCGAATTATATGTTTATCGTGCAGGAGCTTTTCTCAAGAGCTAAGGCACAGTAAGCAGAGATCCTCTCCCTTCGTGAACAGATTGCTGTTGCTCGTGTGAAAGTATGAAATTTAACCAAAAATATTATTTATTCATCATTGACATTTGAAGAAATTAATTAAACTTTGAATGAAAAATGCAAATTAGAGAGAAAATTCTCTAAACTAAGAAAGGGATGTGATGTCCTTGAAAAGTTGTCTTCTTTTAGCTTCTTACTTTGATAAAGCTAACTTTGAAAATTTGTTTACTTGGGCAACTGATGAATGGCAAAATGAAGTCATCACTTCTGCATCCAATGAGTTGGCCCAAAGAAAGAGTGATCTTGAACAAAATTTAAAACTGCTTATGATTTCAAGTTGATTTACTTTTTCTTATGTGTGTTAGTGTTTTGCTTACTTTAATAGGAGATGTCTTTGTCCAGCTGATATATGTTTTATTCCCCTTCCCCAACTGTGCACTTTATGGTTTAGGGCAAGTAAGAAGCATAAAGTTCCTCGTCAGGATTCAGTTTTTGCAGGATTATTGGTGCAAAGCGCACCATAGAATAGGAAAACAAAAGTGAAACCTCTATCTTATAAGGACGGTCTTATGTTTTGTAGTACATGCTTTTGTTTTCTAGCCGCTGTTATTTATGATAAATTATTTCTAGGCTGCCAAAGATGAGAGATACATCTTCATGTCATTGATGCTGGGGTTACTTGCTGTATATAGTTTATGGCCTCGTGTTATGAATGCTTCCTCCATATTTAACAGCATAAAGCTATGGATGATGTAATACTGGAAAGGTGATTGGTGAAACATGTTATGTACTGATTACATAAATATTGAATTGAACCTCTTTATCAGTCTTTTTTTTGCTTTAAAATGATAGTTATGGGAGATTGTTGCAGTACTGTTGACGTCCAAAGTTTTATATGTTCCTGAAATGCCATGTAGTAGATGGGGGTGACTGTATGTTGATATCATGAATTCCCTCAATTCTCTATTAGCAAGGCTGTTTGTGCTATTTCTGGGGGAAAACAGCTTTAAATGCTTCATTTCATTTAATCAGAAGGAGTGTGTAAGAAGGGGATGCGTGAACATATTTCCTGATGAATTACAGCAAGTTAGCAAAATTCAAGCACACTTTAAATTTTGAATGAAAATAATAAAGGCCGAGGGGATAGAGAGATATAAATCAGAACAAGTTATCTTGAAAAAATCATTCAAAGAATACCCACTTGAAACTTTTCCTTGTCAAAATGTGAGATCAGTTGCCACATGCTTTATTCTTTACAATAAACTTTTCAATACTAATTGTGGTGTCTCATTCTGGTTCTTGGGCTGCCTCTTCTGATAGGTTCGGCCCAAAACAATAGTGGATCCATCATTTCCAGCCCCTAAAAGTGTAACGTCTTCCCATGTGTTATTATAATCTGAGAGTTGATGCCACTTGACCAGGACTTGTTGGCTATCATCTATCATTCTTCTGACTTTCAGGATCTTCTCAGGCTGCACTTGCAATTCATATTCCTCAGTTAGGAAGCTAGGAAGGGCTTGAACAAATGTAGACGAGGAGATGGACCTTTTAAGTTGTGACATGAAAAGTAGGATGAACTTGGGCAGTTTCGGGCAGCTTGAGTCTGTAATTAACTTTCCCCACAAGTTGGAAAATCTCACAAGGTTCATAGAACCTTGGAGCCAACTTCTCATGTTGCTTCTTGACTAGATTCTTGAGTTTCTAGGGCTGTATTAGTAGTTAGACCTTGTCCCCTACTTGAAATTCACATCTCTTCTTTTCTTGTCAGCTTGCTCTTTCATCTTAACTTGAGCTTGTTCAAGGTGGAACTTGACAATTTGCAGAACCTCATTTCTCTGTTAGCTGTTCATGAACTTCCTCTACCATGGAATCATCATCTTTCCATTTTAAAACAGTAGGGGGATCTCGCCCATACAGAGCCTTGAAGGGTGTTGTGCCCAAGGGGTAGAAAGTATTAAGCCAAAATTCTACCCAAGGCTACATCTTCACCCATTTCTTTGAGCATTCTCCAGCAGAACACCTGAGATAAATCTCCAAACTGCGGTTAACAACTTCGGTTTGGTTGTCGGTCTGTGGATTGTAACCGGAATTGTACTTTAGAGCAGTTCCTGATTGAGCAAACAGGTCTCTTCAGAATTGACTGATAAATACATGATCTCTTTCTGAAACTACCGACTTTGGAAAGCCGTGCAGTTTCACCACTTCGGTTATGAAACTCTGCTACATCTTTAGCAGAACAAGGATGCAAGAGAGGAACAAAGTGCGTATATTTAGTAAACCTGTCCACTACTACCATGATTGTATCATACTTGACGTGTCTTGGGCATTTCCACAATAAAATCCATGCTGATGTCTTCCCACACATGTTGAGGAACCGGTAACGACTGTAACAAGCCCGCGGGACTAGTTGCCTCATATTTGTTACGTTGGCAGGTTTCACACCTTGCAAACTGATCTTGTATGTCTTTTTTCATCGCTTCGCAGAACACTAGCATAGGCCAAAAACCTCTGTAGATAAAGGTGGAGCTAATGTTGGTCCTAGTTATAGAGGAAACAAATAGAAGGCTGAATCAGAAGTAAATAATCATGAATTGAAGAGTTTAAAAGAAACAGATACTAAAGACCCGTGTGCAACACACGATCTTTAATAGTGTTGTTGTTGTTTGTATGTGAATACATATATTTTGGGTATGATTTCTGTTTATTTTATTTCTTTGTGTATATGGTTTGATAAATTGTATTTTTATGATTTAATTAAGGGTTAAGGTACAAATCTGACAATAAAATTTTAGTAAAGGGGCGTCTGGCACAATACAATTTATTTAGGTGTAAAAGTATAGATGAAGTTTTATAAAGAGAGAAAAAGACTATATCGGTTAATTCTTACAAATTGCTGTTACCTTTTTCTTTTTATGGGACCCACTTGCTAGCCACCTCACTTCGTTTTTGCCCCACCTGTTCTTTCTCTTCAGCGTTCTCCTCTCCCTCCTGCCTCACCGTCGTCCATGGCTGCTCCATGCCTCACATCAATGACTTACATTCTAGAGTGATGATTCAATCCTCTTAAGGTTCTATCACCAGTGACTTGCATCTTAAACTAATAACTGTGTTGGGATACAAATTATTTGGTTAATATGCTTTGACTTCTTATAATCATTGTACTAACAAACAGTAGGTCCATGTTCCCTCCAACCAGTAAGTTAATATCAATGAGACATCAATGCTAACTAAACCATCCATAACGTACCAAACAATTTTCATCCAACAAATCGCGCAAAAGTCTGGAACAGAGTAACATTTCAAAGAAAGCAAGGAATAGTACAAAATCTAGTTACCACTCTTCAAGCCAATGGTGGAATCCCCGCACGTCGAGTTGATACAAAACGCCTTTGTAACGAATATCATAATTGTAACATCCGACTATTTTTCACAAAGATAAGCAAAAACGTAAAAACAAAAGAAATCATGATGCCTATATAGTTTTGAGACAAATTTAAATTATTTCAGACACAATTAAGCATACAGTTATCTACATCATATGTTACTTACGTCATATAATCTTTTCTTTCATATAACGTTAAATCAGAGGAGAAAAAGAAAACCCTTCGCTCATACCTCATAGTCAGAGAGCAAAAGATATACCTACATCTGGAAGTAAATAAGCAAAATGAATATTCTCTTTGCAAAAAAAAAAAAAAAAAAGTGAAAGGTGAATTACAATCTTATGTAACACGAATCAGAAGTGCAACCATGACAAACGCACATGTCATTACAAAGATCAGAAGCCAAGTCAAGCATGAGGTCTTGGAACTCTGTAGATATAGCTGTTGCTCGAGTATTTACACGACTTGTGTTTGCCAAACTATGTTCAATGGCCTTCTCAGTAGAATCAAGAATCTGCAAACCAGCCACCCATAGTCACTTTTCATAATAACACCTCTCATCATTCAAGCTCCAAAATTATTGTCTATAAAAATGAATAAACACTCCTAGATGCTGATACAATCAGTACTGTTATATCATATATAAAAATGTAGTAGTTTGGCTTGTTCATCAAAAGCATTACATTATAGTAGTACTAAAGCTATATATTTGGACACCCTCCTGTGGGGTGTTAGAATTTCCTTTTCTCGGATTTTTGTATTGAACTTTAAACTTTTAACTAGCAAGTTTTTTGGGTTAATAATGTTATTTTTGGTCCTCACGATTTGACCAAATTTTGGTTTTAGTTCATATAGTTTCAAATCATTGGTTTGTATCTCTGTAATTTCATAAGGTCTTAATGTAAACTTAAGAATAGGGAATAAAACTAAAACTTGTTAAAAATATAGGTCATTTATTAAACTTAAACCAAGTTCTTATTAAAACAAATGGACTAAAACCAAAATTTAACCAAACTTTAAGGATTAAT
This sequence comes from Inga leiocalycina, assembly GCA_963242795.1. Classification (NCBI taxonomy): domain Eukaryota; kingdom Viridiplantae; phylum Streptophyta; class Magnoliopsida; order Fabales; family Fabaceae; genus Inga; species Inga leiocalycina. The sequence continues at coordinate 26,429,753 of OY725324.1, forward strand.
AATGGTATTACCTAGTTTTTATTTTCCTCGTACTGTTTAACTGTAACCTTTTTCTTTGGAGGCAAAAAATGCAGCTCTTTTAGATTATACTAATCGCAGTTTTTTTCTATAATAGCTTAAACTTTCAAAGAACATATTTGGAATGATATCAAAGGCTCTAAGAAAGGTCAGGCGCTTGATCCAAGCTTCCATTATCCTTAATCAGAGTTTTAGTACAGGATAATGGACGTGCTTTATTCACAAATCAAATCTAAGAAACTTTCAAGTGAAGGGGCATGTCAGGAAAAAAATATGTATTCATATTTCATAGAACAGTTTAAACTTGAAGGGTTCTGTTAAAGTGATCAATTTTTTGTTAAGCAGAATGTAGACCTTTTCAGGATTTTGCAGGAACTGGCTCATCAGGAGGCTATTCTCTTTAAGTTGCTTTGCCAACACAACCATCTCATCAGCCAAATCATCTTGAAGCTTTCTCTAGAGGACAAAAAATCTAACAAGAACAAACAAGATACACGAGAGCAATGAAATAAACAACATAAATCAATCTGTGGCGAATAGCAAAAAACAGAGAGAATAAAGTGAACATTATTGATTTCATAAAATATTAGAAAAGTGAGGAAGTGGAGAGACCCCTTTCCTAATTACCTTCATTTATTTATATATAGTCTTTCCATTTATCACAAAAAGTATTGTTCTGTTATCATGAGCCATTATTATGTTGTCCTAGGTTCTTACTATAAAGAAGAGGTTAATTTAGGCTAAAAGAAACTGATTACATGCCCCACATTCTCTGTTGTTCTCTTGGATCATGTTTTAATAGGTGTCACTTAATGCCTCAGCCATTGGATATGTTGGATGATGAAGCACATCGCACATTTCGAAGCACAGGTATTGTTTACTTGTGTCCTAATATAACCCATGTGATTGTTGGATTGTGCTGCTGTAGGGACTCTATGTATTTATAATTTATAAATTCTGACCTAGCAAGCTAATTGTGTTTAATTCCCTATGTCAGTCTGTTTTTACTTCACATGAACAGGCCGCATTTATGTTCAACAGATCATGATTTATTTGTTGGATCATGATTAAACCATGGTTAATTTGGTTATAAATAAATTAATATTCTTTAAATAATGTACTAATTGTTTTAGATAAAGCAATATGATGGCTGCAATCATGGTTTGATCAATGAACTGTGAACTATTGTATCTTGTATGATTCAATGATCAGTCTGAATTTAATTCTTGTGTCATTTTAAATTCCATGGATAGCATTTCTTGCGTGTTGTTGTTTCGATTGCTCTGCTGCAAAACCAGAGGAGCTTATCCATCCTATTTGACGATTAGATGAAACTAAACTAAACTTTTTAATGAATTATGATGATTGAATACGTTTTCTACGTCCTAGCGGTTTGATCATTCCCTCTTAATACTTCTTTCCGTTTATGTAGTCTGTGTTTGTCTACTGAATATGAATCACTTTGTGTATGTATAATTTGGTCATGCAGGGTTTAAAAGGTTATGCTGGATGATTATAGAGAATAAATTGAAGCAATTGCTTCCAAACTAGCTAATCCATTGGTACGTATTTACTGTTCTTTTTGTAATGGATCTTTCAGAGATGTCTATGTTTGTACCATTCAAACATATGAAATTTGAGAGAGTTCATTGAGAGTAAGCTTGAAGAATTTTTGTTCGTACCATTTAAATAAAGAAAAGATTTCATTAAAAAACGGATTTGTTTCGGAAAAATCTTTGGCAACGGTTTGAGAAGGAAACATTGTTTTGTTAATATTTTGTTGTGAGGCAACACATCATTGCGACTGCCAACCTACCATATGGAATAGGAGTATGATAGTAGAGTAAGTGTTGGGCTCAGAAAAAGAAGGGGAAGGTAAGTATCATTTGATAAAGAATGATAGTATACTCAATTGATTTACTGTTGTTGCTACTCAGCCTGACATGCAAGCATCTAAGCAGGACCTTAAAGTAAGTTCTGTTAAAGAACACTGATCTATTGTCCAGAGAAAAAAAAAGAACACTGAATAAACTATACACGTACACTTGCTAATATAGAATGATTCCAAGAGAACTAAATACAAAAACTAATTAAGTAAGACTGAATATCTTCTTCCCACATTATGCTATATGTAATAATTAGTCCTATGGAAATGTTTAAACCCCGATGAAGTCACTTCAGAATGAAAACCTCATTCTACTTATGATCTCCAGAATTCAAGGACCATAAATAAGGCAAAACAAAGGTATGGAAAGGAAAGTTCAGAGAGCATGGGACAAGGGTGAAATTAAGAATCTCTAGAGTAAACAGATTATTGGTGAGATTAAAGAAGATTGTAGATCAAAAGATGTACAAATTACCTTGATAATCCTTCTGACGTCCTCTCCATTCAGTTGTTCCAATTGCTCACGTAAAGTAGCAACATACAACAGATTCAATGAAACGTCTCTAATTAATGAGAACTTAAACTTTAAGGGAACTTAAAAGAGCCAACTGGGGTTGACACTAGCTCCAAAACTTCAATGTAACTTGTCAACCCAAATCATCAGACTTACATGTACAAGTTTTACCTGATTTTGCTGTTGAGGAGCAGCGACCAGCAACGTCCTCAAGTTCACTTCTGTTTCACTGATTCCCATCAGAACCCTACAACAATCAGTGAGTAGTGAATTATGGATAAATGTACTTCAGAATTCAGATGTTAAATTTTTTTTGGGGTTCTGTATGAATCAAGCTATAATTAACATCAGTCCTAAGCACAAAAATATTAACAAATGATGCAAACAAACATTACCACACAGCCAACACCTAAAGACCTAAAGAAATACTTATATGTAGCCTTGCGTAAAAATCAAAGAATTAGAATTCATTTCCAGGCATGTTTGTGGTATAGGAACCAATCTCAAATGTAGTTATTCAAATTCTTCGATGCATTACAATGAAAATCACACACTTATTTATATTAAAATCACAACCTTATAAAATCTTTAAAATAATGCAAAAGTCAGACATGGCAACCATTCACCAACCCTTCTGTCGTCATTCCCTGTTCACAACGTCATTGCATACATCATATGCAATATTTTTCATGTCAACGATGATGGCTGCTCTGTTTGTGTTTATTCTCCCTGTTCTGTTTCATTCCCCCGGGGTTGGACAGGACTCGTCCTCGAGTCAAAAACAACATCATCATCAATGAATGGAGATTGATCTGAAACTTTATGCTTCAGTAAAAATGACTTGGGCTTATTTTTTATTTTGACGTGTTTATCTTGTGGCAAAGGTTCAAGCTGAATCTTCACATCATCCTTCTGGAAGGAATATGTTTTTGCATACCCGTCGTATAGAGCGTGTCGATCATATTGCCAAGGTCTTCCCAAAAGAAGATGACAAGTGTCCATCGGAACAACATCACACCAAACTTAATCGTGATACCTTTTTCCAATAGAAAAAGTAACAAGGCATCGTTTTGACACTTTGACCGCGCTTCCTTTATTGAACCATTGGAACTTGTATGGGTACGGATGGTTGTGAGTTGGTAGTTGCAGCTTTTCTACCATGTAGTTAGAGACTACATTTTCACAGCTTCCGTTGTCGATAATGACGTCACAAACTTTACCTTGAGCAGTGCAACGAGTATGAAAAATGTTGTGACATAGCCAAGGCTCTTCTTTGACTGTGGCTGTATGCAAGCTTCATCTAATCACAAGTGTTTCACCTTGATCAGGAGGAATGACTTCTTCATCAAAAATTGGCTCTTCATCAAAGACAGGTTCTTTGTTGGGTATGAGCTCCTTTTCTTCTTCAAAAACTGCAGAAGTTTCCCCTTCAATAATAGTAACCACTCTGCGGGTAGGACATTCTGAAGCGATATGTCCGAACCCTTGGCATTTGAAGCACTTAGGTGCTTTGGAGCTAAATTCTTTGATAGCCTTTAGTGGAGGCTTGCTTGAAGAGTTAGACTGATATACTTGTGTAGGCTTAGCTTGCTTGAAGAGTTATGCTGATGCATTTGTGTAGGTTGATGCATGTGTGTTTCATGTTCATCAAAAGGATTTTCGGTGGAGGAAGACGGTTGAAACGGAAACCTTTTGGGCAACTGTTTCTCAATACAGATGGCTAGACGAATGACGTCATCCAAAGTCCAATATTGTTGGAGATGTACTGGATGGGCAATGTTAGTATTCAACCCTCCAAGATAACGGGCTATTGTTTGCTCCTCCCTTTCTTGGATATCACACTTCATCATGAGCTTATCAAATTCCCTTGTATATTCTTCCACAGACATAGCTTGTTGATGGAGATTATGTAATTGAAGGAAATTATCTTGATAATAATTATCTGGAAGAAACTTACGTGACAGCTCACGTCGCATTTTGTCCCACTTCCGGATCTTGCTTTTTCCTTCTCTTTCACACCTTTTCTTGAGATTTTCCCACCATATAGAGGCATGTTTCTTTAATTTGATGGCGACAATTTTGACTTTCTGCTCATCGGGAATTTCTTTATATTCAAAAACTCATTTGACGGTTTAAAGCCAATCGACAAATTCGTCTGGTTGAAGTATTCCTTCAAATTCTGGTATATCTACCTTAATGTCATTAAGGCGGAATGACTGTTGTTGAGGACGATGGCGGTAGTCAGTGGACGACAAACTATTGTTATCTGAATCATCCTCTGGATATTCACTGCGACATTCTAGCATGGCTTGCTGCGTTTGTATAGTGGTTTCCAGTTCCTGTATCCGGCGTCTCATCTCGTCCATCTCAATCTCGCGTGTGTTTCTGCGTCTTGGAGGCATTTTTGGAATTGTTCTTGTGAGGTTAGGTATAGGATGGAAAAGTACAAGGATAGGATCGGTTTTTTATGGCAAGTAAGGGGTAAAACTGGAATTTTTATGGACAAATGGGGTAGAAAGGTAATTTCATAACTTTCAGGGATGGAAATGTGATTTTGGCAGAAATTTGGGGCCAAAATGTAATTACAGAAAGTTTTTGGGGCAGAAATTGTAAATTTTACCAAATTTAGGGGTCAAATTGTAATTTCTGAAAGTTGGGCTGACTGGGATTGATGACGTGGCGGTTATGACACGTGGCAATCAATGATTGGTCCACGTTTCGTTGACTGATGACGTGGATGCTGATTAGATAGGGTGACATGGCAATGTTGACGGTGATGCTGGCGTGGCGCTATTGACACATGGCGTATGATGATTGGACGACGTGGCGCTGACTGGTCAGACAGTGATGACATGGCAGCTGACTGGGTCGTCTTCAACCTCTAGACTCCAGCGACCATATGAAATTCCAGCAACTTTTTCGGTGACTTTCCGGCGACGTCCGTGGAGGCGCGTAGAGGTGTTTCATGGCGGTGACCGAGGCTATTCCTAGGTTTTTCGGCCTTCTGAACACAATGGTGCGATCGGTTTCTTCAAAAAACGCTCCGAGAGTGAAAATTCGACACCCCCTTTTTCTCACGTTTTTTTTTCTCACCCACTCCTCACTCTTTCGCTCTCTGGCTCTCTAGAACCAGGCTCTGATACCAAAATGGTATAGGAATCAATCTCAAATGTAGTTATTCAAATTCTTCGATGCATTACAATGAAAATCACACACCTATTTATACTAAAATCACAACCTTATAAAATCTTTAAAATAATGCAAAAGTCAAACATGGCAACCATTCACCAACCCTTCTGTCGTCATTTCCTGTTCACAACGTCATTGCATACATCATATGCAATATTTTTCATGTCAACGATGATGGCTGCTTTGTTTGTGTTTATTCTCCATGTTCAGTTTCAGTTTGTACAAGTACTTTTTCCTTTCAGTACAACCAAATCCACTTACCAATTCACCAGGAAGTACCCTATAACATAAAACATAGAAGCCAACGTTAATAGAAATTTAGACCAAAATTTCACAGGAGCATGAACAACAACTTGGACCCGATCTTACCTTTGTCTTCCTTAAGTCCTACCTCGCTTGCTCTCTTCGATTCGGTTTGCACTTTAACTATCTTCTCAGTTCACAATTTTTATTCTTTTTTCGACTTCCCAGATTCTGGTCCTATGTTATAGAAAATTAGAAAATTTCTTTGATGCATCTCTAGAAATGAAGTAAATGCAAGAAAAACAGAATAAGAATGGTGGAAAGGAAAATATACGATTGTCATTATCTACAAACACCTAAACCCCAAAACTAGAATGCTGGCTTCCCACATATGACAACGACAAGTGAGAATTTGATTATCAGGATAACCAGAGAGAGAACAACATCCGACAACATCACCAAACAACCTTGACTGCATACATACAAACTCATATCACCTAAGTACCTCTAAAACCGTGAAATCATTAGACTGAGGTTTCTTAATGCCAATCCAAACAAGCAAGAATGTGAAGTAAAAAAAACAATTAATGGGCCCTTAGTTACGCACAGAAGAAATCAAAATTGAAGCCAAAGAAGAAACAAAGATCAGATGGCAGTGATGATTGTTGATTTCCTGTGGAGCGCACCGAACGTTACCTATGATTTTTATAACTTGCTGATGAAAAACTATCAGTCAAGCACCAAAGAAATCGAAGTTGAAGACGAAGAAGAAGCGGAAATGGCTGTATGTAGCACAATTGTTTTATTAGAATTGTCTTACTCCTGACTTTCTCATCATCATTCCATCTGTTTTTAAATCTCCAATTTATTTAGCTAGTACTTATAACGAATCCAATTTTACTTTCGATAAATTATATAAAGACTTGGCTTCTTTTCACTGCTTCTTTGAATTGTAGGATGCTGGAGCTGTGTTAAATGAGATGAAGAAAGTAACTCAAATGAGTAAAATCATGAACATAGAATCAAGCTTGAGCAACCTTGCAACAACCAGCATTACGCAGGCCCGAACATACACCTCAGGAGGTGAAGTTTTAGAAAATAAAAGAATTATTGACAAGAGAGGGAGAAAGAAATAATTACTTCATTTGTTGAACGAGCCATTTCTCTGTCACAGCTTGGGATACGTGTAATGCTGCACCAAATAAGAGCTGGTGCATGGAAGCACGATTGCATTCTTCTCAAAGTGAAGAGCGAGGTTTCATTACAATCATCTAGTTCTAACCTTTTAGGATTGACAGGGTGCAAATTGATTAACAATGGTATAAAACTATAGAACAATTGTTTCCATAATTTTTTATATAAAAAATTATAAAAAGGTCCATATCACATAATAGCTCCAAGAATCTCTCTATTTCATACTTGAATTACAGCTCTGCTTCACAAAGTAAGAACCCTTTTTGAAGATGACAACCTTTCTAATGAAATCTCTAATCCAACTATATTTTGTCAAATGTATTGTCCACCATATTCCATTAGTGGATGATGACTTCTAGCACATTGTGATGTCTAAATTAGATAACGCCTAAGACGTAGATGCATCAGCAACATGTTATAAATGATATCTAGGCCAAATTTGGGTTGATGTGGCTCAATATGTCAGTAAGGATGCTAGGCCCTTGGTAGATATTACAAATAATATTAGAGTCTGGTTCGAGTCGGTTGCTAGGCCTGTAAAGAGTGGAGTGTATTTTACATGCGTAGTTTGGATGTGGTAGTATCAGAGCCAAGTTTGAGATTGGGTCCACACAAAGGATACTGCAAATGATATCAAAGTTAGGATCGATTGGGTATGGTGGTATCAAAGCCAAGTTCGGGGCGATGTGTGAAAAGGTGTCAGAGATAAATACGGATTGATCCTTAGGCCCAAAAGCAGAAAATATGACTTTTGTATACTTATAGGTGCCACAATCCCCAATAAGCCCAGCATTCCAACCTAGCTTTGATACCACCGCACCCGCACCCGTGTAATAGACACTCCACCCCTACTTGAGTGGTATTACACTGGTGGTACGGGTGCGGTGGTATCAAAGTTAGGATTGACAGGGTGCAAACTGATTAATAATGGTACAAAACTATAGAACAATTGCTTCTATAACTTTTTATATAAAAAATTATAAAAAGGCCCATTTCAGATAATAGCTTATCTCCAAGAATGGTTAAGCAGAGGGTTACTTAACAGTTAGTTTGTTAGAGTTTTGTTAAAACTTAACTTGTAATTGGTTATATTATTTTGCCATGTGTCTTTGTATCAGTGGCTCTTTTGTAACAGATACATTTTGTATTGGCTCATTATAAATATTAGATCATATCTCTCAGTCACGTTTTGAACTGAGAGTTTTCCATCATTTTCCCTCTCCCTCTCTTGTATTTTGATCCAAAACTACACCCATTTTGATTTGAACAAAATGTGACTTTTGTTTAATGCTATTTAAATTTTTTAAACCCAAAAAAACACTATCTAATTAATATATCGGTAAAATTTGAAACTAATAATTTGATATTAATTAAATCTTACAAGGAAGAAGCCTTTGAACATTGACGTGCCACCCTGCACGAACGAAATGAGACATTTTTATTAGGGAAATTGTGAGATTATTAACTAGGTCTCAAACCAACATGATTCGCTTGCTTAGTATTGAAGAAATTCAAGTTGCTGTAAATTATACGAGTATTAAATAGATTTTTTAAGACTTTTTTATTTTCAAAACTTTTCTAAAGAAACTACTTCACACAAATAATTTTAAAAAATAAATTACAAAGTATACAACACATAAATCACCCCAGTCTGCCCATATCATAAGCTAGTCTCAGGATATAATTAACATCACAAAACCCTAATGCAATAGTTGCTTTCTTGTTTAATGAACACAGAATGTAGGCTCAACATACTCCTCATGAGGTAAAGTTTTCACAAGTCCCAGCGTACATCGAATCTGTCTCTAATATCATTGCACCCACACAACTGATAAAACATACACTCCACCCTAACAGGCCCAGCATCCCAACCTGTCTCTAATACTACCACACCCGAAGGACCCATATAATATACACTCCATCGCTACAAGCCTAGCGATTGACCCAAACCTATTTCTGATACTATTTGTATTAAGACTTGTAACAGGATGGAGATATGGAAAAACATTCCACATGAACATCAATTAAAGCTGAACGTCATTGATAGTTTAGGCATTTAGAAAGAGAGATAATCAAGTCCACCAAAACTTCTTTTGGTAAAAGGAATGTTGTGCACTTTACTGTGGGTTGGAAAGAAGTCCTGGGGGTATTGGCATTAGGGAGGATGACATATGCCTTTAAGAAGGAAGAAAAGGGTCAATCAGAGTTCAAGCTCTATATATATAAGAAGGAGGATACAATATTGACTTTTAAGAAGGAAGAAAAAAGTGAGTTCAGTCCTTATGTACATCATTGGGATCATGGCACCCATTAGTATACAAAAGTCATATTGTTTGCTTATGGGCATAAGGATCGATTTGAACTTGGCTCTGCTACCATTTCACACATTAACCCGAACTTGGCTCTGATACCACTATACCCAATCAATCTTGATTCTGATACCATTCGTAATATTACTATTATAGATCTAGTCTCGAACTTGGCTTTGACACCATCGCGCCTGTACTACCCGTGTAACAAATGCTCCACTGCTGCGGGCCCAACAATTGACTCAAACCAAACTCTATTACTATTTGTAACATCTAGCAAGGGCCTCACATCCTTGCTAACACATTGCAACACATCAACCAAAACCTAGCTTGGATACCTTTTGTAACATGTTGCTGATGCATCTACTTCTTAGGAGTTATCTGATTGGGCAAGGTTGTAGGGATTCATAGACTTGGTTTATTACAATAAGCATTTATGAGTTTGCTCATTTGAGCTCCTTTATTTATGGTGTGGAATACTTCTTAGCCCTCCTACAATTCAAGAATCAGTGAAAAGAAACCAAATCTTTATACATTAATCGAATGATTCATTATAAGTACTAACTAAAGAAACAGAAGACTAAAAACAATACGAATGATAATGAGAAGATTAGAACTAGACAATTCTAGCAAAACCTCGCTCTTTACTTTGAGCAAAATGCAATCTGGCTTGCATGCACCAGCTTCAATTTGGTGCAACATTGCACATATCCCAAGTTGCGAGAGAGAAACGACTCATTCAATAAATGAAGTAATTATTTCTTTCTCCATCTCTTCTCAATAATTTTTTTAGGTTACAAAATATCACCTCCTGAGGTGCATGTTCAGGCCTGCGTCCATCAAACAGGTAAATGACGGTTGTTGCAAGGTTCCTCAAGCGTACTTCTGCGTTCATGAGTTTACTCATTTGAGTTAGTTTCTTCATCTTGTTTAACACCATTCTAGCATCCTACAATTCAAAGAAGAAGAGGTAGTGAAAAGAAACCAAATCTTTATATGATTCATTGAAAATAAAATTTGATTCGTTATACGTACAAGCTAAATAAACTGGAGATTTAAAAATAGATGGAATGATGATGAGAAAATCAAGAGTACTGCGATTCTAATAAAACACTTGTACTATATAGAACCATTTTCGCTTCTTCTTAGTCTTCAACTTCAATTTCTTTGGTGCTTGACTGATAGTTTTTCATAAGCAAGTTATAAAGATCATAGGAAACCTTCTGTTCGCTACACAGGAAATCAACAATCATCACTGCCATCTGATCTTCATTTCTTCTTCGGCTTCAATTTTGATTTCTTCTGTGCGTAACTTAGAGTTTTTCAAAGAAAGTTATATAAAGCGCGACAACTATCCGCCCCCATTCCACTAGGGTTACATTTTTATCTCCTCTAGGTCAGAACACCTGATTAACCGTAGTCTAACTATAGAACAATTGCTTCTATAACTTTTTATATAAAAAATTATAAAAAGGCCCATTTCAGATAATAGCTTATCTCCAAGAATGGTTAAGCAAAGGATTACTTAACTGTTAGTTTGTTAGAGTTTTGTTAAAACTTAACTTGTAATTGGTTATATTATTGTGCCACGTGTCTTGTATCAGTGGCTCTTTTGCAACGGATACATTTTGTATTGGTTCATTATAAATATCAGATCATATCTCTAAGTCACGTTTTGAACTGAGAGTATTCCATTATTTTCCCTCTCCCTCTCTCGTATTTTGATCCAAACCTACAACCATTTTGATTCGAACAAAAAGTGACTTTTGTTTAAAAAAAATGCTATTTAAATTTTTTAAACCCAAAAAAACACTATCTAATTAATATATCGGTAAAATTTGAAACTAATAATTTGATATTAATTAAATCTTACAAGGAAGAAGCCTTGGACATTGACGTGCCACCCTGCACGAACGAAATGAGACATTTTTATTAGGGAAATTGTGAAATTATTAACTAGGCCTCAAATCAACATGAATGGCTTGCTCAGTATCGAAGAAATTCAAGTTGCTGTAAATTATACGAGTATTAAATAGATTTTTTAAGACTTTTTAATTTTCAAAACTTGTCTAAAGAAACTACTTCACACAAATAATTTTAAAAAATAAATTACAAAGTATACAACACATAAATCACCCCAATCCGCCCATATCATAAGCTAGTCTCAGGATATAATTAACATCACAAAACCCTAATGCAATGGTTGCTTTTTGGTTTAATGAATGCAGAATGTAGGCTGAACATACTCCTCGTGAGGAAAAATTTTCACAAGTCCCAGCGTATGTCGAATCTATCTCTAATACCATTGCACCACACAACTCATACAACATACACTCCACCCTAATAGGCCCAGCATCCCAATCTGTCTCTGATACCACAGCACCCGAACGACCCATATAATATACACTTCATCACTACAAGCCCAGCGATTGACCCGAACTTGTTTCTGATACTATGTGTTAAGACTTGTAACAGGATGGAGATATGAGAAAACATTCCGCATGAACCTCAATTAAAGCTAAACGTCATTGATAGTTTAGGCATTTATAAAGAGTAGATAATCAAGTCCACTAAAACTTTTGGTAAAAGGAATGTTGTGCACTTTACTGTGTGTTGGAAGGAAGTCCTGGGATATTGGCATTAGGGAGGATGACATATACCTTTAAAAAGGAAGAAAAGGATCAATCAGAGTTCAAGCTCTATATATATATATATATGAAGGAGGATACAATATTGACTTTTAAGAAGGAAGAAAAAAGTGAGTTCAATCCTTATGTACATTACTGGGATCATAGCACCCATGAGTATACAAAAGTCATATTGTCCGCTTATGGGCCCAAGGATAAAAAATTTAAGAGAAAGCAATAGAATTATGTTTGGAAAATTATGGTGGGCGACAGCAGTAGATTTATGTTTGGAAAATTTAAGAATTTTTATTTTAAGAGAAATATTATACCTAGAATAAAAACAACTGTCAAATGGAAAACACTTTTAAAATATTATTGATAATGAAAAAATATACAATAAAATCGGCTACACTTAATCTAACACTTTTTGGTACATTAATCTAAGATTTATCCTGTAGTATTAGCCGCACGGTAATTCTGTTCGCATCATCAGCGTCAACAGTTGATCTATTTTCAAATCATTATAATAATAATGCAAAACTAAACTTGGATGTCAAATGACTAAAAAGGATATGAATTTAATAAAAATAAAAATAGTTAATGTATTATTGAAAAAAAATTTGAAAATACTTCATTACTTAAATTTTAGGGAAAGTTGGAAAAAATCCCCTTTTAAAAATTTAATTAGTGAGAATGACCTTAATCAGAGTACTATCATTCTTCGTATATATAAACTTATTAGGTTATTTACACCAAATAAATTTCTAATGGGAAATTTTCCCGATTTCCCTTAAATTTCATTGTTTATTTTTTTCTTTGGATACCTTCATAAATAAGGATAAAATTATAAAAAAAATCATTATTAAACTCTAAGTAGATTTATATAATTAGGACTAAAATTTTTGTCTACAAGTAAGCTTATAATAAGGAGCAAAATGTTATTCTAATAAAACAATGTGGGACTCATTATTTTTTCTTCATGAGGTATTTAATTTGGGAGAAACCTATATAAATCCAGTTGAAATATCAAAACTCAAATTTAAGCCTCCACTTTTAATAAATTCTTGATGAGGCTGAGATGCTTGATTAGGGATTTTTGAATGTATTAAATGACCACGTTACCCCCTCAGAGTCATCTATTCTTTCCCAAATCACCTCTATATGCTAATTCAATTCTCTCTTTGCTCTCTTGTTTTTAGTTATGATTATTAGTCTATTAATTAAAAACCAAAAAAATTTATCCCATCATTTGATATATGATTCAAAAATGGAATTGGCATATCAATGTTCATTAATTCCCTTTAGAAGAATGGGCAACTAACTTCTTTTGTCTTGCATATAGGATCACCGTTAGAGAAATGGAACAAGTGAAATTCCCCAACTACCATATGTGAAAGTTTTTGATGAAATAGAAAAATGAATCTACCCATTAAATTCTTATATTTACATAATATTTTTCATTGAACAAAAATATTTGTTGCGATTATATCAGATATGTACAGATTTGAATAATTTTATATCCATCAATAGAACAGCTTTTTTAAAAAAATTATATTGTGCATATAGATTATTATACTCATATTTATATAATATATTTGCTGAAAAAAAATATTTATTGTGATTATATAGGATATATACAAATATGAATAGTTTTATTTCCACAAATAGTATAGTTTTGTTTTAAAATAATTCTATTGTATATATAGATAAATATTTGTTCGTTTTATAAAAAAAAAATCATAAAACAAAAAAACTAATTCTTTTTATCAAACAAACAAACTAAATTAAAAATAAAGAGAAAATATTAATTAAATACAATTGAAATAATAAAAAATGGGCTGTATCTACCTTCAATTTTTTTTTAATTACAGGGGGTGTTCTAGTCTTTTAATAACATTCAAAAATTCCTAATTAGGCCTCTTGGCCTCATTAATAATTTATTAAAAGTGTAGGCCTGAATTTGAATTTTTGTATTTCAATTGAGTTTATACTTGATTCTCCCATTTAATGTCTTCTCTCTCTATAATAGAAACATTTTCACTCAACACAATAGAAAAGCCGAAAGCATAAAATTTTGGCTTATGGCTTAAAGTAATTTAGTTTTTTCTTCAAAAACCCTATTGAAAAAAGACTGATCCAAATATCACAAAAGCCAAAAAAATGACTTTTAGCTGTTGAAATGTATATTTGGACCTCCAAACATGATCCCAAACACACTCATACCCACGAAGTTGGGTTTTGCTTTGTCTAGGAATATCTATATAAAATAAAACTTCTGTCCTGAAAGAGGCAGCTGCATGCCGTTTATCTAATTTTCTTATATCAACCATATCCAAAATTGTATTCCACAATATGAAACTTATTGTTGTGGAGGCCCCTGCATTCTACACTGTTTTCATATACTCCCTCCCAAACCTATTTAAGAAATTGATCTTTATCCTAAATATAAGAGACACTTAGAGGCTGTTTGGTATGTGGGGAGGGGAGGGGAGAGAAAGTGAGTTGGGAGAAAATTTTTTGGATTCGGATTTTAAACAATTAGAGAAATGGGGTTAAAAGTTTTTTACTTAATTTTTCTTACTCTTTTATCATATATTATCTCTTAATTAAAAGTTTATAACCCCACTTCCCCAATTTTTTTAAATCCAACTCATAAAAATTTTCCTTCCCTTCCCTCCCCTCTAAATCCCTTGTACCAAACAGGACCTTACAATATTGATCATTATTTTTCTAATTTACCTCTATTGATATTTTCTTAACAATAATTCAGGAGAGGCAATGAAGGAATTGAATATGATTATAGTGTTTTAGCAAATACATATCATATTACCTAACTTTATTAATTTAATCAAATTAGGTAAATATAAAGGTCCTGTATTAAGAACAGGGGGAGGATTTTTAACGATTTATATTTAATTTTCTTGAAATAATCATTTTAATTGTAGACTTCTTCAATGTTTTTAAATTCATACTCGTGACCAGAGGTAATGTGTTAATTTAAACTTCAATTTTTTTAAATCCATACTCGTGGACATATAGAAATTATTAGAGTTCCAACTGGGTTTCATTTTTCTCTCGGGGAATATTATTCAACAAGATTAAATGAATAGTCAAATCTATTAACAATTGTCACAATATAAAGGGCTCTAGATTCAAACCATACAGATTTTATGCAGGTGCACAAACATGAGGATGCAATATTGCCTGCAGTTTCTATCGTTGTAACCCTTTAGTGTCATACTGTATGACAGCTTCAACCTGAAATAAGCCATTCAAATGATCATGAGCAACCCACATTTTAAAGAGGATACCAAAAGGAGCCGTTTAGTGTCCAAAATAGAATAGAGTGGATGGAATGTAAATAAGTGATTTTGTAAATAATAATTGTCCTTTATGTCTTTGATGTAAATATTATAGTTGGAAAAACGGGCCAAGCTTGTCAGGCCGACCCTTTTAGGCCTAGAATTTGTAAGGGTTAGGCTTAAGGTTTTTGCCTTAAAAGTGAAAACGACGGGCCTAAAAGGGCCAGCCCTGTCGGGCCAAAAGCCTAAAAGGGCCGGCCCTATAGGGCCAAGGGGCTTGGCCCTTTTAAGCCCGTATATATATTTTTTATTTTTTTTAAATTATTTATATGATAATAATATCATTAATTTTTTATACTTTATTAATGATATTACAAATATTTAGTTGTTATTATCTTTTTTGAAATTAAATTTCATAAGATTATCTTGTATTAAGAATCCTAAAAATTTAAAACTTATAAAAGATATTTCTTATTTCATAAGTATTCTTACTAATTTTGTATTTTTTGACTTACTTTCTAGTAGACTTAAATTTCTTAAAGCAAGTACCAGAACTTTCCAACATGGAATTGAAACATAATTTAGATTTCTAGTTTAAATTTTTCATTGCACATAGAGAGATATATAAACATAGAATTATAGATTCACTTTGATCCTTCAAATTCTAAGCCTTCTATAGCTAGATTTGTACTTCCCCCAATCATGTTAACATGCATAAACCTAGCAAGCAAGTTTACAGAAAGAATAAACAAACATATTAAAGTAGAAATAAAAGCGCAAAAGACAATACAAAAAAAAAAAAGTCAATTTCCGACATAATTTTTCATAAAATTTTTTTCTGTAGTTAATTCTGTTGAAAATCCGTTGGAAATTTTTCCAACGGAATCATTCTGTGGTTAAATTACCAGGGACGATTAATTCAATGGAAAAATTAAGAATTTATTAAATTTTATATTAAAAATAATATTTATAATATTAGTTATTAAATATTGTAAATTAAAAATAAAATTAAAAAATATTATTAGTTATTAATATTATATTATTATTTATTAATTTTTTTTTTTGTTAAGCACAAGTATCCTCCTATTGGAGGCGATCCTGTTCGAGACACTGTCGGGTACTAAATGTAAGCACTTCTCTCAATAGAGATTTGAATCTTGATTCGCCATTCTGTGAGGAACTAATCCATTCCTCTAGACCCAACCCTGTTGGTATTAAAAATATATTTATTAAAAATATGTGCTATACACTGTATCGAAGAAAAAAAACGTGTTTTGCACCGAAGGAAAAAACAGATCTGCGTATCCTTACAACAACGTCATTCTCGAATAGTCGAATATCTCTCTCTTTCCTACAATATCGCATATTCAAATATTGGTTAATGGTTAATATCTCAATCCCATTTATTTACATAAAAAATAATCAATTCTCAACCGTCTAGATTTTGGTCTAGATTTCCCACTCATTTTTAAATTGATTTACAAGTTTTGATTTTGGTCTAGATTTCTCACTTATTTTGAAATTGATTTACAAGTTTTGATTTTTCAGTTTAATATTATTTTTTGAACAAAACTCAGAAACTATATTTGATCTTTATTTTATAATGGAGAAACTAATACTCTAACAAATAATGCATTTAAACCGTGCAAGTTGATATACGCAATATAAAAGCTAATTGTGGTTTAAATGTTATACTAAATATAAGAATTTAATCCATTTTATCTCTTATATTTATCAAATTCCCCCACATTAATTTACCTAACTTATAAAGGAATATATAATTTAATATTATACAATAATATTTTAAGGAACTCATATTACATATATTATAATTAACTAATGTATTTAGCTTTCTCAACCTATCCAAATTAATTAGCTAGCTATTTGATCCTTATGATCAGATAAGTATGTTCTCCGCATGATTTAATGATGGGCAACAAGTCCAAACTTAACATCAAAACTTTTGTTTTTCCTGCCAGAAAACTTGACATCAAAACTTAATAAAATTAAGGTTAAAGTATTCGTTTGGTTCTTTAAGTTTATATCAAGTTTCTTTTTAGTCCTTTATATTTGAAAAGTGTATTTTTAGTTCTTAAACTTTAACACCGTTAACATTACTAATGGTAAAATGTTGACGGAGCAATTTTAAGATAATGATTCAGCATTTAAATGAAGACATATTAATTTTTAATTTGAAATAAGTAAATTAAAACAATATGAAATAAAAGTTAATTAAAATATGTAGAACCAATTGCCATTAAAAAGATTTACACAATCGGATTGAAAAAGATTCACCCAACAAATTGAAAAATGATTTACAAATGGAGGAGGATAGATAATTAAATTATGTGACTAGGAATTTCAATTCCTCAAACAAGATTGTAGAAGGTAATTTTGGCGGTGTGTACAAAGGTTAATTATACTTGTTCTTTTTTATTATTGGGGCATTGAAAGAACCCTGCAAATTTCGATTGTAAAACCTTAATGTTGATATGAAAGAATAATTGGAGTTGCCTTTTAATAGGGGCAGCTTCTGAATGGCACATTTGTGGTAATCAAAATGCTTTCGAACTGGATATGATGAACAATATATCAAGTAGGGAATCCAGATTTTGGGTAAATCTTTTAAATTTTTTAATTAGAATAAACTGAAAATGTACTCGTGCTTTACGAGTATGTGGAAAACAATATAGCCTTCACTGATCGAATCCTCACTACTGGTGTTGAGTTTGGGTGTGTGGATTCTCCTAAAGTATCGTGGGAGGAGGGGAGAGGATTCAACGGAAGTGTTATTTAATGGCAATTGGTTCTACATATTTTAATTAGCTTTTATTTTAAATTGTTTTAACTTACATGTTTAAATTTACAAATTAATATGCCTTCATTTAAATGCTGACTCACCATCTTAAATTTGCTTTGTCGGCATTTTTTTGTTAGAAATGTTAACGGTGTTAAGATTTAAAGACTAAAAATACACTTTTCAAACATAAAGGACTAAAAGAAAACTTGATGTAAACTTAATTAAAAGAATCACTGTGCGTGCAGTTTGGTGTTTGCAAAGGATGAGGAATGATTTTAAAAAGCACTCTTTTACACTTTTCTAGATAAAACTCCTCTTAATCATTAAAAAAACTTATTTTACATATTTATTCCTTGCAGCGTAAAATCATTTTGGATAAGACAATTTAAACACCCATTTAAGATGACTTAGATTGCATTGTTTTTTTTTTGTGGTTAATATTATTTTAAACAAAACAATTTATTCTGAGTTGTATGTTCAAGTTCAAAATCTTATAATTTAAGAACTAGTGAAAAGAGACCAAAACTTTATACGAATTGAGATTCTTCAAAAATAAAATTCAATTGACGATTCTGGCAAAACCTCACTTTTCACTTTAAGCAAAATTATGCGATCCGACTGATTGTCCTCGTCCCTTCTTGCACCATCTCCGACCAATACCTCCTGAGGTGTATGTTGAGGTCCACAATCCTACAATTCAAGAACAAGTGAAAAGAGACCAAATCTTTATATGAATCGAGATTCAACGAAATCAAAATTTGATTGACGAGTCAAACAAATCCTCGCAATTCACTTTGAACAAAATGCGATACAGCTGATTATCTGATTGTCCTTCGCCTTGCTTGCACCAGCTCCAACCGACAACACCACATGAGGTCTATGTTTAGGTCCACGAACAAGTGAAAAGAGACCAAATCTTTATAAAATTGAGATTCATGGAAAATAAAATTCGTTTGATGATTCTAACAAAACCATGCTCTTCACTTTGAGTTGAATGCGATCTGACTGATTGTCCTCCACCTTTCCTGCACCATAGCTCCTGAATTGTCAATCCTACAATTTAAGAACTAGAGAAAAGAGACCAAATCTTTATACTGATTGAGATTCAACGAAAATAAAATTCGATTAAGGATTCTAATAAAACCTCGCTCTTCACTTTGAGCAGAAAGCGATCTGACTAATTGTTCTCCTCCTTTCTTGAACCATCTCCAACCGATACCTCCTGAGGTATATGTTCAGGTCCACAATCCTACAATTCAAGAACCAGCAAAAAGAGACCTAGTCCTTATACGAATCGAGACTCATCGAAAATAAAATTTGATTGATGATTCAGACAAATCCTCGCTCTTCAGTTTGAACTGAGTGCGATCTGAATGATTATCCTCTGCTTTGCTTGCACCAGCTTTGACTGATACCACTCGAGCTCTATGTTCAGGTCTAGAATCCTACAATTCAAGAGCCGGTGAAAAGTTACCAAATCTTTATACGAATTGAGAGTCATCAAGAATAAAATTTGATTGACAACTCAAACAAATCCTTGCTCTTCACTTTGAGTTGAATACAATCCGACAGATTGTCCTCCGCCTTTTCTTCACTAGCTTCGACCAATACCTCCTGAGGTGTATGTTCAGGTCTACAATCCTACTATTGAAGAACCAATGAAACAAGACCAAATAAATCTTTATATGAATCAAGATTCGTCAAAAATAAAATTCGATTGATGATTTTGACAAAACCTCACTTTTCACTTTTAGCTAAATGCGATCCGGCTTATTTTCCTCCACCTTGCTTGCATGACCTCAACTGATACCTCTGAGGTGTATGTTCAGGTCTACAATCCTATAATTCAAGAACTGGTGAAAAGTGACCAAATCTTGATATGAATCGAGATTCATTGAAAGTAAAATTCATTTGATGATTCTGACAAAACCTTGTTCTTTACTGTGAGCAGAATGTGATCTGATTGATTGTCCTCCATCTTTCTAGCACCAGCTCCGACCAATACCTCCTGAGGTATATGTTCATTTCCACAATCATTTAATACAAGAACCAATGCTAAGAGACCAAATATTTATACGAATCAAGATTTATTGAAAATAAAATTCAAATGATGAATCAGACAAAACCTCACTCTTCACTTTGAGGTGAATTCAATCCGACTGATTATCCTTAGAATTTCTAGCACAGAGACCTACCGATACCACTTGAGATGTATGTTTAGGTCCACAATCTGACAACTCAAGAACTAGTGATAAGAGACCAAATCCTCATAGGAATATAAATTCATCAAAAATAAAATTTTATTGATGATTATGAAAAAAACCGCGCTTTTGGCTTTGAGGTGATAATCCTACAATTCAAGAACCAATGAAAAGAGCCCAAATCTTTATACGAATTGAGATTAGACAAAAATAAAATTTGATTGACGATTCTTTTAAAACCTTGCTCTTCACTTTGAGTAGAATGCAATCCGACTAATTGTCCTCCTCATTTCTTGCACCAGCTCTGACTAATACCACCGAAGGTTTATGTTCAGGTTCACAATCCTCCAATTTAAGAACCAATAAAAAGAGGCCAAATCTTTATAAGGATTGAGATTCATTGAAAATAAAATTCTATTGATCATTGTGACAAAACCACGCTTCTCACTTGGTGTTGAATGTGATATGACAGATTGTCCTCCACCTTTCTTGCACCAGCTCTGATTGATACCTCCTAAGGTAATGTTTTGGTCCACATCCTAGCAATTCAAGAAATGGTGAAAAGAGACCAAATCTTTATATGAATCGAGATTCATTGAAAATAAAATTCAATTGATAATTCAGATGAAACCTCGCTCTTTACTATGAGCAAAATGCGATCCAACTGATTGTCTTCCATCTTTCTTGTACAAGCTCTAACTGGTATGTCCTGAAATGTATATTCATGTTCACAATTGTTTAATACAAGAACTAGTGATAAGAGATCAAATATTTATACGAATCAAGATTTATTAAAAATAAAATTTGAATGATGAATCAAACAAAACCTTGCTCTTTACTTTGATGTGAATTCAATTTGACTAATTGTTCTTGGACTTTCTAGCGCCAAACCCTAAAAACCATGAAACAAATGGGGAGAAAGAGGATACACAAAAATAAATGGGGAGAAAGAGGATACCCTTCTAACTCCTATTTATCCTCAAAACCATGATTTTGTCTCACCCATGATGAACACAATAAAAGTAGCAACAAAGAAACAAGCAAAAGTCCACTTTATTCATTTGACAACAAGGCCACATCTCATTAAAACCAAGTCTATGAATCCCTACAACCTTACCTAATAAGATAAATTTTAAGAAATAGATGCATCAATAGCATGTTACAAAAGGTATCTGAGCTAGGTTTTGGTTGATGTGTCTTAATGTGTTAGCAATGATGCGAGGCCCTTGCTAGATGTTACAAATAGTATTAGAGTTTGGTTTGAGTCAATCATTAGGCTCGTAGTGGTGGAGAATATGTTACACGGGTGGTGTGGGTGTGGTGATATCAAAGCCAAGTTCGAGACTAGGTCCACAGTAGTGATGTTACAAATGGTATCAAACTCAAGATCGATTGGGTATGGTGGTATCAGAGCTAAGTTTAGGTCAATGTGAAAAATGGTATTAGAGCCAAGTCAGATTGATCCTTGGGCCCATAAGAAAACAATATGACTTTGTATACTCATGGGTGCCATGATCCTAGTGATATATATAGGGATTGAACTCACTTTTTTCTTCCTTCTTAAAAGTCAATATTGTATCTTTTTTTATATGTATATGGAGCCTGAACTCGAACTCTAATTGACAATTTTGTTTCTTCTTAAAGATATATGTCATGCTCCCTCATGCCAATATCCCTAGGACTTCCTTCCAACCCACAGTAAAGTGCACAACATTCCTTTTACCAAAAGAAGTTTTAGTGAAATAACTATTTATTCTTTCTTAATGCCTAAACTATCCATGACGCTTAGCTTTAATTGAGGTTCATGTGGAATGTTTTCCCATATCTTCATCTTGTTACAAGTCTTAATACAAATAGTATCCAAACTAGGTTCAGGTCAATCGCTGGTCCTGGAGGGGTGGAGTGTATATTACATGGGTGGTTCAGGTGTGGTGGTATCAGAGCTAGGTTTGGATGATGGGCTCATTAGGGTGGAGTGTATGTTACATGAGTTGTGTGGGTGCAATGGTATCCAAGCCATGTTTGATACACTCAGACTTGCGAAAATTTTACCTCATGAGGAGTACATTCAGCCTACATTCTGCGTTTATTAAACCAGAAAGCAATCATTGCATCAGGGTTTTTTGATGTTCAAGTAGCATTTTGCAATTCATTAACCAATGAAAAGTTTCCAATCAAAATAATATCGTCATCAATTAATTTTCATCTCAAAAATTGAATATACAAAATAAAATTCCCTAATTTGCTTGGGACACCATTTCAAACGCATCCTCCTCCAATATTCCCTCAGCATTCCTGTATTTAAATTGATCGCTATGGGGTTGGGAAGATTTCCCAAAAACAAGTACTTGCAGCAAAATGATAAGGAAATTGGTTGCATAATAATATCTTTATAAATTAAAAAGAATCTGTTGAAAATTTTAAAATAGAAATTATATATTTGTAAAGGAGAAAATATATAGATTTATTTACTAGCCTTTCTCTTTTTTTAGTCCTGATGGTCACATTGAAGCGTCGGTAGATCCCTACACCAACATTAAAATGGATGTAGCCCTTTTCAATATTACAATAATCATTGAATTTTTTGGCAAGGTACGTATATAAATAATTCATAACTAATAAAAAATAAGAAAGCAAAAAAATTAAACAATCGTTAATCTCAAATCAACATTTAAAATCAAGCCCCTCAGGCCACAAGGATTGTAAAAAGAAAACGTAGAGGAACCATTTCTGAATAATTTCACATATGATCTAAATAACATAAATTAATTAAGATACAATTCCAATTAGACCGGCACCACAATTACAAACACAAAAAATGGATTAATTTGTTTCAAATGTTGGTCGTATATTCATTAAACTCAGTAAAGAATGGGTATAGTGAAGCCCTTTTCACTATTATAATAATACTAATCCTTTAATTATTGTTTAAAAGCTAACGAAACAATCATTAAACTAAATCAATCCCTACTCAAGATATAATAAATTGATTAAGATCTAATTCAAATTAGCCAAAAGTGTGTTTCACACTAGAACGACAACTCCTCAAAATAAAGCACAATAACAGAGTATAAAAAGAGGATTTCACCTCACATTTGATGTAGCAGTGCAACAATTTGATCGCCATCTTCCAGTTGAAGCTACACAAGAAAAAATGAGCTCTAGTTTAGATAATTAACCTGATATACAGAACTATAGAAACAACTGTTCTGTAGTTTTGTACTATTGTTGATCATTTTGTACCCTGTCGGTCCTGACTCTGATACCATTTGTAACATTTCTAGAGGAGTTCTCGCGTCTTAAACCTAATTTTGATACTATTGTACCCATTCAACTCATGTAACATACACTCCACCCTAATGGGCCCACCGTCCCAACCTAGCTCTGATACCACCGCACCTGAACCACATGTGTAATATACAGTCCACCATTACAGACCCAACGATTGACTCGAACCTAGTTTTGATACAATTTATATCAAGACTTGAAATAGGATGAAGATATAGGAAAATATTCCACATGAACCTCAATTAAAGCTAAACGTCATTGATAGTTCAGGCATTAAGAAAGAGTAGATAATCAAGTCCATTAAAACTTCTTTTGGTAAAAGGAATGTTGTGTACTTTACTATGGGTTGGAAGGAAGTCATGGGGATATTGGCATGAGGGAGGATGACATATACTTTTAAGAAGGAAGAAAAGGGTCATTCAGAGTTCAAGCTCCATATATATATATATATGAAGGAAGATACAATATTGACTTTTAAGAAAAAAGAAAAAAGTGAGTTCAGTCCCTATGTACATCACTAGTATCGTGGCACCCATGAGTATACAAAAGTCATATTGTCTGCTTGTGGGCCCAAGGATTGATCTGAACTTGATTCTGATACCATTTTGCACATTAACCCAAACTTAGCTCTGATACCACCGTTCCCAATCAATCTTGACTTTAATACAATTTGTAACATCACTATTGCAAACCTAGTCTTGAACTTGGCTCTGACACCACTACACCCGCACCACCCATGTAACATATGCTCCATCACTATAGGCCTAACAATTGACTCAAACCAAACTCTAATACTATTTGGAACATCTAGCAAGGGCCTAGCATCCTTGATAACACAATGAACCACATCAACCAAAACATAGCTCGGATACCTTTTGTAACATGCTGCTAATGCATCTACTTTTTAGGAGTTATCTTAACAAGGTTGTAGGGATTCATAGACTTGGTTTTAGTGAGATGTGCCCTTGTTGTCAAATGAATAAAGTGGACTTTTCCTTGTTTCTTTGTTGCTACTTTTATTGTGTTCATCATGGGTGAGACAAAATCATGGTTTTGATGACAAACAGGAGTTGGAAGGGTATCCTCTTTTGCCCCGTTTATTTTAGGGTTTGATATGCCTAACCATGAGGATATGAAAATGTGGATTGTTGTTGTTAAGAGAATTTCTTCCAAGCTTGAATTAGGTTTTGTCTCTCGCGTCCAGTTTGCAAATGACAATGGAGAATATTTTGGCTAACTAGTATTCTTGTCTGGATGGTTTGTCTATAATTGTATATGTTTGAATACTTAGAAGGGAGATTTCCTTGTCTGAGTGGGTGCATCACCTCACTAGACTAGCTTGTCCAATCTAGGCTTGTGGGTGGACTACTGTCTTTAGTCTGGTGCTATATTGATTAAGAGGACCAACTTGTTCATTGGGATTTGATGTTTGCCAAATTAGGACGGGACTTCAAGTCTTTAAAAATTTTGTGTCTAGACTAGAACATTGCCGAGGTCGGTGCTTAGCTATGGTGTTTTCTCCTAGATTCCCACGGATTATATTCTTTTTGTCCAAAGTAATCCAAAATATGGTTTACGTCAAATTAGTGGATGACAGCCAAGTGTTAAATCTAACTGATTTGCGTGCTTAGAAATTCATTTCCGGTATGATAATCTTCATCAGTAATCTTTCAGGTTAGACATGCTCATCATATTAGATTTTGGCTCGATTTTAAAATCAGGGATATCGTTTTTGTGGAGGCTTTTCCACTTATCTATAATATTTTTTTCTCTTCAAAATAATGTCTCTATTAAGAAACTATGTCTTCACTTTATAGTGGAGACAAGTCGATCGAGAAGAAAGATTTGAGAAGTGTTTCACAAAGAGTTTTATACTTGAGGACTTTAGAAGGCAACCTATTAATGGGACAGGTCTCAGTACTTCCCCCTTAAATATTTTAGGAACTTTTGTTGTTGCATTAGCAATCTAGCTACCTTTATAAGTTTGTTTTTTTGCTCTTTCTTGGTCATGCCATTTTGCTGTGGCATATCAACACGGAAACTCTGCTGCCCAGACTGATATTCCCCAAGAGTTGAGTTAAATAATCTTGGACATTGTCAATACATTGGGTTTTTAATTTTGCGCGAAATTAGCATTGTATGCGTGTAAAATATTTTTGAATACGGTGAAACTTCAAATTTTGCATTCATTAAATAAATAATCTTGGACAACTGACATATTTCATACTAAAGAGTAACTGAGCTTTTATTAAAAATTTGACAAAAGATGAATTTTCAAGTACTGAAGATATTGGGGACCTGGATGATAATGCCACATCATTTCTTTTCCTCCTCCTTTACTTTGTTGGCAAGAAAGAAACCTCTACACTCCTTTGCATTGCCAATTTCATCCATGACTCCAAATCATCGAGAAACACAGCCATCATAATAGAAATAACTTGTGCTATTGAGCTCCTTAACCAGTATGTTGGTAGACAACAAGTAGCAAGTTAGTTTTGGAGTTAATAGCACATTCTTCCATATTACTTGATATGATAAAGGGGCAGAACTAATAACAGTCACTTTTGACTGTGAACCATAAGCCATTTTTACCATTAAACCTTTTGTGCTTGTTGTGGAATCTGTGAAATCAAGAGATGAGTTATCCGATATATGATCATTGGCCATGGAATTAGCAATCCAGGCATTGGTTTTTCTGAACCTGTGAGGCCAAGGCGAAGAGAAAATTGCCTGTTTGTGCTCCTGCTCCAAAGAAGCAAACCTGGATTGGAAGGTTCATCAACTAGATATGAATAATGCATTCCAAGTAGGGATCTTGATGAGGAAGTCTATTTGGAAATATCCTTTGGTCTGAAGAATCCCAACAATGCCAACCTGGTGTGTAGGCTTTAAAAAGTTCTGTCACTATGGATGTCACTTTTTTTGAAATTGAACCTTACTACACAAAGCCTTCCATTTTGAGGGAAAGGTGTGAGGAATGGAGTCCTACCTTCACACTTGAAGCAGAGCCTGGACCTGAAGACCCAAAACCTAATAACTCACCACATGAATTTGAACCTGAACTTGTAAACCAACGTACATAAATCCTGAACCTACACCTATATAATCTTGTTCTAATAAAAGATATTACAACTGAAAAGTAGCAAATGAAGTTGTATACTCAGGCAGAAGCCAATACAGCAATTGAACACACCTACTGAGATGCACTTAGACTCCACTCCACGTCCAGCAACTCAAGATTGTGAACCATCGGCTTGAGATCCCGTTGCACATAGAAAGGGTCTGAGATCATGTAACATGCATCCCATTGGTAACTTTAAGTCATATGTTAAGCTAGCTTGTCATTATGGAGCTTTTGTTTCTAATATCATACCTTGTACGAATATGAAGCTTTGAGTTCAGTTGAAAGGATTGCTGCTGCCCCAGAAGAAGTGGATTTTACTGTCCATTGTGCCAGTTTGATGTAGAAAATGTCTTTATAATTTGTAATGCGCAGGAGGAAGTGTACATGGAGAGTCTCCTTGGTATTAACGTTGGCTACGGTGGAAAAAATATTAGTGAAGTGTGCATACTCCTTAAATCCGTAAATAAATACAAGCAGTCATCAAGAGCTCCGTTTTATAGAATTTCATGTATAGTCAAAGGCTGCAGATACATTCAGGAACAAGTTGATGACTCCTTTTTCACCAAAATATTTTATAATGGGAAACTTGTTATTATAGTTTATGTTAACGGTAATATAGCCTTCGGTGATTTTGATGATGAAATTGAACAGTTAAAGAGGGTTATGGCGGCTTAAGAGTTTGAGATCAGAAGTCTTGTGGTATTGTGGTATTTTTGGGCATGGAAGTAGTAACATCTAAATGTGACATTCCCATGTGACAGAATATAATTTGGACCTTCTTGAACAAAGCACGTGGAGCAAGACAAGAACTTCAATAAAGAAAAGTTGGACTCCAAAGTCACAAGTCTCATTTATGGTTATGCTAATGAATAGGCGGTTGCTTTTTAAAGACTTGGTGGCTGAGAATGGTAGATATCCACTCTCCATCTTGAAGGATGTGTTTGGTGATTTATTAAATTAGAAGCATTATTATTACTACTACTATTCAGTACAAATAACTGCTGATATGTATTCCTATTATTGTTATTAATGTTACCTTTCATTTAAAAAATTCGATTATATTTTTAAGTGATTTGGAGGAATGATAATGAGAGTCTGATCCTCCTCTAAACCATGGATTTATTACTTCCCTTTTAAATAAGAAGTTACAAGACAAAAGATGCAGCCAATCTGCTTGACATTTTTCAATCGTTTCTTTCTCCAAATTCTGCAATTTTAACATCTGATCCCTATTTGTGTTCGTTCTTCTTCATTTATTTTATGTTTTGATTGAGTTGTGTTTCAACTACTGTTGCACTGTGTTCCAATGTAGGCGCAATTTTGATGCTCAACTAGCATAACAGAATTTCGAAAGCAGTTATGACCTCATTCACATTGAAGACCTAGAGGCTATGGTAATAAAGTTCACACGACTTTTGAGTTAACTTACCTTAACATAAAAGAATAGCTACAAGAACAGCACTACATTGCATTCTTTTGTATTTCATCTCTCTTGATCATACAAGAAGCTTCACATGATATATCGAATTATATGTTTAAGGTGCAGGAGCTTTTTTCAAGAGCTAAGGCACAGTAAGCAGAGATCCTCTCCCTTCGTGAACAGATTGCTGTTGCTTGTGTGAAAGTAAGAAATTTAAACAGAAATATTATTTATTCATCATTGATATTTGAAGAAATTAATTAAACTTTGAATGAAAAATGCAAATTAGAGAGAAAATTCTCTAAACTAAGAAAGGGATGTGATGTCCTTGAAAAGTTGTTATCTTTTATCTTCTTACTTTGATAAAGCTAACTTTGAAAATTTGTTTACTTGGGCAATTGATGAATGGAAAAATGAAGTCATCACTTCTGCATCCAATGAGTTGGCCCAAAGAAAGAGTGATCTTGAACAAAACTTTAAAACTGGCTTATGATTTCAAGGTGATTTACTTTTTCTTATGTTTTAGTGTTTTGTTTACTTTAATAGGAGATGTCTTTGTCCAGCTGATATACGTTTTTTCCCCTTCCCCCAACTATTCACTTTATGGTGTAGGGCAAGTAAGAAGCATAAAGTTCCTCGTCAGGATTCAGTTTTTGCAGGATTATTGGTGCAAAGCGCACCATAGAATAGGAAAACAAAAGTGAAACCTGTATGTTATAAGGACGGTCTTATGTTTTGTAGTACATGCTTTTGTTTTCTAGCCGCTGTTATTTATGATAAATTATTTTCTAGGCTGCAGAAGATGAGAGATACATCTTCATGTCATTGATGCTGGGGTTACTTAGCTGTATATAGTTTATGGCCTCGTGTTATAAATGCTTCCTCCATATTTAACAGCAGAAAGCTATGGATGATGTAATACTG
Organism: Inga leiocalycina; assembly: GCA_963242795.1. Lineage (NCBI taxonomy): Eukaryota > Viridiplantae > Streptophyta > Magnoliopsida > Fabales > Fabaceae > Inga > Inga leiocalycina. Next base: position 26,458,791 of record OY725324.1, read on the forward strand.
GAAAGGTGATCGGTGAAACATGTTATGTATTGATTTGTATAAATATTGAATTGAACCTCTTTATCAGTTTTTTTTTTTTTGCTTTAAAATGATAGTTATGGGAGATTGTTGCAGTACTGTCGACCTGCAAAGTTTTATATGTTGATATCATGAATTCCCTCTATTCACTATTAGCAAGGCTGTTTGTGCTATTTCTGAGGGAAAACAGCTTTAAATGCTTGCTTTCATTTAATCAGAAGGAGTGTGTAAGAAGGGGGATGTGTGAACATATTTCCTGATGAATCACAGCAAGTTAGCAAAATTCAAACACACTTTAAATTTTGAATGAAAATAATAAACGCCGAGGGGATCGAGAGATATATAATCAGAACAAGTTATCTTGGATAAATCATTCAAAGAATACCCACCTGAAACTTTTCCTTATCAAAATGTCAGATCAGTTGCCTAGTTGCCACTATTAGAATCGGTAGGCACAGCGGAAGAATTTTAAAAATTTTCACCGATCCTAATCGAGGATCTATTAACGGCGTTTAAACCAAGTTGGAAGGATTCATATCTTTTCATGATTCAGAATTTTCACGATCTCTATGAGCCAACACGTTAGGTCCGCTCCCTCTACCGGTATCCACACGAATGCTTTCCAAACGAGACTGCGTGCTAGCGCCTCTAATGTCTCCTAGGGTTTCACTTGCGGCTCTCAATTCTCATGTGCATATGAATATATCTGTTCTATCAAGTTTATAGCTATTTTCAAATTTCAAAATTAATCATCATTAATTTCGAAATTAATTAACAATTAATTATCTTGATGAGCTAATTAAATAAGCTCAGTTTAAATTAAATCTGTCCAATAGTTTTAATTTAACCTATTTATTTAATCCAAATAACGAGCTATTAGATTTAATTTATCTTCATAAATTAAATCTGAGATACTATATCTCTATCATGTTAGTTATTAAATTTAATATATCTTAATAAATTAAATTTAAAACTAATACAATATAATAATATCATATAATATATATATTTATACATATATATAAGATATATATTTCAAAAATATATATATATCTATATAATATTATTAATGAATTTTATATTTTATATATATATATATAAATATAAAATTCGTCCACCCTAAATTAAACATTATCTCGTGTTGGGCCATTCTTTTGTGCGACCCTGTAGGCCCATATGAAGTTGGCAGTGAGCCAATAATTATACTAACCCAAAAGTCGCAAGCGGCCTCTAGCAAGACATTACGACTACCCAATTCATATGAGGATCGTTATCACGATGCAACCTGTCATACAACCATGTCACGTCCCTTTTGTCACGCGATATATCGATCAAGGATAAGGCATAGATAATGTCATCATCTTGTTCCTGACCATTACTTTCTCGATTCCTGAGTAGCCTGATAACAGAGATAGAAACTCCTTTCATTATAGTATGGCCATACATTTCTCAGACTCACTTATCGAGGGGCCCAGTAATATCTCTCTACTAATGTGAGGGACAAATTCCATTTTGATCATTCATATTCCTCTGCATGAAAAACCACCAAGACCGATCGTAGCCTTTATCATCACCCGGTCAAAAGTGACTTTTGACTAGTTTAAAGCTTAGCAACTCTCAAGTAGGAATCCATGATGACGTCAGGTCTAAGGGCATTGTGACGTGGTTATACATGAGAAAAGCTTATGACTTGATCCATGTAGCTTTCTCATAGTGGGTCGGTCCAGCACCTTGTACTCTTACAAGTGCTTAAGACTTTGATTCGTATCTCTATATCTTATCAAAGTCATACTGATCTTGTTTTATCTCTGCTCCCGCATAGATGACCGACCAGGGACATTTTAGGATAATCTTTATGAATTATCCAAGGATACAATTATCACAGTTAACATGCAAATAATATGATAACAGAATGGAGAAATTTCATTAGTACAATGATTGGCCCTTAGGGCACAATTTCCAACATCCTCCCACTTGCCCTAGGTGCAATCATTAATTTGCCTAATTCCCATTGCCCTAACATGACGCTCATGCTTTACCTGTGCAAGTGGCTTAGTAAGAGGATCAACAACATTATCTTCTCCTGCTACTTTGCATATCTTTAAATCACCTCTATAATTGATTTCTCTAATAAAATGCAATCGCCTGAGTATATGCTTGGTCCTTTGATGTGACCTAGGCTCCTTAGCCTGTGCAATAGCACCGATATTGTCACAGAATAAATCTATTGGATTTGAGATAGTAGGCACCACCCCTAGTTCAATAATGAACTTTCTGATCCAAATGGCTTCTTTAGCTGCATCTGATGCTGCTATATACTCAGCTTCTGTTGCAGAATCTGCTATAGTGCTCTGCTTGGAGCTCTTCCAGCTTACTGCTCCACCATTCAGGAGGAATACATATCCAGATTGTGATTTAAGGTCGTCTTGGTCAGTTTGGAAACTTGCATCTGTGTAACCGATTACGCAGAGCTCATCATCCAATCCACCATAGACAAAAAATAAGTCCTTAGTCCTTCTTAAGTACTTTAGGATATTCTTAACGGCAGTCCAATGACCCTCACTAGGATCTTGTTGGTATCTGTTGGTCATACTTAAGGCAAACGAGACATCTGGTCGAGTACATAACAAGGCATACATGATGGATCCAATGGCCGAGACATATGGAACCTTACTCATGCGATCTCGCTGATCAGGTGTACTAGGACACAGATCCTTGCTAAGATGGATGCCATGAGACATGGGCATGTAACCCCTTTTTGAATCCTACATACTGAACCTATGCAGTATCTTGTCTATGTATGTGCTCTGACTTAGGCCTATTAGTCTTTTGGATCTATTCCTATAGATCTTAATCCCTAGGATATAGGTGGCTTCACCTAAGTCTTTATTTGAAAAGGACTTTCCTAATCAAGACTTGACACTCTACAAGGTAGGAATATCATTCCCAATGAGCAGGATGTCATCTACATAAAGCACTAAAAATACAAATATGCTCCCACTAACCTTCTTGTAAACACAAGGTTCATCGATGTTTTGAATGAATCCAAACTCTTTGACTACTTCATCAAAACGATGATTCCAGCTCTGAGATGCTTGCTTCAATCCATAAATGGATCTTTGAAGCTTGCAAATTTTACTAGAGTTCTCTGGATGCACAAAACCTTCATGTTGTGTCATGTACACATCCTCAAGCAGCTTTCCATTAAGGAAGGCTGTTTTGACATCCATCTGCGATATTTGATAGTTATAATATGCTGCAATAGCAAGAAGGATTCTGATTGATTTGGCCATTGCAACTGGGGAAAAGGTTTCATCATAGTCTACACCATGAGTTTGAGTGAATCCTTTTGCAACCTGTCGTGCCTTGAAGACATTTACATTGCCATCCATGTCAGTTTTCTCCTTGAAAACCCATTTGCACCCAATGGTTTTTACACCTTCAGGTGGATCAACTAAGGTCCATACCTGATTGTCGTACATGGATTGCATTTTAGACTTCATGGCATTTAGCCATTCTCAGAGTTTGGTCCTACTGTGGCTTCTCGATAGGTGGTGGGCTCATTTTGCTCAATGAGCAACACATCACGGCCTTCAGTAATCAGAAATCCATATCTCTGAGGCTGATGCCGTGTCTTATCAGATCTTCGTGGACCTTGTGTTACTTGAGGAGGCTCAGCAACTTGTTGTGAGTCTTCTTTAATTTCCATCTGTGGTTCTGTACCATCTTGTCACTCTCGAATTTCTCGAGATGTACGTCGCTCCCACTGGTTGTTTTAGAGACAAACTCTCTTTCTAGAAACTTACCATTTCGAATAACAAACACTTTGTTATCGGTGGGATTGTAGACATAGTATCCTTTCGTTTCTTTAGGATACCCCATGAAAAGGCACTTTGTGGATCTGGGCGCTAATTTATCAGAGGCTTGTTGCTTAACATATACCTCACATCCCCAGATCTTGAGAAAAGATAAACTTGGTTTCTTTCCAGTCCATATCTCATATGGTGTCTTTTCAATTGCCTTAGATGGAACACGATTTAGTATGAACGCAGCTATTTTTAGGGCATGTCCCCAAAAGGATGGTTGAAGATCTGTTTGACTCATCATGGATCGAACCATATCTAATAGTGTTCGATTCCTCCGTTCAGAAATGCCATTCCATTGTGGTGTTCCTGGAGGAGTCAATTGTAAGATTATCCCACAACTCCTAAAATGATTAATGAATTCTTGGCTCAAATATTCACCACCTCGATCAGATTGAAGTGCTTTAATTATTTTACCAAGTTGGTTTTGTACTTCATTTTGGAATATTTTGAACATTTCAAAAGATTCAGATTTATGTTTCATTAGATAGATATAACCATATCTACTAAAGTCATCTATAAATGTAATGAAGTAGACATAACCTCCTCTGGCAGCTATATTTAATGCTCCACATACATCTGTATGTATGAGGCCCAATAATTCAGTAGCCCTCTCACTGTGCCCAGTAAAAGGTGCCTTAGTCATCTTTCCTAATAAGCAAGATTTGCATGTATCATATGATTCAAAATCAAATGAGTTTCGAAATCCATCTTGATGGAGTTTAGAAATGTGTTTCTCATTTATGTGGCCTAGACGACAATGCTATAGGCAGGTTGGATTCAAATCGTTTGATTTTATCCTCTTAGTAGTTACGTTATAGATATTCCCATTATTAGGATGTTCTAAATTTAATATATAATGACCAACATGCAAATCACCATCAGCATAGAAAATGTCATTACGATAAATAGAACATTTACCATTCCTAGTAATGGAAGTATAACCTTCCTTATCCAAATAAGAAAGAGAAACAATGTTACTACTCAAAGCAGGAACATAATAGCAATTGTTTAAAACTAACAAAAGCCCACTGGGCAGAACTAATTCATAAGTGCCTATGGCTAAAGCAGCAACTCTTGCTCTGTTTCCAACTCATAGGTCCACCTCGCCCTTCTTCAGCTTTCTACTGTCCTTTAGACCTTGCACATTTGTACAAATGTGAGAACCACATGCAGTATCTAATACCCATGTAGAGGAAGTAGAAAAATGAATGTCTATAACATAAATACCTGAAGCGATAGCGTCGCTATCCTTCTTGTTCTTTTTCATATCTTCCAAGTAGAGTTTGCAATTCCTCTTCCAATGACCGGGTTCATTGCAGAAGTAGCAGACTCCTTCCTTTGGAGGCTTTGCCTTCTTGGGTGCAGGCTTGGTTTCGGGCTTGTTTGACTTTTTGGTCTTACCACCTGAGCCATTACCCTCCTATTTGCCCTTCCCTTTCTTTTTCATACCCTTTCCTTTCTGAACTATCAAAACTGTGCTAGGCTTTTTCTTAATGCTTTTCTTAGCAGTTTTGAGCATCCCATGCAGCTCAGAAATTGATTTCTCCATGTTGTAGTTCATAACAAACTGGTCATAACTCTCCGGGAGTAAGTTGAGGATCAAATCTGTAGCTAACTCCTGGCTCATGGGAAATCCAAGCCTCTCAAGGTGATCAATATAGCCTTTCATCTTTAACACATAAGTACTAACTGATGCACCTTCAGCCATTTTGTAGGAATGTAAGGCCTTTGTGGTCTCATACCTTTCTTGCCTTGCCTGTTGCTGGAATATTTCCTTGAGATGTACAATCATCTTATGAGCCTCCATGAGTTTCAGATCTCTTTGGAGCTCTAGAACCATAGTGGCAAGCATCAGGTAACCTACATCCACAGAGTCATCCTTATGCTTTGTGTAAGCATCTCTCTGAGCTCTTCGAGCATTGGTTGCAGGCTCCTCAGGAATAGGTTGATCTATGACATAAGCCTTTCTTTCCTGCTTGAGAACAATTCTCAAGTTCTTGAACCAATCAAGAAAGTTTGTCCCATTGAGTTTGTCCTTCTCAAGGACCGATCACAACGAAAGTGTAGCAGTATTACTAGTCGACATGATTCTACAATTAAAATATGCAAAGTTAGTTAGTAATCTCCTACTAAATTAACAACCCTCAATATAATAATTAGTGGGCTAAGATCCATATTTGGCTTAAACTTAAGTCCGCTTTGGCAAGACACTTAAATTCAAGTTATTTAGGTAGGTAACCTATTTACCAATTACATCACATGTAACTCTTAGATCTTTATGGGATTTAATCATCATATGATCCATCATGTTTAACCCCATCTAATGCCTTGAGATTCAAAACCGTTTTGTTAATCTCAATTAAGTCAAAAAAATAATGAATATTATGAGCAGCACCATTACTCAAGCTTGTCTCATCAAGATAACTCAAGTGCATCTACTTTGGTGGTTTCCACAATTGAGCGATCTAGGTTTTGACAAGTATTCATTAATTGACGGCATTATGACTTAAGATTTGATTCAGAGGGCTTAATTAATTAGTTTTGTTTATATGGATGCAATCGTGGTCGTATCTCATACAGATAAACACATATAAACATAAAAGCAATCATGCAATGATCTTATCAAAAGCATAATTTAAACGTGACACATCATAGCTTACCTAACCTAAAATCCTCCCAAGCCAATGAGAGGACTTCTCTAAATAAAAAAGAAATACATTGAGAAAAACCTCGTTTAAACATTCGAGGGGAGTGAGATGAGAAGAGAATGTACACGGAGAGTATTTAGAGAAAGGCACGGCACGCAGGCCATATTTAAATATTACAACATTTGTAAAATTCTAAAGCCATGTTGTTCACCATACCCAAACAAGGATAAATAATAAACCACAACAAGAATTCATACAATATGAAAAGCAATAAATGTCGTGATCAGATTATATTGCGCTATGCAGAGGTGGTCACGGCGGTCCTGCTAATTCAAAAAATTCATTTAGTCCAATTCTTAAGGGACTTCGGCCCAATTTCAAAAACAACGGCCCAGAACACTTCTGATCCGGATTGTCTACCCCAAAGTTTCGAATCCCTAAACCCGATTAGAGACCCTAACGTGTCTGTACACCATGTTCTTCCCTATTCGAAACCTAAATGATGAATTCTACTTCGGATCAAATCCAGAATAAAAATAGCGATGCCAGTGGCGAAATTGAAACTTAAACATATCGCATATAATCGAAACAATTTCACCAAATCGCATAAACATACAGCACTATCTGAAAAACACACATTAACGTTGAACATATTCCTTTTTGATTCAACACATTCGGACGTTTTCTTATGAACACACATATATATCCCATATATATCACATGTATAAGAACATAAACTCAGTTTAAACGCACAATTGATCTAGCTCTGATACCACTGTTAGAATCGGTAGGAACAGTGGAAGAATTTTAAAAATTTTCACCGATCCTAATCGAGGATCTATCAACGGCGTTTAAACCAAGTTGGAAGGATTCATACCTTTTGATGATTCAAAGTTTTCACGATCTTTAGAAGCCAACACGTCAGGTCCACTCCCTCTATCGGTATCCACACGAATGCTCTCCAACCGAGACTGTGTGCTAGCACCTCTAATATCTCCTAGGGTTTCACTTGCGGCTCTCAATTCTCATGTGCATATGAATATATCTGCTCTATCAAGTTTATAACCCATGAGGGCTATTTTCAAATTTCAAAATTAATCATCATTAATTTCAAAATTAATTAACAATTAATTATCTTGATGAGCTAATTAAATAAACTCAGTTTAAATTAAATCTGTCCAATAGTTTTAATTTAACCAATTTATTTAATCCAAATAAAGAGCCATTAGATTTAATTTATCTTCATAAATTAAATCTGAGATACTATATCTCTATCATGTTAGTTATTAAATTTAATATATCTTAATAAATTAAATTTAAAACTAATACAATATAATAATATCATATAATATATATATATATATTTATACATATATATAAGATATATATTTCAAAAATATATATATCTATATAATATTATTAATGAATTTTATATTATATATATATATAAACACTACAAAAAAAACGTGATTTAGTAGCGGTTAAAAATGGGTATTCGTAGCGGTTCTAACCGCTACAAACTAGATTAGTAGCGGTTACGAAAACCGCTACTAAATCGTACGTTGCAAGCGGTTTTGTAGCGGTTTTATAAAACCGCTACTCAATAAAAAATAACCGTTACAACCTTTGTAGCGGTTTATAGTAACCGCTACAAAATCAAGAGGTATTTGTAGCGGTTATATAACCGCTACAAATATAAAAAATTTTATTGAGAGCTTTAAAAAAGGATTTTTTTTTGTAGCGGTTTAAAAACCGCTACAAATATATAAAAATGAAAATTTGTTAAAAAAGACATTTTTTATTTGTAGTAGTTAAGAAACCGCTACTAATTTTGAATTTCATGAAATTAGTAGCGGTTTTAGAAACCGCTACTAATTTCATGAAATTCAAAATTGGCGCCAAAAAATTTAAATTTAGCTTTAAAAAGGCGCGTTATTTAGTAGCGGTTTAATAATCGCTACAAATATTTAAAATTTTTTTGAAAAATATACGTTGATTTTTTTCTTTTTTTTCAATATTATATTAAATAGTTTAATTTGTTATTATTTTATCTATTTCAATTAGTTTATTATTTAATAGTTTAACTTATTAATAAATTAAAAAGAAAAAATGTAATTGAATATGATTAGTATAAAATTTATGTTAATAATATTATTAAGGATAGTTAGGTAATAAGGAATTATTATGTTTTATAATATAATGTAATTGTATATGAAAAATAGATGAAAATGAGATAGAGTTATGATATATCTAGAAAAAAAGATGTTTAGAATAAATTTTATAGAAAGGAAAGAAGTATTCTAAAAGAAATTGAAAATCTTGTTACCATATTTGATCATATTATTCAGCTCCTCTACTCATACGAAAGAAGTTGTAAATGAGAGGAAATGAAAAAAGGGTAAGGTGAAAAGAAATTGGGGAGTGTTTGAAATGAGTTGTGATAAGGGTATTTATAGGGATTCACGTATTATTTGTAGCGGTTAATGTAGCGGTTAATGTAGCGGTTACTAATTAGTAGCGGTTATTTATATTTTTGTAGCGGTTTAATTATTTGTAGCGGTTAATGTAGCGGTTATTATTTAGTAGCGGTTTTTTATTTTTTTTGTAGCGGTTTAATAACCGCTACAAATATTATATTAATTTTTTTTTACATTTTATTTTAACACAAATTTTTTGCATTTTTTGTAAAGAAAAATTTTTTACACTTGAATTCTACAAATATTATTTTAATTTTTTTTTACATTTTATTTTAACACAAATTTTTTGCATTTTTTGTAAAGATGAATTTTTTACAATTGAATTTGATCACTCATCGTCGCCATCCCTACAGAAATTTTGTAGAAAAATTATTATTATTGATGTATTATTAAATTTAAAAAATTTAATCGAAATGACGTGGACTTAAAAAAACTCACCGCAGTAGAGGTAAATTGTCATCGCCTTCAGGGAAGTAGTTTTCAAAATCAGCTGGCTGAAATGGCTCACTCTCGTAGGCGATGTTATCGCCTTCACCCATGTCGTAAAGGTCTCTTGGCTTTAAATGAACGACCATGTGCCAATCCCTATGCCTCTCGTCCTCGACATAATAAACCTGATGTGCCTCTGAAGCTAGAATATACGGCTCATCATCTTGAGAAATACCAGTATGAATCGGGCGTGAGAAATTGACTGATGTGATCCCTAGGTCGTCAGTTGTCAGTCCCCGAGAAGTAGTGGTATTTGCCCACAAACACTTGAACAGCGTCACGGTGAAACGGCCTTGATAATTAAGCTCGACCACATCAAGAAGCTTGCCATAGTAAGGGACACCTCCGAACTGCATGTTGGCGTCACTGCTGCTCGCATAACTCCTTGTCCCAAATGTGCCATAAACACCCGAATTCTGTGTTTGCAATCCTTGATCCCGTGAAACCGTGCAAAACTTAAAACCATTGACATTGTATGCTGTAAACCGTTTTGCATGATCAAGAGGGCCGATTGCGAGAGCTCTGAAATTTGGTGAGTGTGGGTTGTGGTCATTTAGTATTCTGCGAGCAAACCAGCCCGGGAATTCTCTGTGGACCCTCCTATCAACTTCCGAGGATGTCTGTGTACGGATCCTGAGCTGACGCTTGACATGACTTCTGAATTCCCTGCAATTAATAATGGAAAGGCGTTAGTGAAATGAAAGTGAGAAATATTACGAAAGATATAGATCGAATAACATACATGTGAGTGTACAATTCTTACCGTATGAAAGGCTCAACTTGAGTGCAATTAATCAAGACATGTCTATGTGCTTGGAACTTCTCAGTTGCCGTTAGTTTGAAGTTCTCAGTTGCTCCAACTGGTTTACCAACACGAGGGATAAATTCTCCCGATGTCGGCGCAGGTTCAGGACAATCGTCAACACGAGGCAGGCGGTTGAAAGCCGTCTCAAGATCATCAAAGTACCTTGAACAAAAATATAGCATCTCATCCCCTATATAGCCTTCAGCTATAGAACCTTCTGGCCACGCCTTATTCCTCACGTAAGATTTTAATTTCCCAAGGAACCTACGAAGTACATAAGAGAAAATTGATATAAAATGATGAAAAGAACGACGAGCAAACATTAAATACGGACAATAAATGAAAGCACATATTTAAAATGAGTACCTCTCAATCGGATACATCCAACGATATTGTACTGGTCCAGCGAGCTTTGTTTCATGAACGAGGTGGACTGTGAGGTGAACCATCACAGTAAAAAAGGACGGAGGAAAGATCATCTCCAAGTGACAAAGCGTAAGAATGATTTTCGACTGCAGCTGATCGAGCTCCTCAACGATCAAAACCTTAGAACACAACTTCCGAAAGAAAGAACAAAGTTCCACCAAAACGATGGAAACATTGGGAGGAAGTGTATTCTTTATAGCTAGAGGGAGTAACTACTGCATAAGAACATGTGAGTCGTGACTCTTCAGGCTAGCAACCTTTCGAGCCTGCAAGTCGACACATCGAGAAATGTTGCTTGAATACCCATCAGGAACTTTTAATTTCTTCAATGTCGCGAGGAACACATCCTTGTTCGGTTTTGTGAGGGTAAACTTTGCCGGTGTAAATCTGTCATGCTCATCTAGCCAAGCGTCTTCACGAACTCCCATGTCGCGTAAATCTTTCCTAGCTTGAAGGTGATCTTTTGTCTTGCCGGGTTCGTTAAGCAGCGTATACAGCACATTGTCGCAAACATTCTTTTCAATGTGCATTACATCAAGACTGTGGCGAAGTAAATTAGATCTCCAATACGGAAGCGTGAAGAAGATACTTATCTTCTTCCACTGCTGAGGCGCCGAAGTCCTGCGCGTCTTTTGGCGAGTTTGTGCTAAATCGTCGCTTTTTCCAAACTCGAAGTCAACATGCTCAAGCTGCTGTAAGATATCTGTACCGGACAAAGTCTGAGGTGGTCCTCTTTTCTCTGGTTTCCCATTGAAGCGATTCCGTTGCAATCTGAACTTATGCGTTTCATCGAGAAACCTTCGATGCCCCATAAAGCACCACTTTCGGCTGTGGGGAAGGCGCAATGCGTCAGAGTCAAAATTGCAAGCCAGACACGCCGACCCAGTGTACACATTCCAACCAGATAATGTGCCAAGGCCAGGAAAGTCACTGATCGTCCACATCAAGGCTGCACGCATGTTGAACAAGGTCTTGCTGTGAGCGTCGTACGTCTCCAAGCCGACATTCCACAGGTCAAGCAATTCCGCAATAAGCGGTTGGAGATACACATCGATGTCATTGCCCGGTGCCTTTTTGCCTGGAATGATCATAGACATAATGAAAGAGCTTTATTTCATACACATCCAGGGGGTAAATTGTAGGGAACTAAGACTACCGGCCAAATATTGTAACTTGTGCTAAGATTCCCGAAAGGATTGAAACCGTCGGTCGCCAACGCAAGCCGGACATTTCTGGGGTCAGTCGCAAAATCTGGAAAGTCGTTGTCAAACGTTTTCCAAGCAGCTGCATCCCGCGGATGTCTTAATTTACGGTCTTCGTTTTTATCAACGGCATGCCACCTCATGTGCTCAGCAGTTTTAGACGACATAAATAATCTTTGTAGATGAGGTTTCAAAAGGAAATACCTGAGAATCTTTGCGGGTTTCTTCTTCTGCTTTTTCCCCTTCCGAATTGTCTTGTACCTCGATGTGTGACATCTCTTGCACGTCTCCCTGCTGGAATCGTCTCCCCAATACAGCATACAATCATTTGGGCACGCATCAATCTTTTGATAATTCAACCCCAACCTGTTGATGATCTTCTTGGCCTCGTAGAAGGTTGTGGGAATCTCGGCGTCGGGGAATGCATCTTGTAATAAGTCGAGCAACATCGACATTCCCTTATCCGTGATCCCACACAAGCACTTGATATGATATAATTTGATCAAGAAAGATAATTTAGAATATTTGTGACAACCTTGATATAAAGGACGATCTGCCTCATCCATCAAGCTGAAAAATCCCGAGCTGCTTCATTCCCCATAAAAGCCGACTCAGAGCCGTGCACTTCTTCATTGAAGTTGTCGCCTTGAAATCCAAACGCATCACGCACTACTACAAAAAACGTTTTTAACGTCCCTTTTTTAGGCCTTTTAACGTCTGAAAATAAGGGGAGGTCTATGTGAGCGACGTAGTAAAAAATGGCAATAACGTCCGTAGATAAAAGGACGTCTAAAATCTGGACTTTAGATGTCCCCATTTTAAGAAGGGACGTCTAAAGTGCTACAGTGACACTTTAGACGTCCCCACTTTAAAATGGGGACATCTAAAGTGGGGACTTTAGACGTCCCCATTTTAAAGTGGGGACGTCTAAAGTGTCACTGTAGCACTTTAGACGTCCCCAGTTTAAATTGGGGACTTCTAAAGTCCCGCTTTAGAAGTCCCCAATTTAAATTGGGGACTTCTAAAGCGGGACTTTAGAAGTCCCCAATTAAAATTAGGGACTTCTAAAGTGCTTTTTTTTAAAAAAAAAATCGTTTATATTACAGATCTGAACTGAACAGTATTTAAAGCCAGAAATTACAGATCATCGTCAATAAAATTACAGATCTAGTGTCTAAAATCCAAATCTACACAATAATAACTCCAAAACTGAAATCTCATAGGGAGAAGATGAAAACAATAAGAGGAATCAGTTGCAAAAAACTTATCTCCTTCTATTATTGAAATTCATTTTCTTGTAATAATGAATAGAGAAGAGCAACAGGGAGAGATGAACCTTGTTTTCTCAGCGGAACGTAGCAATGAAGCATGTTTCAGAGTCCTGATCTACAAACCATAACAACACGAGTTAGAAAATAAAATAGAAGGAAAACCCAAAGAAAAAAGAGAAAGACAATAAAATAATAAACAATAGTAAGAAAGCATAACAGATCTGGAGGTGAAAAAAAGAGAGAGAAAGGAAGAAGCAAGAGTAAAATGAGCATATAAAGAAGAAGAAGTAAGAGTTAAAACGCGTGGTGGTAATGGCTTTTCTTATGTTTACGGCGATGGGAAAAGAAAGATGAGTGTAAAAGTAGCATAAGACTGACAAATATAGACTGTCAGTAAAAATTTGAATTGTTTTTTACGTCCCCAATTTAATTTAGGGACGCCTAAAGTTGTTCAGTTTTTTTTTTAATTTTTTTTTTACTTTAGACGTCCCCAATTCAGATTAGGGACGTCTAAAGTATGACTTTAGACGTCCCCATATACATTGGGGACGTATAAAACATATTAAATTTTTTTTTTGGATGACTTTAGATGCCCCATATATATTGGGGACGTCTAAAGCATTTTAAAATTTCTTTTTTTTTGAATGAGGGACGCCCTTTGGCGTCCCTCATATATAAGGGGACGCCAAAGGGCGTCCCTGATGATACCAGGGACGCCATTTTGGCGTCCCTAATACTATTATTAGGGACGCCAAAATGGCATCCCTGATGAGATACATCAGGGACGCCCTTTGGCATCCCCATATATATGAGGGACGCCCTCATTTAAAAAAAAAAAATTTAAATTGCTTTAGACGTCCCCAATGTATATGGGGACGTCTAAAGTAAAAGAATTTTTTTTTTTTTACTTTAGACGTCCCTTATTTAAATAGGGACGTCTAAAATTTGTAAAGTCACATTTTAGACGTCCCTATTTAAATTGGGGACGTCTAAAGCTATTCAGTTCTTATCTATAATTACAAAAATGCCACCGCCTTTATTTTTTACCTCCCTTTTTTAAAAAGGGACGTCCTTTAGGGACGTTAAATATATATTCTGTAGTAGTGACGCACAGCATCATTCACAGGATCATCTTCATCTACTTGAACGCCTACTTGAGAACTTCGAGGAAGAGCCTCGTCATATCTAACGCCGGCCTTCTCACCATGAACTGCCCAGAACGTATAGTCCTCAGGGAAAGGCTTCACAAGCAAATGTTCCTTCACAACATTTCGTGGATGCCACTTCTTGAACTTGCATTTCCGACATGGACAGACGATCTTGCTGTTACAGCTGGCGTGAGTGAATGCGAAATCTAAGAAACTGTTTAATCCGTACAAATATTCAGGAGAATTGCGAGGCAACCTTATCCATGATTTATCCATAGCTACAAGTGAGAGAGAAGAAAGTATAGAGAAGAAGATGAGTGAGAAGATAATGACGAATGCCTAGAACCTTATATTTTGAAAATCCAACATTTATAACTTTGTAGCGGTTATTAAACCTCTACACCAACCGCTACAGAAATTCCAACGTTTATAATTTTGTAGCGGTTACATATATAAAACCGCTACTAATATTCAAGCCGTTAATTGGTGGGAAATTCAAAATGTACTTGTTGAGTATTAGTAGCGGTTTTATATATATAACCGCTACTAATGTTCAACGAATTAGTAGCGGTTATATATATTAAACCGCTACTAATATTAAAGCCGTTGGACATTAAATATAAAAATAATTTTCTAATTTGTAGCGGTTATACATAAGATAACTGCTACAAATGTGCACAAAGGCGGCAAATTTCAAAATTCAAATGATTTGAGTATTTGTAGCGGTTATTAGTGTATAACCGCTACAAACATATATATTTGTAGCGGTTATGAGTTCATAACCGCTACAAATATATATCTTTGTAGCGGTTATGAACTAATAACCGCTACAAACATATAAATTTGTAGCGGTTTTAAGTTAAAACCGCTACAAATATATATATAATTTATTTTTTTTAAAAATTTAGATTTTAATCATTTATAAATTATTTCAATGCGATATAATAATATAAATATAATTATATAAAACACAATAAGAAAATTCTGAAATAAAATCTCATAAATATTTACAAATGTTTAAAAGAAAAGAAAATGTCCTAAACTAAGAAGCTGGGGGCTGATCCTCTGGTACTCCCTCAGGTGGGGCTCCCTCAGATGCCGCTGGATCGGGCCGCTGCGTAGACTGAACTGCACCATCCTCATCAGCAGGAGGAGGAGCTGTAGGAGGAGGAGTAGTGCTCGGGACGACGTAGCGAGGGACAGGGGGGACCGCTGGATGCTGCTCGTCCGGGAACAGCCGACTCCATGCTCCCTCGAGCATAGTGTTCGCGATCTCACGCCACTGCGTCTGCTGCGCGTACATAGCGTCTGCGTGGATCTGCAGCAGCTGCTGCTGCACCTGCATCTGCTGCTGCTGCTGCGCCATCTGCTGCTGCGTATGCTCCAAATCTGACCGCAGCTGGTCAATCGACTCGTCCCTCCGACGTCTGACCCCTCTAGAGTTGCCAGCCTCAGAGGCGGCGCTCCTGCCGAAGATCATGCTGGGTCTGGCGCCTATCCCCATCCCCCGCACTCGTCCGGGGTGCTCAGGCTGAGCCAGACCCGCCTTCAGAGGAGCCGTCGGGTCCACTGACCCCTGTGACTCCTCAGGCTGGGTCTGTCGCAGCTCAGCCTGCGACTGCTGCATCCGCTCCTGCCATTTTATGAAACAATTAATAATTACCATTTTTCATTATTAACTTGATTTTATAAAAACTATAATAATAAAATAACTTACAATGGCCGCCTCTGCCTGCTGAGAGGTCGCAGTCCCGTCACGGTGTCTGTGTGTGATGGCGTACAGCTCCGCATAGTCCGTCTGACGGTTCTCCTGCTGTTCCTTCATCTCCTGAAACAATTACAAAACAATAATTAGTGTTATGAATTAATCAGCTAAAAGTAAGTGATATTTTGAAAACTTACCAGCTCGCTGTAGGTCACAGCGAAGGTTTTCGATCCTGCTGTGTGGTGGATCGTCTGCTGCGCCCGGATCTCAGTGTTCCTCTGAGAAACCTCCTGGAAAAATAGATAATTAAATGTATTATAATTTAAAATTAAATACAAATTAAATTGAAATTATAATTTAATATTTAATAATTACAAAATTATATATCAAAAATATAATAAATACGTTACCTGCGCCTGAGGGCTCCTCCTGAACTGGACGAAACGCGCCCAGTCGTTCGGCGGCACGCCGTCCGGGACGCTCTCCTACAGCTGCTCCAGAGGCATCGTCCCGTCCCCGTCCACCCTGTGGAAGAGACGGTTCCTCCTGTTCCTCCAGGCGTCGCCCATCTTCACGAGGGCGTACCTCTTCCGGTTGGCCCGGAGGGCAAACCGCAGCTGAAAATATTCAAATTAAACATCAATAATTGTAAAAACCATAATTTAAATAAAATAATTAAATAGAATTAATTAAAAAAATATTAATTAAATAGTTTTAATTACCTGAATCACCTCCTCCCAAGCCTGGTCCTTCGGCCCCCTCGGAACGTGCCTCCAGGTCGGGAAGTGAAGGGGGAACCGCATCCAATTCGCTCCCAGGTCGCTCAGGAAGCGGTTGAGCAGATGACCCCCATTGTGGATCGGCTGGTCAGTGCCCTCGTTCCACGGCACTATAACTCGCAGGGACCGGTCCATGCTATTCAGACCGGCCACATCCAGCCTCCTCGTCGACACGTTCCCCTACTCATCTGCACAGTTGACCGCACGTTAGATAAATTATAAGTCAAAGTTAACATTTCTAATTTAAATAAATAATTTACTAAATTAAAAAATTAATTTACCTTCGACCTGCACCTCAAACCCAATGGACCGCGAAGACGACCCTCGTGGGTTGTTCTGCTCCCGAGCATCCTCCTCATCGAGGAACCGCTCCATCTGCCTAAACCCCATCGGCATATCGAACTCTTCCTCGTTGAGGAAGTCCTCAACGCTAATCTCTGGCCCCTCCACCTCAGGCACCTCTCCTGCGGTCGTCGCCTGTGGGATCGTCTGCGGTTCCTGTGGGGGGATGGGCTGAGATGCCTCGGTAGCCCTGCCTGCGCGCTGCCCCCTCCCTCTGCCCCCTGCCCGGCTGCTGCCACCCCGTAAAGTCGGTCTGGGGACCACAGGGGCCTTCCCCTTATCCTGTCCTG
This sequence comes from Inga leiocalycina, assembly GCA_963242795.1. Taxonomy (NCBI): domain Eukaryota; kingdom Viridiplantae; phylum Streptophyta; class Magnoliopsida; order Fabales; family Fabaceae; genus Inga; species Inga leiocalycina. The sequence goes on from OY725324.1 coordinate 26,476,257, forward strand.
AAGCCATATCAACTGTACAAATTAAAAAAAAAATTAGTCCATTATTATACAAAAATATAATAAAAATACAAATATAAATAAAAATACGTGTTATATACGTACCTCAAGTGCAAATACTGCGGAATACGGACCAAAAACTCCTATAGATACGTCTGAACGCTCAAATTTCGAAGAAATCACTCAGAGAAACCTCAGGAAACAAAATGAGCAAACGGAGAAATGAAGGAGGTGGGGGGTTTAAATAGGCCAGTAATTAGTAGCGATTATTAAAAATAACCGCTACTCTAACCGCTACAAATATCAAAACTTGTAGCGGTTCTACAATAACCGCTACAAATCTTCACAACGTTTGAAATTCTGTTGCGGTTATTGCCCAGAACCGCTACAAATTTGGAGTCTCTTGAAATTCTGTAGCGGTTCTTGCCCAAAACCGCTACAAAATTCTGACCTTTGGTATTTTGTAGCGGTTTATGTGCATTAACCGCTACAAAATAACCGCTACAAGTTTTGGCGGGAATTTCGCGCCAAATTTGTAGCGGTTTTTTGTAGGAAACCGCTACAAATATTCTTGCCGCTACAAATTTGTAGCGGTTTAGGTAAAAACCGCTACAAGTGTCACAATTTGTAGCAATTTAATATAACCGCTACAAGTCCACCGCTACAAAATACCTTTTTTTTTGTAGTGAAATATAAAATTCGTCCACCCTAAATTAAACATTATCTCGTGTTGGGCCATTCTTGTGTACGACCCTGTAGGCCCATATGAAGTTGGCAGTGGGCCAATAATTATACTAACCTAAAAGTCACAAGCGGCCTCTAGCAAGAAATTACGACTACCTAATTCATATGAGGATCGTTATCACGATGCAACCTGTCATACAACCATGTCACGTCCCTTTTGTCACGCGATATATCGATCAAGGATAAGGCATGGATAATGTCATCATCTTGTTCCTGACCATTACTTTCTCGATTCCTGAGTAGCCTGATAACAGAGATAGAAACTCCTTTCATCATAGTATGGCCATACATTTCTCAGACTCACTTATCGAGGGGCCCAGTAATATCTCTCTACTAATGTGAGGGACAAATTCCATTTTGATCATTCATATTCCTCTGCATGAAAAACCACCAAGACCGATCGTAGCCTTTATCATCACCCGGTCAAAAGTGACTTTTGACTAGTTTAAAGCTTAGCAACTCTCAAGTAGGAATCCATGATGACGTCAGGTCTAAGGGCATTGTGACGTGGTTATACATGAGAAAAGCTTATGACTTGATCCATGTAGCTTTCTCATAGTGGGTCGGTCCAGCACCTTGTACTCTTACAGGTGCCTAAGACTTTGATTCGTATCTCCATATCTTATCAAAGTCACACTAGTAGAAAAATGACTTTTTAGACCGGTTAAAAATGACTTTTTAGACCGGTTTTAGATCAGGTCTTGATACAGCCGGTCTAAAAAGTCTTTCACTTTTTAGACCGGTTGTTACAACCGGTCTAAAAAGTCACACTTTTTAGACCGGTTATAGCTACAACCGGTCTAAAAAGTCACACTTTTTAAACCGGTTATAGCTACAACCGGTCTAAAAATTCCATTTTTTTAGGAAAAAAAAATCCCAGTAATAAGAAAACGAGCCAGAAACTGTCCAAAACACGATGACGGGGATCTGCCGGAGTTCAAGCGTTGGATCGAAGTTGCTGAAGTCGTCCATGACTCTCTCTGTTTCAGCCTACGGACAATAAAATGAGAGAAGGCAGAGAAATAAAAAGCAAGGCATATAATAAATAAAATAAAGAGGAGGAATATTTATATAATGGATCAAAGCAATTCTCTCTGTTCCTCATCGCACTCCCCGATCCTACTTCTCATCCCTAATTCTGCCGGAACACATCCCGTCGGCCTCGTCCCCGTCACGATCACCTTCCTTCCTCCCACATCATACACACTCTGTTCCACATACAATTCATCGATTACACTACAAAACAATATATCGTTTTTTTTTTGGACATTACTAAACAATATATCTATTTCTACTTGTTTTGCTTTTTTGGTAAATCATCAATATCTACCGTACTTGATTGAATGAAAGCGTTGGATCTGGGAATATTTTCAGCACATATGCTTGCATCACAGAGAGGTGAAGGAATTGAAAAAGGCAATTAAGTGAATGGATTTGGGAAGAGAAAAAGAGATTACCATAAAGGATGGAAGAAGTTGCGCAGTGGGGTTGGTGTGAACTGTGAAGGGACAAGTCATACGGAAAAGCAAAGATGGAAACATTGAGATTTGAGAATATCTTTTAAGCGGGGAATTCAATTTAAGCGCGGGAGGAGCAGGTGTTTGAGTTTTGGGAATATCTTTTAGACCGGTTGTGAATTATAACCGGTCTTAAAAGAGAAAAAAAAATATTTTAAACCGGTTAAAAAAATAACCGGTCTAAAATATTTCATCTTTAAGACCGGTTATTAGTAAAAACCGGTCTAAAAAATTTTTAGAAATTTTTTTTAAAAAATTTTTTATCTTTTAAGACCGGTTGTTTGAATAACCGGTCTAAAATATTTCATCTTTAAGACCGGTTATTAGTAAAAACCGGTCTAAAAAATTTTCAGAAATTTTTTTTAAAATTTTTTTTTATCTTTTAAGATCGGTTGTTTGAATAACCGGTCTAAAAAATTTCATCTTTAAGACCGGTTATTAGTAAAAACCGGTCTAAAAAATTTTCAGAAATTTTTTTTAAAAATTTTTTTTATCTTTTAAGACCGGTTGTTTGAATAACCGGTCTAAAAAATTTCAATTTTTTTTAATATTTTTAATTTTTTATCTTTTTAGACCGGTTGTTTTAATAACCGGTCTTAATAATTTATTTTAGACCGTATATTTTAAGAACCGGTCTTACAAGTTCTTTATAATTACAAAACTGCCACCGGTCATCTTTTTTAGACCTTATCCGTTATAACCGGTCGAAATGTGGCGGTCTAAAAAGTCATTTTTCTACTAGTGTCATACTGATCTTGTTTCATCTCTGCTCCCGCATAGATGACCGACCAGGGACATTTTAGGATAATCTTTATGAATTATCCAAGGATACAATTATCACAGTTAACATGCAAATAATATGATAACAGAATGGAGAAATTTCATTAATACAATGATTGGCCCTTAGGGCACAATTTCCAACAGCCACATGCTTTATTCTTTACAATATAGTTTTCAATAGCACTTGTGGTATCTCATTCTGGTTCTTGGGCTGCCTCTTCTGATAGGTTCGGCCCAAAACAATAGTGGATCCATCATTTCCACCCCCTATAATCAGCTAAACGTGTAACGTCTTCCCATGTGTTATTACAATCTGAGAGTTGATGCCACTTAACCAGGACTTGTTGGCTATCATCTATCATGCTTCTGACTTTCAGGATCTTCTCAGGCTGCACTTGCAATTCATACTCCTCAGTTAGGAAGCTAGGAAGGGGTTGAACAAATGTAGACGAGGAGATGGACCTTTTAAGTTGTGACATATGAAAATTAGGATGAACTTGGGCAGTTTCGGGCAGCTTGAGTCTGTAATTTACTTTCCCTACACGTTGGATAATCTCACAAGGTTCATAGAACATTGGAGCCAACTTCTCATGTTGCTTTTTGACTAGATTCTTGAGTTTGTAGGGCTGTATTAGTCGCTAAACCTTGTCCCCTACTTGAAATTCACATCTCTTCTTTTCTTGTCAGCTTGCTCTTTCATCTTAACTTGAGCTTGTTCAAGGTGGAACTTGACAATTTGCAGAACCTCATTTCTCTGTCAGCTGTTCATGAACTTCCTCTACCGTGGAATCATCATCTTTTCATTTTGAAACAGTAGGGGGATCTCGCCCATAAAGAGCCTTAAAGGGTGTTGTGCCCAAGGGGTAGATAGTATTAAGCCAAAATTCTGCCCAAGGCTACATCTTCACCCATTTCTTTGAGCATTCTCCAGCAGAACACCTGAGATAGATCTCGAAACTGTGGTTAACAACTTCGGTTGGGTCGTCGGTCTGTGGATTGTAACCGGAATTGTACTTTAGAGCAGTTCCTGATTTAGCAAACAGCTCTCTCCAGAATTGACTGATAACTACATGATCTCTTTCTGAAACGACCGACTTTGGAAAGCCGTGCAGTTTCACCACTTCGGTTTTGAAACTCTGCTACATCTTTAGCAAAACAGGGGGATGCAAGAGAGGAACGAAGTGCGTATATTTAGTAAACCTGTCCACTGCTACCATGATTGTATCATACTTAACGTGTCTTGGGCATTCCCACAATAAAATCCATGCTGATGTCTTCCCACACATGTTGAGGAACCAGTAACGACTGTAACAAGCCCGCGGGATAGGTTTCATACTAGTTGCCTCATACTTGTTGCATTGGCAGGTTTCACACCTTGCAACCTGATCTTTTATGTCTTTTTCATCCCTTCGCAGAACACTAGTATAGGCCAAAAACCTCTGTAGATAAAGGTGGAGCTAATGTTGGCCCTAGTTATAGAGGAAACAAATAGAAGGCTGAATAAGAAGCAAATAATCATGAATTGAAGAGTCTAAAAGAAATAGATACTAAAGACCCGTGTGCAACACACGATCTTTAATAGTGTTGTTGTTGTTGTTTGTATGTGAATACATGTATTTTGGGTATGATTTCTGTTTATTTTATTTCTTGTGTATATGGTTTGATAAATTGTATTTTTATGATTTAATTAAGGGTTAAGGTACAAATCTGACAACAAAGTTTTAGCAAAGGGGTGTCTGGCACAATAACATTTATTTGGGTGTAAAAATATACATGAAGTTTTATAAAGAGACAAAAAGACTATATCGGTTAACTCTTATAAATTGCTGTTACCTTTTTATTTTTATGGGACCCACTTGCTAGCCACGTCACTTTGTTTTTGCCCCACCTGTTCTTTCTCTTCAGCGTTCTCCTCTCCCTCCTGCCTCACCGTCGTCCATGGCTGCTCCATGCCTCACATCAATGACTTACATTCTAGAGTGATGATTCAATCCTCTTAAGGTTCTATCACCAGTGACTTGCATCTTAAACTAATAACTGTGTTGGGATTCAAATTATTTGGTTAATATGCTTTGACTTCTTACAATCATTGTACTAACAAACAGTAGGTCCATGTTCCCTCCAACCAGTAAGTTAATATCAATGAGACATCAATGCTAACTAAACCATCCATAACGTACCAAACAATTTTCATCCAACAAATCGCGCAAAAGTCTGGAACAGAGTAACATTTCAAAGAAAGCAAGGAATGGTACAAAATCTAGTTACCACTCTTCAAGCCAATGGTGGACTCCCAGCACGTCGAGTTGATACAAAACGCCTTTGTAACGAATCTCATAATTGTAACATCTGACTATTTTTCACAAAGATAAGCGAAAACGTAAAAACAAAAGAAATCATGATGCCTATATAGTTTTGAGACAAATTTAAATTATTTCAGACACAATTAAGCATACAATAATCTGACATCATATGTTACTTACGTCATATAATCTTTTCTTTCATATAACGTTAAATCAGAGGAGAAAAAGAAAACCCTTCGCTTATACCTCATAGTCAGAGAGCAAAAGATATACCTACATCTGGAAGTAAATAAGCAAAATGAATATTCTCTTTGCAAAAAAAAAAAAAAAAAGTGAAAGGTGAATTACAATCTTATGTAACACGAATCGGAAGTACAACCATGACAAACACACATGTCATTACAAAGATCAGAAGCCAAGTCAAGCATGAGGTCTTGGAACTCTGTAGATATAGCTGTTGCTCGAGTATTTACACGACTTGTGTTTGCCAAACTATGTTCAATGGCCTTCTCAGTAGAATCAAGAATCTGCAAACCAGCCACCCATTGTCACTTTTCATAATAACACCTCTCATCATTCAAGCTCCAAAGTTATTGTCTATAAAAATGAATAAATACTCCTAGATACTGATACAATCAGTACTGTTATATCATATATAAAAATGTAGTAGTTTGGCTTGTTCATCAAAAGCATTACATTATAGTAGTACTAAAGCTATATATTTGGACACCCTCCTGTGGGGTGTTAGAATTTCCTTTTCTCGGATTTATGTAATGAACCTTAAACTTTTAACTAGCAAGTTTTTTGGGTTAATAATATTATTTTTGGTCCTCATGATTTGACCAAATTTTGGTTTTAGTCCCTATAGTTTCAAATCATTGGTTTTTATCTCTATAATTTCATAAGGTCTTAATATGAACTTAAGAATAGGGAATAAAACTAAAACTCGTTAAAAATATAGGTCATTTATTAAACTTAAACCAAGTTCTTATTAAAACAAATGGACTAAAACCAAAATTTAACCAAACTATAAGGATTAACAATGGTATTACCTAGTTTTTATTTTCCTCGTACTGTTTAACTGTAATCTTTTGCTTTGGAGGCAAAAAATGCAGCTCTTTTAGATTATACTAATCGCAGTTTTTTTCTATAATAGCTTAAACTTTCAAAGAACATATTTGGAATGATATCAAAGGCTCTAAGAAAGGTCAGGCGCTTGATCCAAGCTTCCATTATCCTTAATCAGAGTTTTAGTACAGGATAATGGACGTGCTTTATTCACAAATCAAATCTAAGAAACTTTCAAGTGAAGGGGCATGTCAGGAAAAAAATATGTATTCATATTTCATAGAACAGTTTAAACTTGAAGGGTTCTGTTAAAGTGATCAATTTTTTGTTAAGCAGAATGTAGACCTTTTCAGGATTTTGCAGGAACTGGCTAATCAGGAGGCTATTCTCTTTAAGTTGCTTTGCCAACACAACCATCTCATCAGCCAAATCATCTTGAAGCTTTCTCTAGAGGACAAAAAATCTAACAAGAACAAACAAGATACACGAGAGCAATGAAATAAACAACATAAATCAATCTGTGGCGAATAGCAAAAAACAGAGAGAATAAAGTGAACATTATTGATTTCATAAAATATTAGAAAAGTGAGGAAGTGGAGAGACCCCTTTCCTAATTACCTTCATTTATTTATATATAGTCTTTCCATTTATCACAAAAAGTATTGTTCTGTTATCATGAGCCATTATTATGTTGTCCTAGGTTCTTACTATAAAGAAGAGGTTAATTTAGGCTAAAAGAAACTGATTACATGCCCCACATTCTCTGTTGTTCTCTTGGATCATGTTTTAATAGGTGTCACTTAATGCCTCAGCCATTGGATATGTTGGATGATGAAGCACATCGCACATTTCGAAGCACAGGTATTGTTTACTTGTGTTCTAATATAACCCATGTGATTGTTGGATTGTGCTACTGTAGGGACTCTATGTATTTATAATTTATAAATTCTGACCTAGCAAGCTAATTGTGTTTAATTCCCTATGTCAGTCTGTTTTTACTTCACATGAACAGGCCGCATTTATGTTCAACAGATCATGATTTATTTGTTGGATCATGATTAAACCATGGTTAATTTGGTTATAAATAAATTAATATTCTTTAAATAATGTACTAATTGTTTTAGATAAAGCAATATGATGGCTGCAATCATGGTTTGATCAATGAACTGTGAACTATTGTATCTTGTATGATTCAATGATCAGTCTGAATTTAATTCTTGTGTCATTTTAAATTCCATGGATAGCATTTCTTGCGTGTTGTTGTTTCAATTGCTCTGCTGCAAAACCAGAGGAGCTTATCCATCCTATTTGACGATTAGATGAAACTAAACTAAACTTTTTAATGAATTATGATGATTGAATACGTTTTCTACGTCCTAGCGGTTTGATCATTCCCTCTTAATACTTCTTTCCGTTTATGTAGTCTGTGTTTGTCTACTGAATATGAATCACTTTGTGTATGTATAATTTGGTCATGCAGGGTTTAAAAGGTTATGCTGGATGATTATAGAGAATAAATTGAAGCAATTGCTTCCAAACTAGCTAATCCATTGGTACGTATTTACTGTTCTTTTTGTAATGGATCTTTCAGAGATGTCTATGTTTGTACCATTCAAACATATGAAATTTGAGAGAGTTCATTGAGAGTAAGCTTGAAGAATTTTTGTTCGTACCATTTAAATAAAGAAAAGATTTCATTAAAAAACGGATTTGTTTCGGAAAAATCTTTGGCAACGGTTTGAGAAGGAAACATTGTTTTGTTAATATTTTGTTGTGAGGCAACACATCATTGCGGCTGCCAACCTACCATATGGAATAGGAGTATGATAGTAGAGTAAGTGTTGGGCTCAGAAAAAGAAGGGGAAGGTAAGTATCATTTGATAAAGAATAATAGTATACTCAATTGATTTACTGTTGTTGCTACTCAGCCTGACATGCAAGCATCTAAGCAGGACCTTAAAGTAAGTTCTGTTAAAGAACACTGATCTATTGTCCAGAAAAAAAAAAGAACACTGAATAAACTATACACGTACACTTGCTAATATAGAATGATTCCAAGAGAACTAAATACAAAAACTAATTAAGTAAGACTGAATATCTTCTTCCCACATTATGCTATATGTAATAATTAGTCCTATGGAAATGTTTAAACCCCGATGAAGTCACTTCAGAATGAAAACCTCATTCTACTTATGATCTCCAGAACCATAAATAAGGCAAAACAAAGGTGTGGAAAGGAAAGTTCAGAGAGCATGGGACAAGGGTGAAATTAAGAATCTCTAGAGTAAACAGATTATTGGTGAGATTAAAGAAGATTGTAGATCAAAAGATGTACAAATTACCTTGATAATCCTTCTGACGTCCTCTCCATCCAGTTGTTCCAATTGCTCACGTAAAGTAGCAACATTCAACAGATTCAATGAAACGTCTCCAATTAATGAGAACATAAACTTTAAGGGAACTTAAAAGAGCCTACTGGGGTTGACACAAGCTCAAAAACTTCAATGTAACTTGTCAACCCAAATCATCAGACTTACGTGTACAAGTTTTGCTTGATTTTGCTGTTGAGGAGCAGCGGCCAGCAACCTCCTCAAGTTCACTTCTATTTCACTGATTCCCATCAGAACCCTACAACAATCAGTGAGTAGTGAATTATGGATAAATGTACTTCAGAATTCAGATGTTAAATGGATTTTTTTTGGGGGGTTCTGTATGAATCAAGCTATAATTAACATCAGTCCTAAGCACAAAAATATTAACAAATGATGCAAAAAAACATTACCACACAGCCAAAACCTAAAGACCTAAAGAAATACTTATATGTAGCCTTGCCTAAAAAACAAAGAATTAGAATTCATTTCCAGGCATGTTTGTACAAGTACTTTTTCCTTCCAGTACAGCCAAATCTACTCACCAATTCATCAGGAAGTACCTATGATATAAAACATAGAAGCCAACGTTAATAGAAATTTAGACCAAAATTTCATAGGAGCGTGAACAACTTGGACCCGATCTTACCTTTGTCTTCCTTAAGTCCTGCCTCGCTTGCTCTCTTCAATTCGGTTTGCACTTTCACTGTCTTCTCAGTTCACAACTTTTATTCTTCTTTCGACTTCTCAGATTCTGGTCCTATGTTATAGATGATTGTCATTATCTACAAACACCCAAACCCCAAAACTAGAATGCTGGCTTCCCACATATGACAACGACAAGTGAGAATTTCATTATCAGGATAACCAGAGAGAGAACAACATCTGACAACACCACCAAACAACCTTGACTGCATACATACAAACTCATATCACCTAAGTACCTCTAAAACCGTGAAATCATTAGACCGAGGCTTCTTAATGCCAATCCAAACAAGCAAGAATGTGAAGTAAAAAAAAAACAATTAATGTAAAAAAAAAACAATTAATGTAAAAAAAAAACAATTAATGGGCCCTTAGTTATGCACAGAAGAAATCAAAATTGAAGCCGAAGAAGAAACGAAGATCAGATGGCAGTGATGATTGTTGATTTCCTGTGGAGCGCACCGAACGTTACTTATGATTTTTATAACTTGCTTATGAAAAACTATCAGTCAAACACCAAAGAAATCGAAGTTGAAGATGAAGAGGAAGCAGAAATGGCTATATGTAGCACAATTGTTTTATTAGAATCGTCTTACTCCTGACTTTCTCATCATCATTCCATCTGTTTTTAAATCTCCAATTTATTTAGCTAGTACTTATAACGAATCCAATTTTACTTTCGATGAATTATATAAAGATTTGGCTTCTTTTCACTGCTTCTTTGAATTGTAGGATGCTGGAGCTGTGTTAAACGAGATGAAGAAAGTAACTCAAATGAGTAAATTCATGAACCCAGAATCAAGCCTGAGGAACCTTGTAACAACCAACATTACGTAGGCCCGAACATACACCTCAGGAGGTGAAGTTTCGGAAAATAAAAGAATTATTGACAAGAGAGGGTGAAAGAAATAATTACTTCATTTGTTGAAAGAGTCGTTTCTCTGTCGCAGCTTGGGATGCGTGTAATGCTGCACCAAATCAAAGCTGGTGCATTGAAGCGCGATTGCATTCTTCTCAAAGTGAAGAGATAGGTTTCATTACAATCGTCTAGTTCTGACCTTTTATGATTGACAGGGTGCAAACTAATTAACAATGGTATAAAACTATAGAACAATTGTTTCTATTTTTTATATAAAAAATTATAAAAAGGTCCATATCACATAATAGCTCCAAGAATCTCTCTATTTCATACTTGAATTACAGCTCTGCTTCATAGAGTAAGAACCCTATTTGAAGATGACAACCTTTCCAATGAAATCTCTAATCCAACTGTATTTTGTCAAATGTATTGTCCACCATATTCCATTAGTGGATGATGACTTCTAGCCCATTGTGATGTCTAAATTAGATAACGCCTAAGACATAGATGCATCAGCAACATGTTATAAATGATATTGGGCCAAATTTGGGTTGATGTGGCTCAATGTGTCTGTGAGGATGCTAGGCCCTTGGTAGATATTACAAATAATATTAGAGTATGGTTCGAGTCAATTGCTAGGCCCGTAAAGAGTGGAGTGTATTTTACACAGGTAGTTTGGATGTGGTAGTATCAGAGCCAAGTTCAAGACTGGGTCCACACAAAGGATACTACAAATGATATCAAAGTCAGGATCGATTGGGTATGGTGGTATCAGAGCCAAGTTCGGGATGATGTGTGAAAAGGTGTCAGAGAAAAATTCGGATTGATCCTTAGGCCCATAAGCAGACAATATGACTTTTGTATACTTATAGGTGCCACAATCCACAATAAGCCCAACATTCCAACCTAGCTTTGATACCACCACACCCGCACCTGTGTAATAGACACTCCACCCCTACATGAGTGGTATTACACTAGTGGTGCGGGTGCGGTAGTATTAGAGTTAGGATTGATAGGGTGCAAACTAATTAATAATGGTACAAAACTACAGAACAATTGCTTCTATAACTTTTTATATAAAAAATTATCAAAAGGCCCATTTCAGATAATAGCTCTCCAAGAATCTCTCTATTTCAAGATTGAATTGTAGCTCTGTTTCACATAGTAAGAACACTGTTTGAAGATGACAACCTTTCTAATGAAATCTCTAATGCAATTGTATTTTGTCAAATGTATTGTCCACCCTATTCCATCAGTGGATGATGACTTCTAGCTCATTGTGATGTCTAAATTCGATAACTCCTAAGAAGTAGACGCATCAGCAACATGTTACAAATAATATCTGGGCTAAGTTTGAATTGATGTGGCTCCATGTGTCAGCGAGGATGCTAGGCCCTTGATAAATGTTACAAATAGTATTAGAGTCTGGTTCAAATCGATTGCTATAACTGATAGCAACTCACTTATTGGAAGAAATAATTATACTCCTTCAATCCTTAATATATATATATAATTGATATATATACACATATATATTAATATTTATAATCAATTTCTATAATTAATATATATATATATATATAATCTATTTCGGGAGTTGATTTTAATCTTAAATATAAGATATATTTTTTATAGGGAATATCCCAATAAAAGACTGCTAAATTATTCAAATCCTAATTTGAGCTATTAAACTTAACAAATTATAAATTAAGTCATATGTCTTATAATAGGATTTTAGAATTCGATAATTTTACCTTACTACCCTCATTTAAGTTAAGTATCCATCTTTGTTATTTTTACACTTTTTTAACAAGATACAGACTCATTAATTACTCTCTCTCCTCTACAACATTTCCTTTTCCAGAAAGCTTTCCCCCACTCCACCTCTGCTGCACCGCTTCTTCTATCTCTCCCCCCACCTCTACACCTCTCCTTCTTTATTGAACCTAATGTTGCTCTTCATTGACAGATTTATGAGGTTTTGGATTTTGGTTATGCTACTTCAGATTTGCTCTTCAAGTGGAATTGTAATCGTCATGATAACAACATTGCACTAAGCCCACCTCTGTTTTGAAGCAATAAAAATTTCACTCCATTTTCAAACCCTTTATTATAGTTTCTTAGAGCACATAAAGATGCTTGCTGATAATAGGACTTTGAGAATAATCTTAACAGAGTTTAAAGGAGTTTAATAATACATCTATCCACAACGTTAGCTTTTCCGGGGGAGAGAGAGAGGTGTGGAGGTGGGGAGATATGGAAGAAGTGGCGTAGCAGAGGTGGAGAGAGAGAGGGAAAGCTTTTGGAAAAAGGAAAATTTTTACAGGGGAGTGAGTGTAACTAATGAGTCCATATTTTTGTAAAAATATATTGAAATAACAAAGATGGATACTCAACTCAAATGAGGGTAGTAAGATAAAATTATCGAATTCTAAAATTCTATTATAGGATGTATGACCTGATTTATAATTTATTGAATTTAATAACTCAAATTAGAATTTGAATAATTCAACTGTCTTTTATAGGAATTTTCCCTTTTTTATATTTATCAAGCTTTTTCTAATTTACTCTTATTGATACTCCTTTAACAATAAACAAGGAACAAAGGGAAAGAGGTAATTAAGGAATATGACTAGGGTGGTTTCGAAAATACATATCATATTAATTAACTTAACTAACTTCCTTAATCTAATTAAATTATGTAAATATTTTGTATATATTAAAGACTAGAGAGGAAGTAGAATTCACTATTCTATTTCTTGACAAAAGAAAAAATATATATAACAACAGAAGAGATATAAAAAAGAAATGTGAGACAATTCGTAGGACTCCATGGTTAACAATCAATATTTAAAGAAATTAAATTTCATTTCAAATGTTGAAAATAAAAGGAATTAGGGCAAAATGAACAACCAAATCATATAGTTCTGGTAATTGATTATTGATTAAAAATGCTTTACCAATAATGTATGAGTAAAATACTCTTCCCTCCTTAGTTTGGATTCTCTCAGAATCCTTTATCATATTTTCTTCTTAGAATCCCATCTCCATCATCAAATTAAAAAAAAAAATCAAATGGTTCATATTTTATATTTTATAAAACTGTTATTTTAAACATAAATAAATAAATTTAAAATGTTAAAATATGATCTACACAGTTCATAACTGAATACAAAAAAATTTTAAAAAATTAAATTATAAAATACTATGATAATAATTTTAGAAACGATTAAATTTGAACCACTTATTTTTTAATCTGATAATGGAGATAAGATTCTAAGAAGAAAAAAAGAAAATGGACTCTCAAAGTATCCTCTTCGCTTACCTCCCTTGTATATTGCTTTAATTATGTTAATCTCCCTTCTATTTTAAAAACATACAATTAACTCCAAATAGATAACATCATTAAGAATATTCCAAAAATATTTTTTAATTAAGATTTTTATTAAAATAATTTTTATTTATTAATTTTCCATTCATGATACTAAATCACTGCTTTTGGCAAAAATTATTCATGGGTTTCTTTTTGAGAAATTCTTACATATTCTGAGGGCCCATAGTTCAACCCCATTTCCATGTGCAATGCAATGTAATGTAATGTGGATGCAATGCAATTAGAATTACTAGGATAATGTTTGGTAAGCTTTCAGAAGCGGGTGCAATGAGTTATTTTATGATAATGTTTTAAAATTAATATATATTTAAAAGACCAATTTACCCTTAATTCATAGGCTCATGCGCTAATTCTTCTTCTTTGACAACCCTATCAGCAGCAACCATTTCTCTCACATAAGCTGAGGAGGACAAGCACAGATGTGGGGAAGATGACGACGGAGGGGACAAGCCAGGCGAAGGGGACGACGATGGCGGAGTGGATGGCGGTGTCTAAGGATGAGCAAGGAGGCATTTTTGATACATGTACAGCGAAGATATCCGTTTATATTTTATAAGTAAATATATATTTCCAGTAAAGGCCAACAGGATTGACTACTTGACTGGTAGATCTGGCCTTTTTCAAGGTTCAACAGCTTCCTCTAGCTGCAAAGCTACAATAATTCCATTCATTTAAGTAAATTGTACTATTTTTTAAAAAAATTTTATAAAGCAACATTAAGTTGGGAATAAAGTAGAATTTCAATATATATCAACTCAAGAGAAGCTGATCCCAGTCAATCGATTCCCAGTGTGTTCCACGATTTGATTTGATTTAGCTTTTCTTTTTGAGCTTGAATGAACTGAGACGATTTACACTAGATTTGCCTTGAGTTGCCTGTGAGGCAAAGAAGGCACAAATGGAGACTTTTTTGAATGAGAACTTTGGGGATGTGAAGCCTACAAACTCGTCTGAGGAGGCGCTTCAGTGATGGAGAAAACTTTGTTGGCTTGTGAAAAACCGTAAGAGGAGATTTTGCTTCACTGCCAATCTCTCCAAACGATTCGAAGAGGAAGCTATAAGACGCTCTAATCAGGTTTCTTCTTTTATACTTTTCCCCTCTTCATTTTTATGACTGGTCTGAAACTTTAGGGGTAATCTTAGCTGGAATCACATGCCTTGTCTTATTCTTATGAAGAAGACAAGCAGGGTAAAATAGTATCAGGGTTTAACTATTTCTATTTTAGCTCCTATTCCTCCTCCCAATCCAAACAAATAGTCCACAATGTCTATAAATCTGAATGGCTCTTTTGCTTCGTTGCCTTATCTGTTAATGGATTTTTTATTCTGTTTATATGATTCGCACTACTTTATATGATTCACTACTCAATTCAAATGGAATGGAAAGTTGGGCTAGTCTTGAGTAATTAATGAACTGCATGATCCTGCTGATATTCTAATACATATGGACTATGCCGTTACTCTACTCCACAAGTTGCTTATATGATCTATTGAACATAAATGTGGCATGGCTTCTTGATGTGAAGTAAAAATAGACTGACATAATGAATTAAACACAATTAGCTTGCAAGGTCAGAATTTATAAATTATAAATACAAAGAGTCCCCAACGGTCCAACAATCACTTGATTTATTAGAACACAAGTAAGCAATACCTATACTTCTCAATATCAATAGGTTCATGAGGTATTTTTTTAGTACTTGGGCTAGTAGGCCTGTTAAATGGATGAGATCAAAAGGAAAAACCCAATATAAAAAAACACTGAATTTCTGACGGAATTTGAGACGGAATTTACGACGTAATTTGCGATGCAATTGATTCCGTAGGCAATAATAGCGTCACAAAAGATTTTCCGACGGAATTCAGATTCCGTCGCAAATTCCCTCTCAATTTCCAACGGAATATTCTGTCTCAAATTCCCACACAACTTCTAACGAAACTGAACTCCGTCGGAAATTCCCTCTCAACTTCCGACGGAATTCATTTCCGTCAAAAATTCCGTCTCAAATTTTTTTTTTTAATTTTAAAAATCCACTTGGCAACTCCGACAACCGCCCCCTCATCGTCGGCGACATCACGTGGCATCTCCGACGGCATCCACCTTGTTTTCGACCCCCAGATCAGCCACATGTCGCAATCTCTGTCCGCCACGTGTCGCAACCTCCCTCCGCCACGTGTCGCAACCTCATATTTCCTTGAAATGCAACTCAACTTGCCCATCCTTTGGTTCAAACCCACGACCTCGTCCGTACGCGCGCAATGCCTTACCGGATGAGCTCGACTGCTTTGGTGTTCTATTATTACACACAATTATATACATAATCTTATGTGTATATTTTATTTAATTTCTAAAACTAAATTTTTATTAACATTAATTAATAACTAATAAGTAATTATTACCTAATATTTTATTTACTAATATTAATTCATAACTAATAAATTTTATTTTTTATATGACTATTTTGCCCCTATAAGGACCAAAACCTATGAATAAAAATTAAAAATATTTTAGAAATTAGAAAATAATAATAAAAATAATAAATTTTATAAAAATAATTTTTTAAAATTAAATTAAATTTTAAACTATTAAATAATTAAAAAATAATTTTTAAATTTTTCCACTGAATTTTAATTAATCTGTTTAAATTTGTAAAAATATTAATTAAAAATAATAAATTTTTCAGTAATTGAGAGGGAATTTCCTACGGAATTCAATTTCGTCGCAAAATTGCGATAGAATTCAATTCCGTCTGAAATTCCGTCAGAAATTGCGAGGGAATTTTTGACGGAATTTAATTCCGTCGGAATTTGAGACGGAATTTAATTCCGTTGGAAAGTGCGACGGAATTTAATTCTGTCGAAAATTCCCTCTCAAATTCCGTTGGAATCAAATTCCGTCGCAAAATTCTGTCAGAAATTTCGTGGCAAAAGTCAGAATTTCCGACGGAATATTTTTCGTGGCTAATTTCGTGACGGAAAAAATTCCGTCGGACAATTTTCCGACAGAATTTGCGTCGGAATTAAATTCCATCTCAAATTCCATGTTTTTTTGTAGTGACCTACAAAATACACTATTATTACGGAACAAAACGTGCCAGCTCAGAAGCCTGCACCAATGTAGCCTAAGAACTTTTAGATACGTGTTGTTAAGTATGGTTAAGCAGAGGGTTACTTAACTGTTAGTTTGTTAGAGTTTTGTTAAAACTTAACCGGTAATTGGTTATATTATTGTGCCACGTGTCTTTGTATCAGTGACTCTTTTGTAACGGATACATTTTGTATTGGTTCATTATAAATATCAAATCATATCTCTCAGTTACGTTTTGAACTGAGAGTATTCCATCATTTTCCCTCTCCCTCTCTCATATTTTGATACAAAACTACACCCATTTTGATTCGAACAAAATGTGACGTTTGTTTAAAAAAATGCTATTTAAATTTTTTAAACCCAAAAAAACACTATCTAATTAATATATCGGTAAAATTTGAAACTACTAATTTGATATTGATCAAATCTTACAAGGAAGAAGCCTTTGGACATTGACGTGCCACCCTGCACAAATGAAATGAGACATTGTTATTAGGGAAATTGTGAGATTATTAACTTGGCCTCAAATCGACATGATTGGCTTGCTTAGTATCGAAGAAATTCAAGTTGCTCTAAATTATATGCGTATTAAATAGATTTTTTAAGACTTTTTTATTTTCAAAACTTGTCTAAAGAAACTACTTCATACAAATAATTTTAAAAAATAAATTACAAAGTATACAACACATAAATCACCCCAGTCTACCCATATCGTAAACTAGTCTCAGGATATAATTAACATCACAAAACACTAATGCAATGGTTGCCTTCTGGTTCAATGAACGCAGAATGTAGGCTGAACTTACTCCTCGTGAGGTAAAATTTTCACAAGTCCCAGCGTACGTCGAATCTGTCTATAATACCATTCCACCCACACAACTCATACAACATACACTCCACCTTAATAGGCCCAGCATCCCAACCTGTCTCTGATACCACCGCACCCGAACGACCCATATAATATACACTCCATCGCTACAAGCCCAGCGATTGACCCGAACCTGTTTCTGATACTATTTGTATGAAGACTTGTAACAGGATGGAGATATGGGAAAACATTCCACATGAACCTCAATTAAAGCTAAACGTCATTGATAGTTTAGGCATTAGAAAGAGTAGATAATCAAGTCCACTAAAACTTCTTTTGGTAAAAGGAATGTTGTGTACTTTACTGTGGGTTGGAAGGAAGTCCTGGGGATATTGGCATTAGGGAGGATGACATATACCTTTAAGAAGGAAGAAAGGGGTCAATCAGAGTTCAGGCTCTATATATATATATGAAGGAGGATACAATATTGACTTTTAAGAAGGAAGAAAAAAGTGAGTTCAGCCGTTATGTACATCACTGGGATTATGGCACCCATGAGTATACAAAAGTCATATTGTCCGCTTATGGGCCTAAGGATCGATTTGAACTTGGTTCTGATACCATTTCACACATTGACCCAAACTTGGCTCTGATACCACCATACCTAATCAATCTTGACTCTGATACCATTTGTCACATCACTACTGTAGATCTAGTCTCGAACTTGGCTTTGACACCATCGCACCTGCACTGCCTGTGTAACAAATGCTCCACTGCTACGGGCCCAACAATTGACTCAAATCAAACTCTATTCTATTTGTAACATCTAGCAAGGCCCTCACATCCTTGCTAACACATTGAGACACATAAACCAAAACCTAGCTTGGATACCTTTTGTAGCATGCTACTGATGTGTCTACTTCTTAAGAGTTATCTTATTGAGCAAGGTTGTAGGGATTCATAGACCTGGTTTATTACAATAAGCATTTATGTGTTCGTTCATTTGAGCTCCTTTATTCATGGTGTGGAATACTTCTTAGCCCTCCTACAATTCAAGAATCAGTAAAAAGAAACCAAATCTTTATACATTAATCGAATGATTCATTATAAGTACTAATTAAAGAAACAGAAGACTGAAAAAAATATGAATGATGATGAGGAGATTAGAACTAGACAATTCTAGCAAAACCTCGCTCTTCACTTTGAGCAAAATGCAATCTGGCTTGCATGCACCAGCTTCAATTTGGTGCAACATTGCACGTATCCAAAGTTACAAGAGAGAAACAGCTCATTCAACAAATGAAGTAATTATTTCTTTCTCCCTCTCTTCTCAATAATTTTTTTAGGTTACAAAATATCACCTCCTGAGGTGCGTGTTCAGGCCTGCGTCCATCAAACAGGGAAATGACGGTTGTTGCAAGGTTCCTCAAGCGTGCTTCTATGTTCATGAGTTTACTCTTTTGAGTTAGTTTCTTCATCTTGTTTAACACCACTCCAGCATCCTACATTTCAAAGAAGAAGAGGTAGTGAAAAGAAACGAAATCTTTATATGATTCATTGAAAATAAAATTTGATTCATTATATGTACTAGCTAAATAAACTGGAGATTTAAAAACAGATGGAATGATGATGAGAAAATCAAGAGTAAGATGATTCTAATAAAACACTTGTACTACATACAGCCATTTCCGCTTCTTCATAGTTTTCAACTTCGATTTCTTTGGTGCTTGACTGATAGTTTTTCATAAGCAAGTTATAAAGATCATAGGAAACCTTCTGTACGCTGCATATGAAATCAACAATCATCAGTGCCATCTGATCTTCATTTCTTCTTCGGCTTCAATTTTGATTTCTTTTGTGCGTAACTGAGAGTTTTTCAAAGCAAGTTATATAAAGCACGGTAATTGAGAGGGAATTTCCGATAGAATTCAATTCCGTCAGAAATTGCGACGGAATTCAATTCCGTCTGAAATTTCATCAGAAATTGCTAGGAAATTTCAGACGGAAGTTAATTCCATCAGAATTTGAGACAGAATTTCCGACGAAATTTAATTTTCATCGGAAAGTGCGACAGAATTTAATTTTTTCAGAAATTCCCTCACAATTTCCGACGGAATCAAATTCCGTCGCAAAATTCAGTCTGAAATTCCGTCAGAAATTTGTGACAGAATTTTCCGTCGGAAATTCCATGGCAAAAGTTAGAATTTCTGACGGAATATTTTCCGTGGCAAATTTTGTGACGGAAAAAATTCCGTCTGAAAATTTTCCGACGGTTTTCCAATGGAATTTGCGTGGTAATTAAATTCCGTCGCAAATTCCATGTTTTTTTGTAGTGACCTACAAAATAGACTATTATTACGGAACAAAACTTGCTAGCTCAGAAGCCTGCACCAATGTAGCCTCAGAACTTTTAGATACGTGCTGTTAAGTATGGTTAAGTAGAGGGTTACTTAACTGTTAGTTTGTTAGAGTTTTGTTAAAACTTAACCGGTAATTGGTTATATTATTGTGCCACGTGTCTTTGTATCAGTGACTCTTTTGTAACGGATACATTTTGTATTGGTTCATTATAAATATCAAATCATATCTCTCAGTTACGTTTTGAACTGAGAGTATTCCATCATTTTCCCCCTCCCTCTCTCATATTTTAATCCAAAACTACACCCATTTTGATTCGAACAAAATGTGACGTTTGTTTAAAAAAATGCTATTTAAATTTTTTAAACCCAAAAAAACACTATCTAATTAATATATCGGTAAAATTTGAAACTAATAATTTGATATTGATCAAATCTTACAAGGAAGAAGCCTTTGTACATTGATCTGCCACCCTGCATGAACGAAATGAGACATTTTTATTAGGGAAATTGTGAGATTATTAACTTGGCCTCAAATCGACATGATTGGCTTGCTTAGTATCAAAGAAACTCAAGTTGCTGTAAATTATATGAGTATTAAATAGATTTTTTAAGACTTTTTTATTTTCAAAACTTGTCTAAAGAAACTACTTCATACAAATAATTTTAAAAAATAAATTACAAAGTATACAACACATAAATCACCCCAGTCTACCCATATCATAAGCTAGTCTCAGGATATAATTACCATCACAAAACCCTAATACAATGGTTGCTTTCTGGTTTAATGAACGCAGAATGTAGGCTAAACGTACTCCTCGTGAGGTAAAATTTTCACAACTCCCAGCGTACGTCGAATTTGTCTATAATACCATTGCACCCACATAACTCATACAACATACACTCCACCTTAATAGGCCCAGCATCCCAACCTGTCTCTGATACCACCGCACCCGAACGACCCATATAATATGCACTCCATCGCTACAAGCCCAGCGATTGACCTGAACCTGTTTCTGATACTATTTGTATCAAGACTTGTAACAGGATGGAGATATGGGAAAACATTCCACATGAACCTCAATTAAAGCTAAACGTCATTGATAGTTTAGGCATTTAGAAAGAGTAGATAATCAAGTCCACTAAAACTTCTTTTGGTAAAAGGAATGTTGTGCACTTTACTGTGGGTTGGAAGGAAGTCCTGGGGATATTGGCATTAGGGAGGATGACATATACCTTTAAGAAGGAAGAAAGGGGTCAATCAAAGTTCAGGCTCTATATATATATATATGAAGGAGGATACAATATTGACTTTTAAGAAGGAAGAAAAAAGTGAGTTCAACCCTTATGTACATCACTGGGATCATGGCACCCATAAGTATACAAAAGTCATAATGTCCGCTTATGGGCCTAAAGATTGATTTGAACTTGGTTTTGATACCATTTCACACATTGACCCGAACTTGGCTCTGCTACCCCCATACCTAATCAATCTTGACTCTGATACCATTTGTAACATCACTACTGTAGATCTAGTCTCGAACTTGGCTTTGACACCATCGCACCTGCACTACCCGTGTAACAAATGCTCCACTGCTATGGGCCCAATAATTGACTCGAACCAAACTCTATTACTATTTGTAACATCTAGCAAGGCCCTCACATCCTTGCTAACACATTGAGACACATAAACCAAAACCTAGCTTGGATACCTTTTGTAGCATGCTACTGATGTGTCTACTTCTTAAGAGTTATCTTATTGAGCAAGGTTGTAGGGATTCATAGACCTGGTTTATTACAATAAGCATTTATGAGTTCGTTCATTTGAGCTTCTTTATTCATGGTGTGGAATACTTCTTAGACCTCCTACAATTCAAGAATCACTGAAAAGAAACCAAATCTTTATACATTAATCGAATGATTCATTATAAGTACTAATTAAAGAAACAGAAGACTGAAAACAATATGAATGATGATGAGGAGATTAGAACTAGACAATTCTAGCAAAACCTCGCTCTTCACTTTGAGCAAAATGCAAACTGGCTTGCATGCACCAGCTCCAATTTGGTGCAACATTGCACGTATCCCAAGTTGTAAGAGAGAAACGGCTCATTCAACAAATGAAGTAATTATTTCTTTCTCCCTCTCTTCTCAATAATTTTTTTAGGTTACAAAATATCACCTCCTGAGGTGCGTGTTCAAGCCTGCGTCCATCAAACAGGGAAATGACGGTTGTTGCAAGGTTCCTCAAGCGTGCTTCTATGTTCATGAGTTTACTCTTTTGAGTTAGTTTCTTCATCTTGTTTAACACCACTCCAGCATCCTACATTTCAAAGAAGAAGAGGTAGTGAAAAGAAACGAAATCTTTATATGATTCATTGAAAATAAAATTTGATTCATTATATGTACTAGCTAAATAAACTGGAGATTTAAAAACAGATGGAATGATGATGAGAAAATCAAGAGTAAGACGATTCTAATAAAACACTTGTACTACATACTGCCATGTTCGCTTCTTCTTAGTCTTCAACTTCGATTTCTTTGGTGCTTGACTGATAGTTTTTCATAAGCAAGTTATAAAGATCATAGGAAACCTTTTATGCACTGCATATGAAATCAACAATCATCAGTGACATCTTATCTTCATTTCTTCTTCTGCTTCAATTTTGATTTCTTCTGTGCGTAACTGAGAGTTTTTCAAAGCAATTTATATAAAGCACGATAATTGAGAGGGATTTTCCAAAGGAATTGAATTCCTTTGGAAATTATGACAGAATTCAATTCCGTCTAAAATTCCGTCAGAAATTCTGACGGAATTTAATTCCGTCGGAAATTCCCTCTCAATTTCTGACGGAATCAAATTCCATAGAAAAATTTTCATCGGAAATTCCGTCTGAAATTTTGTTGGAAATTTGAGACAGAATTTTCCTTCAGAAATTCCGTGGCAAAAGTCAGAATTTCTGACAGAATATTTTCCGTGGCTAATTCTGTGGCAAATTTTGTGATGGAAAAATTCTGTCGGAAAATTTTCTGACGGTTTTTCGACGGAATTTGCGTCGGAATTAAATTCTGTCAGAAATTCCATGTTTTTTATTGTGACCTACACCAATTGCACCAATGTATAGGTCTAATTAAGGAGTTTTATCCTTATGATTTAAATTTCAAATCATAATAACTCCTGTACGTATTATAAGGGGTTATTCTCAGTTGGTGGAAGTAAGTTAACAATACTACAAGAAAACTTCCAAAAACTCCTCTCTCCCTGGGTCCTCTTCCCCAGTGAATCTGTCGTGTTACTTGATTAGAGTCCTAATCGGTGCTCCGATCTCGTGTGGGTACTCAATGAGTCAACGGATTCCAGGTACTCCCGAAATTCTACAATGTTATTAGAGCATTTGGTTAATTATTTGTCCCGGATTAAAAGTTGCTTCTACTGTGCATCGTAGAGTTCCTTGTGTTTATGAATAGTGAATTTTTATTTGAAAGCATGTGAATAGAAAATTTGTGAGATTATGTTGATGTTGAAGATATATGAGATATATATGATTCTAACTCAAATATATATATTTTTTGGATGTATGAGATTCGTTTCTATTCGTCAGTTCATTGTTTTTTCTTCTCTACGTGTTTTTTTGTTTCTCAGTGTTTTTTTACGGTGTAATCAATTAATTGTTGATTCTTGTTTATTCCTTGGTTTTATAAGTAAGAATGTATTTAGAAGCCTTATAATACACATCATAATTGTATGAAATGAAATAACACTATAGGGTGTAAGAAATCGAAGGAACGAATGGGAAATAAAATGCAAAATTGAATTGGGTCATCTTAAAACAAGTGATTCAGGCTTTAAAAATAATCCCATTGCATAGATCTCAAAAAACGATGAAAATGGACACCAAGAACGCGCAAAAAGGACATCAGACGATGAAGTTACGTAGGAGAGAAGGTACCAAGTTAGTGGACCTGACTCGCTCCTAAAACCAGGTTCGGGTCGGGGTCGACCTGGCTGGAGGTTGAAGACAACCTCCAGACCATCAAAACGGCGACATTTTGCGACGCATAGGAAAAAAAACTAGATTGGGGTAGCCGGGTCGGGGCCCAACCCAATCCAAAACAAAAAAAATAAAAAAAAGGATTGGGCCAAAGTTGGCCCAACCAAAACCAAAAAAAAATCAAACAAAATATTGAAGGTGGTGGACTTGAGCTTGGTTCGGGTAATAGGTTTATCCGATCTACAAAAAAAACCTGGAAAAAAAAAGCTGAAAATCGCCACGTGGTGCGTATGGGACTGTCGGATTGCCTAATGCCACATGGTATACTCCATCCGAAAGCTCTCAACGTGTGGAATTAGAATCTTTGGCATGTGTCACGTTTTGAAATGTCCGTGGCGGCGCGTGCTATAGTGAGAGTGGGATTCGTTAGTTTTTTCAATTTTTCCAGAATTTCCTCTTCCTCCTCCTTCTAGGGGTGCGTGAAGGTGCATTTGAACTCCGATTGAGATGCGGTTTGTTTCTAAGAATCCCTAAATTCAAGATCTTCATGTTGATATATATTTGAAATTTTTTTGAATATAGTTGAATCTATTTTAGAGGCATTTAGTGCTATCTTTAGTGATTTTTTATGATTTTAAAAATCCAAAAATATTTGTAATAATTCATAATAATTTTATTTGAGATAATTATGAATTTGTGGAGTTCAAAAAGCACTAAAATAAAATAATTTTATTCTTTTGGATTATTACTATATTGAAAAATACTTCCCTACCCTAAGTATGAACCACCTTTTATAGTAGATTTGAACAATTGAAAATTATTTGTTGCTACCTCTAAATAATGATTCAAGCATAAATTACTTAGAGTAATGTGAGCCTCTAAGTGATAGATGAACACTACAAAAAAAAATGAAAATTAGCGACATAATTTAGAGACGAAATTTCATTCCGTCGCTAATCCATCCCTAATCCCTCACAAATTTTGTCACTAAAATTAGTGACCGAATTTTTCTGTCACTAAATTAGCGACGGATTAGAGACGGAATCACATTCCGTCGCTAAATTCCATCCCTAATCCGTCTCTAATTCCATCCCTAAATTAGCGACAAAATAGGCACGGAATCACATTCTGTCGCTAAATTCCGTCCCTAATCCGTTTCCAATTCTGTCATTAAAAATTTGCGACGAACATTAGCAACGAAATAGAGACAGAATTACATTCCGTTGCTAAATTTTGTCACTAATCCGTCTCTAACTCCGTCATTAAAAATTAGCGACGGAAATTAGAGACGGAATTTTTCCGTCTCTAATTTCTGTCACAAATAATTAATTTTTTCAATAATTATATTGTTTTATAATTATAAATTTATAATATAAATATTAAAATAAATAAATAAAATTATTAATTTAAATTTATTTTTGAAATTGAAATTATAATATAATATATTTGAATTTTTAATAATATATTATAAACAAATAAAAATAAAAATTTTATAAATGCAAATAAAAAATAAAATATATTATAAAATGAATAAAAAAGATATTAATAATAAAAATTTAGGTGGAAAAATTACATAAAATAAAATAAGAAAAATAAATTGAAATATTTAATAATAGATCAAATTTTGTTCACAAAGCAAAATATATATATATATATATGATTTTGCATTTAAATTACACAGGTTCTTCTTAGCTCAACTAGTAAAGGCACTAGCACACGCGTGAGAGGTCAAGGCTTCAAATCCCAACTTGGTCACAAAATGCAACCAATTTGTGACTTGGACACGTGGCCCGCGATGGAGGGTGACATGTGGTTGTTGAATAGGATAGGTGGAGGGCGAAGGTGAGGTGGCGGCGGCTGACGGGGACACGTGGCTGGCGGTGGGTAGACGTGGCGGCTGCCGGCGAGGGACATGTGGAGGCTCATTGTGAGGACATGTGGCAATTTAAATTATATAAAAAAAATATTTTGCTACGAATTAGAGACGGAAATTCCATCACTAATTATCGACGAAAAATTCTGCCCCTAATTAGTGAATTCCGTCTTTAATTAGAGATGGAATTTAGCGACGAAATTTTCCATCTCTAATTTAGCGACGAAAAATTCCTTCACTAATTAGTGAATTCCATCTCTAATTAGAGACAGAATTTCCGTCGCTAATCCACGACGGAATTTAAAATTCCATCCCTAATTAATTAGTAACGGTCTTTTTACCGATGGAACAAATTTAGTCGCTAATTTGGTTCCGTTGCTAAACTAATTAGTGACGGAAATTCCATCTCTAAATTCTGTCGCTAATCAGATGTTTTTTTGTAGTGGAAAGAGGGATTTGCTCATTTAAATTTGAGCCCTGAAACATAACCTAGAAGGAGGAGATCCTGAAGATAGATTCAAGAGGAAAATGATTAAAACTAAGGTTTACTAGAACTTGAAATTGAATAAGAGGTGTGACCGAAAAGAAATTTGGAAGATAAATTTAAGAAGGTGAATGTCAATATTCATATATGAGGAAACCTCGCAGAGGTAAAAGTGAGGATTTGATACTAAAAGAGACAGTATCAAATCATAGTGAAAGGGAATCTCAAAATGGAGAAGCTTCCTAATGCCAGATTTAGGCAAGTGATGTACCTCAGAAGGTAAAGCCCATTTTATGAGTGAACATGAGCCTTGAGCCCAGTCTAACCACCAACATTACACTACTACAAAAAAGTAAAGCTGTGGCGCTTATAATTGCATTAACTGTGGCGCTAGAGAAGTGCCACAAATCTAGATGCCACTAAAAAAAGCTGTGGCGCTTCCAAGCGCCACAATATTTTAAAATTTTTTTTTTAAAAAAAGACCCTATTGTGGCGCTTGCTCAAGCAAGTGCCACAGGAGGGGGGACCTCCTGTGGCGCTTGCTCAAGCAAGCGCCACAGTAGGCGGGCCCTACTGTGGCGCTTGCTTGAGCAAGCGCCACAGGAGGTCCCCCTCCTGTGGCACTTGCTTGAGCAAGCGCCACAATAGGGTCTTTTTTTTTTTTTTTTTTCTTCTTCTTCTTCTTTTTTTTTCCTGTGGCTCTTTTTTATGCTTCCTGATTGTGAAAATAAAATGAGTGGATTTCGTGTTTATCATCTCCACAAATTGTCAATCTTTCTATTTTATATTTCAACCTATTATATATATATATATATATATATAATTTTCATATTTAAAATTGAAGTTCCCCAACAATAATGTTCTTACATTAATACTCTCCAAAGCTAACATAAAAAATATCACAATACAAGAACTTGATATGTGAACACAGTACATCAACAACTAATTAAGTAAATTAAAAGATTACTAAAAAACGCAAGCTTGTCGGCAAAAAAATTTAAACAAAGCAAAAAGGCAAACGAAACAAGCTAGGTTTTCATTCTTTCCTATTAAATTAGGAACATAAAGGCAAACGTTATATTACGGTTTATCTTGACTAAAAAAAAAAATTTAAACAAAGCAAACTAGAATGAAATAGTCTTCTTCTTACAAATCTATTAATTGACCAGCGCAGGGAGTGGGAGACCACGTTGGTGATGCTAGCTTGAGTGACGAGTGAGCGTGTGGGTGTGTTTTTTAGTGTGAAGATGATAGGAAATGGAGGGAGGGGGTCGACGGATCCACTAAGAAGATGAGAAAGGGAAAGTAGTTTAATGGAGGAGAGAGTAGTTAAATAATTAAAGTGGAGTAGTAGTCAAAAAGAGAAAGAATGGGGGGCGGACACAAAACCACTACGCGGGAAATGAAATAATTGCGTGGTCAAAAAGAGAAGTTGAAATTTTTTTTTTTTTTTTTTTAAAAATGTTGGCAATTGTGGCGCCTAAATAATTAGGCGCCACAATTGCCTCTTTGTTCAGCTGTGGCGCCTAAGCATTAGGCGCCACAGCTGAACAATTACATTAGCATGTGTGGCGCCTATTTAATTAGGCGCCACACATGCCCATATTAAAAAAAAAAAAAAAAAAAATTTCAGTGCTGCAGCTGTGGCGCTTGGTGGGTTAGGCGCCACAGCTGCTTTTATGGCCCCAACTGTGGCGCCTGTGTAGGCAGGCGCCACACTAGGCCTCCTCAATTGTGGCACTTAATCTATTAGGCGCCACAGCTGGTACCGAAAATTTAAAAAAAAAAATTATAGAGGTAAAAAAAAAAAAAAAAAGAGAAGCTGTGGCACTTGTTTAAAGAAGTGCCACAAAATGTGCGCCACCTTTTACCCTTTTTGTAGTAGTGTTAGAAACCATAAAAGACTTAAGAGAAAACACATAATGTTTATAGGATGAAACAATACAAATTGCATATGACATTTGAAACATCTTTTCAATGAAATAGGGAAACTCTGGAAGATGATTTAAACAACATGGGACATAAAATTCTTGCTGCCTTAGAAAACAAAGGTTATTGTGAACCTTATCAAATTGGGTTTGAGAAATAAATAAAATTCTCCCCTTAAAGATTTGTTTGGCTTAAGATTTAGAATGAAGAAATGAGATAAATATGAAGCCAAAGAAAACTTTTGAATTGTCCCAAAATTCCCTAATAATAAGACATTATCAACATAATAATTCTCTAAGAGACATGAAGAAGTAAATGTCAAACACTCTTTATGAATGAAATCTCTTGGAAAATGAGTTTTTTAAGATAATCATATGCTCTATCTAAGTGGGACCTAGCATATGCTCTATCTAAGTGAGAGCTTTCAGAAATTGAGACTTCTAAAAGTCATAATTAAGCATCTTATGTGAAGTACTTGTATGAAATTCTTGATAGATGATACTGGCATTGTTGGAGCCTGTGTGATGGGAGGTACAGACGTATTCTCCTAATCGTAGACCCAATGATATTACTACCATTCTAGTCAAGAATAATACAAGTACATGACATTGTATACTTAAATGTGCTATAAAAGACATTCTTGGATTAAATCAATTGTGAATAACCCTATGAGTGGGATGATTTAAGTGACTAAGCGAATGAATGCTATCAAGAACAAGAATGTTAATTAATAACCTAAATGGGGACAATTGTGATATCTGGCATTGAAAGATCTCATATAAATAAAAAATGTTGTAAAGCCATTGACTTGGGTCAAATATCACTAAAGCAAAGAATTTACTCAGCAAATAAAGGTTATGAGACCGAAATGGCCTTGACAAGGGAAACTTCATAACATTAATTGCCCTGCGTATGCTATACTTGACAAATGCATGTGTAAATGGGAAAGAAATTGAACAGCAATGCCATGTGAATTACATTCAAAGATAAACTCTTGAGGTACTTCAATCACCTCTTAAGAGACAATATCTACATGAGATAACCAACTTAACAAGGAAACTGAGAGAAGCTGAACATGTATTGTTTAACGAAAAAGTTCATCTTGTTCATCAAAATGCTCCTTTCTAGGTGGAAGCTTATGAACGTTAGTATGACCTATAGTAAAAACATTATTACTTTTAATGATGTATTGAAGTACTTGGGGTTTAGAAATGAATATCTAGAGGTTTATGAGTTCTCTGAACAAGCTTACCCATAGGAGAGGCCAAGTCCTCCACACTCCAAAACCAACATTAGGGAAGGGTAAGAGATTAGAGAAAAGAGTAGAAGGACGACCCTAAGTTCAAATAAGGGTAAGAATTTCTTCGAGCAAAAGGCTAACCTAAGTGAGGTGAAATTCTTTTCTTGCTAAAGAAACATCCATTTTGCAAAGAATTGTTCCAAGTAAGGGGAACAAAAAAGGACAAAAGCTCCATAAATCATGATGATAAGGGTTGAATTCTTTATTGAATGTTCTCTATTGTCAAATCTAAGCTAGAAGCTTAGTATTGGTGGTGACATGAGGATTGAAGTGAAAGGCATAAGCACCTACAAGTCTACTTATGTAATGGAACGACCTTAATTCTCTGTGAAGTGCTTCATGCACTGGTTCAAATGAGATTGAGTTGTTGTCTCATGCCGTCAAGATTATCGGTTCAACTAATTTAATCTTTCATGATTTTGTAACACGTATATAGTTCTAATTAAGTTTTTCTTTCCTAAGATTTCTTTGAGTTGAGCATTGTTGGTGACTCTCTATGCTTAGTTGCTTTACCACTCTTTGTAATTCAAGCATTGTCTTGATTACGTGTCATGCTAGACAAAGACATAGGAATTACTACCAAAATTAGCATAATGAGAATTACTAAGCATAGTTTCCTATGTTGAGATGTCCTTGTGATGGTCTAGCAAGTAAAGCGACATGCAAATATTTATAGTAAAGGGAAATGATTGTATTTTCATTGCAATTATTCCACTATGATAAATTTGGTTTTGAGTATGAGGGTAAGGCACATAGCTGAACATTTTATCACTTTTGTTGAGGATTATTCACAATATGATCATACATGTTTAATTCCGCATAAGTATGAAGTTTAAGTATTTTGGATTGTAAATTGATAAGTTGTGAAGTCAATTGAATAAATTAAATAAGTTTTTTTAAGTCATGTATGAATTAATCAAGGTTATGAATGATCAAATGAGCTCTATGATAGAAGAAAGATAGTTGGATGACTAACTATCTAATGCACTCCACCACCATACGGAGTTTGTTGAAAAATGTGATGAAACATTATGAGACATGGTTATGATGGTTCAAGCTAGCCCACCAAATGTGAGTGGGAGAGTATTGGGGTTAACTTTTGGTGGATTAGTACACATATTTGTTTTCATCAAGTATGTGTGGTATTGAACTTAACTATATGCCCTCTAAAGTGGTCACTTCTATACTCTATGAATTATGGTCAAGTGCGAATTGAATTTGATTTTTTACAGACCATAAGAGTTTAAACCATAAGGGTCAGTTGCACATTCCCATTGTGATTGGAAGTGGGAGCTCATTAGAGTGACGTCTTCATTTTTTCATAAGTGAAAAGATGTAATTGTGAGTGAAAAGAAATGAAAGATACCACATTTATTATGCATAAGTTTCCAAATAAGGGCGACAATGATGACCATATGTCTCTTTACGAGACATATAGACAAGACAGTATAGAACCAGCTAGCGATTCTCAATCGTCCTTGTGAGTGGGAGCTTAGAAGGGTCAATAAAGAGACCTAAAAAAGAGAGGCAGGAAGCTCCAATAAGGAGTAATTGAGAAAGGAATTCATGGCTGCTCTATAAGATAGAGCCGTGTTCTGTACAAGATTCTTGCAAAGGAAAAATGGAAGAAAGCAATGAAAGTGATGATTCATTGAAAAAGATTTATGGTTAAGAATTAGAAAATACTCATTTGATTGCAAAGGGGTAAGCATAACAGGAAGGCTTTTATCTTACCTATTGTGCATTTTAATTAGACTTATTTTGGCAACAGCTTACTATTTAAATTTAGATATACATCAAGAGGATGTGAAATCTATACCTTTAAGTGGTGATATGGATGACAAAATCTATTTGCAATGACAATTAGATTTCACTAGAAGTGGTATTTGAGGTTTCATAAAGGGAGAACCTCATGTTTTTTGCAGAGATCCTTTATGGATTGAAGCAATCATCCAGACAGTAATGCACAAGGTTTCATAAGAATGATAACCTAATGTAGTTTTTCAAATGGTTGAAGAAAACCATTTCAAGTAATTTTTTTGATATTATCCTTTTAAATGGATGATACACTATTGACCAGAAACAATTTGAATACACGTTAAAGAATGGTACTAAAAAATTCTGAAAAGAAGCATATAGGTGAAGCAATGCATATTCTTGGATTTGAGATCCAGTGAGATAGCTTAAGGAGAACCCTCTCTATAATAAGAGAATTATACTAGGATATCCTTGAGCAATTTCTATATGAGTTAATGCAAACCAATGCATACCCCAGTGGCTTCAGTAATGATTTTTGAGTCTTGATTTTGTCCCTAAACTAAATCAACATAGAATGTCTTCACAAAAGGTCTTGAGATACTTTTTAGGGCATATAATGATCATGCGCATATTAATGTACTATGTTAGTACATGTGGCTATATGGCTGATGATGTTTAGGAAAACATCTATGTTTTGAAAGTGAGAATTTAAATCTAGTGTTAATGTATTGTGAAAACACTACAGCTATTGCCTAAGTAAAAGACCCTAAATATCATATCAAGACTAAACACGAAGATGTGATTCTTGTTAGAAATACTATAGCACATAAAGTTGTTGTTGAACAACAAATTCCTATGCAAAGTCCCCTAACTAAGCATGTGGCCAAGGAAATACATGAAGAGCATAATGAGTCCTTTGGCATGCATAGGAAGTGAAGTATAGATACTTCATTATGGTTTTACATGTGTATGCTAAAGTATAAAATGTCTAGTATGTCGTACAGGTTGATGGGTTGGCTTTCTCACACAAGCGACCACCTTTAACACTCTGAAAGAGTGTACAAAGATGAGACATATGTGTTCACCAGTAAAGCAGTGAGAGAGCAGATATGGTAGAGAAGAAACATAACCCTAAATGTCACCTCGACTTAGTAGTGCATTCAATTGGGATGAGATCCGAAATTATAAATATGGATCAATTCATGGATACCCACATCCATTATACCTGTAGCTAGAAAACAAATTCTTCAAATTGACGTCATATGAGTAAAGCTAAAGAATTTTGGTTTAAATACTGTGCATATCTAAACTTAAGTCTGTATGGTGTTAATGGTAAGATTAAAATGACATATGCTCTTATAGTATAAGAGTAACACCGTAGCATGCGATTCATACCACATGTGCTAGAGAACCGCAAATGGGAAGCAAGTAAAAAGATCCCTACTTCATTGTTGTGTGAGTCCCATAAAGGTTAACCCTTTCATGATGTCCTCTGACTTTGACAATATGACAGAGATATGTTTCGACGTCTGCTACTTTAGCATTTTTCCTATGATCATGATCGTCACGATTTAAAGGCATTATGCTAAGAAAGCGGTTGATTCATATTGAAATGATATATGGGCGAAAGAAAGAATACTTGAAATATACACACTTATGCTTGTGTCTGAGACCGGTCCCTTACGATGTTACCTGGGTAATTTCATAAGTGTAGACACCATGCATATGAGAAAGGGAATCTGAGTTTTATCTTGACTCGAGAGGGATTAGATTGGCCATAAAGAAAGTGTATATGAGTTAAAATCTGGGACATATGAGGCATTATATTAATATGACCAAGCTACACTACAGGGTTGTTTTGTGTTGGTCTCTGTGAAAGGGATTCCTAATACAAGACACCCAAATGGAGATGTTATGCCCACGCGGTTACGGCAGAGCACCTAGTATGACAAAAGGTTGGAAGAGAAAGAGATATGACTCTTAACATTTGATCCACCAAGTGTGAGTAGGAGATGTTGGACTATGCCTAGTCCACCCTTGGTGGATTAGGCCCAAGCCCAATTCAGTTGGGGCTATTATAAAATTATGAAAAAGTATAGGTCCAATTAAGGAGTTTTATCCTTATGATTTGAATTTCAAATCATAATAACTCACATACGTATTATAAGGGGTTATTCTCAGTTAGTGGAAGTAAGTTAACAACACCTCAAGACAACTTCCGAAAACTCCTCTCTCCTTGGGTCCTCTTCTCCAATGGTGAATCTGCGGTATAACGTGATCAGAGTCCGAATCGTACTCCAATCTCGTGTGGGTACTCAGTGAGTCAGCGGATTCCAGGTACACCTGAAATCCTACATAATCTTTGGATTGTATTTTACAAATGTCAAGAATTTTATATTTTATTTTCTTAAAAGAACTATTTCATATTTGAATCCGAGAACTATTGTTGGTCCCTATTATTATTTTCTTAGCTTCCTTCACCGAAGAAATTGCCCTTCCTATAATTGTGTGAAGTTTTTTCTTTAAACAATTTTTTAAAATAAAAAAATTTTAAAAATATATTTAATATAATTTACCACAACATAAATTTCTTTGTTACTAAGAGAGCCAATCATGTTGATTTGAGGGCTGGTTAGTAATCTTATATTTTCAAAAATTGATTTGAGGCCTGGTTTATTTTCAAAACTTGTTTCTTTAAACAATTTTTGAAAATAAAAAATTTTTAAAAATCTATTTAATGTAATTTACCACAACTTAAATTTCTTTGTTACTGAGAGAGCCAATCATGTGGATTTGAGGCCTAGTTAATTATCTCACATTTTCCCCAACAAAATCCTCCATTAGATTTATTAATATCAAATAATCAGTTCAAATTGTATCGTTACAATTAACATCATAACTGCCTCATGACGCATCTCCCCCCCAGGCAGTCCCTTCCACGCCGTTCCTCCCACCCATTCGCCCCCTCTCCTTGTTTTTTTAAATTACATCTCTCCCTTTTATCTCTATTTAATTTCACTTCTTTGAAAGACATTAAGGACTGGTCCCTTTCTTCAGGATTTGAGTTGATTATATTAGGCCAAGTTTAATATCATGCATGCATAAATTAGGGAAAGAATCATGATACACATCAAGCACTATAGATAGTCTTTTGTACATTTAGATATACAGTTATATACATATAGTTATTTCTAAAAATAATTAATTGTGAAAGTTTCTTCAAGGACATAAAATAGGAACAAAAGGGATTTATAGGATAGCGTTATGTAAAGATGATAGATTAGCATACCATAATGTAAAGATGACACCCACAAATCAAGAAAATAATTGCAATACTCTTTATAGAAATAAAATCATTATATATACAACGATATTTTACTCAAAATATCCTTGACTTCAATACCCTCTTAAATATTGATAGTTTTTGAAATATCAAGGCCTGAACATATTATACTAAAAATATCACTTGCAACAAATATATTATTGGAGTAAATGGGTATACAAATGAAAGGTAAAAAAATGAGAAAAAACCGATAGTTACTTAACATATCAAGTGATACATTTCCAAAAATTATAAATATCAGAAATGACTATATGAGTATATAACAATTATTTTGGAAAATTTACATTTACTGTTTTTTTACTTCACATACTTGCTTGTTTGGTTTGGCATTAAGAAGCCTCAATCTAATATTTCAATGGTGATTTTGCGGTTTTAGAGGTAATTATGTGATATGAGTTTGTATGTATGCAGTCAAGGTTGTTTGGTGGTGCTGTCGGATGTTGTTCTCTCTCTGGTTATCCTGATAATGAAATTCTCACTTGTAGTTGTCATATGTAGGAAGCCAGCATTCCAGTTTTGGGGTTTGGGTGTTTTTAGAAAATGACAATCGTCTAGTTTCCTTTCCACCATTCTTATTCTATTTTTCTTGTATTTACTTCATTTATATGGATGCATCCAAGAAATTTTCTATAACATAGGACCAGAACCTAGGAAGTGAAAGAAGAATAAAAATTGTGAACAAAGAAGACAGTGAAAGTGCAAACAGAATCTAAGAGAGTAAGCAGGGCAGGACTTAAGGAAGACAAAGGTAAGATTGGGTCCAAGTTGTTGTTCATGCTCCTGTGAGATTTTGGTCTAAATTTCTGTTAATATTGGCTGCTATGTTTTATGTTATAGGGTACTTCCTGGTGAATTGGTAAGTGGATTTGGCTGTACTGGAAGGAAAAAGTACTTGTACAAACATGCCTGGAAATGAATTCTAATTCTTTGACTTTTAGGCAAGGCCACACACAAGTATTTCTTTAGGTCTTTAGGTGTTGGCTGTGTGGTAATGTTTGTTAGCATCATTTGTTAATAATTTTGTGCTTAGGACTGATGTTAATTATAGCTTGATTCTTACCGAACTCCCAAAAAAAAATCAATCCATTTAACATCTGAATTCTGAAGTACATTTATCCATAATTCATTGCTCACTGAATGTTGTAGGGCTCTGATGGGAATCAGTGAAATAGAAGTGAATTTGAGGAGGTTGTTGGCCGCTGCTCCTCAACAGCAAAATCAGGAAAAACTTGTACACATAAGCCTGATGATTTGGGTTGACAAGTTACATTGAAGTTTTGGAGCTTGTGTTAACCTCAGTAAGCTTCAAATCTTTTTAAGTTCCCTTAAAGTTTATGTTCTCATTAATTAGTGACGTTTCATTAAATCTGTTGTATGTTGCTACTTTACGCGAGCAATTAGAACAACTGGATGAAGAGAGGATGCCAGAAGGATTACCAAGGTAATTTGTGCATCTTTTTTTTTAATACAAAGGCAAGCAAAGCTTGATGATTACATGACTACTAACATGATATCACATATGGGTCCTGAGAATACACACTTGACTCTAGATGGAAGAGATCCATACATTCCAAAGGAGATGTCCCAATCTTGACATATTCCTGACTATTGGCGTGAGCCTTACGTGCTAGGAAATCAGCACATCTAAGGCTTTCCATGAAAGCATGAGCAATTTCTAAGTCCCAATCCATATAGATAAGCAATTTGGTAGCCGTTATTGTTAGAGCAAGCGTTTCACCCAAGAGGGGGGTGAATTGGGTGATACTAAAATTTCATTGCAAATATGAAAACTTGACAGTGAATATAATGCAGTAAAGAGTAAGGAGAAATATCACCAAAGTGTACACCGGGAGTTATACTGGTTCGGTCACAACCACTTTGACCTACGTCCAGTCCTCAGAGCTTCTCTGAGAGTTTCACTATAACTTCCAAGATTCAGTGGGTTCTTGGCACCTCAGTACAAGCAAGTTCCTTCGCCTAGACACTCGCTCCCCCTTACAAGTTGTAATCCAATCCCAACTCAAGGTTCCACAACCTTAAGTTATCTCAATAACAAATATTGAGTTTGAATGAAATATCTCTCTTACAGAGTGAATAAGAATCACTAAAGCATAGAAGTACAAGTATAATGCAAAACAGAGTAATGACCTTGATGATACGTTCGTGTGTGTGTTCTTGTTGGTTTGTTTTCTCTGTTTGGATGTTCCCATATATATAGATATGTTTGTGATGACCGTTGAAACATTTTCTTCTCGTCCATTAGAGTGTACGCAGCCACTGTTGACTTTTCCATTATTTGAAAAATATCAGTTTGCGGTAGGTGGCGGTAGGTGATATTTGAACGTTGCATTTGACTTTCCTTAATTGGTAAGATCTCTTCAATGTTTATCTGTAAATATGCTAAGAATACTAATACAATGAAAGGTTAATCATATAGGAAACAAATCAATGAATGTTGGAATGATTTCTAAATTTCTGGACTTGCATACTCAAGTATTCATTAAAGTTTACTTGAGTACATACTCGAGTATCATCGGGAAAACTTTGATAAACTGCAAGTCAATAAGCAAACATAACATTACTCGGGTAGTGCATGAAATAAACAAAATTCAAACCTTTGGAAATACCTGTTTACTCGGGTACTTACTCTGGTAAAGTACACTTTTCTTCATTAGTTACTTGAGTATCAACTCGAGTAAACCTTCAAATCAACTTTAGGTTACTCGATGCTTCACTCCAGTAATGTTGGCAGGATTTCAAGGCCGAGAGCACTTCAAGTTTGATTACCTTGTTACTCAAGTCCTTACTCGAGTAAACATAAATTTTCTGCATAGCTTTACTCGGGTAATGACTTGAAGTTCTCTTCCAATTCATTCTGCATACTCGAGTAGTGGCTTGAAGTTTTTCTTCTAAATAACTCTGCATACTCGAGTAGTAACTTGAAGTGAAGGGTGAGAAAAACATTTCATGTTATTCAAGTAATACCTTCAGGTTTTGCTTACCACAATGAGTTACTCAAGTAGCTCCTCGAGTAACATTGGCAGGGTTGAAAATGCCGAGAGCAACACATTTCTTGAAATAGAGTAACTCGAGTATCATTGGCAGGCCGAGAGAAACTGGAAGTCTTTTGCATGGTTACTCGAGTACCTACTTGAGTAACATTGGCAGGCCGAGAGCAACTCCAAAGGATTTACCTGGTTACTCGAGTAGCTCCTCGAGTAACGTTGGTAGGCCAAGAGCAACTTGAAAACTTTTACCTTATTACTCGAGTATCATTAGCAGGTTACTTGAAGGTGTCTCTGGTTACTTCAAGTTTCTGTCTCATTACTCGAGTATGTACGTACTCGAGTAATGCCTTTGAAAACTTGCTTCTAATCAAGTTTCTCAGCTTTTTCTCTTGGCCTTTCTTCATTACTCCAATGCTTACTTCAAGTGATGATTTTCCCTGTTATTACTTTGTTCAAACTTATTTATTAACCAAATCTTTTTGATAATATTCTTTGTTATCATCAAAACATGAGATCTAACAGTTATGACATCATACAATGGGTGTTCAACCCCACAGTCTACCGATAGTAGATGCATAGCCTGTAATGAATCTGTAAATAGCTTGATCTTCTTTAATCCCAACTGCTTACACAATTGGAGACCCCATTGGATTGCATGGATTTCCGCAGCAGTTGGGAAATTGTTGCCTAACTTCTGTTGAAATCCACATATCCAATTACCTTGATGGTCACGTAACACACCCCCACACGCTGCCTATCCACCAACAATTATAGAACCGTCCACATCAATTCTCACTACACTTGGATCAAGGGGTTGCCAGCGCCCTTGACTCCTCTACGACACTTGGAATATTTGATGATGAAATCTACCATTCTGCACGCCTTCCGACATATGATACATAGACCGGTGAACAATTCCTTTCACGTTTTCTATTATTCCTTCAAACACCTTGTTGCACCGGTGCTTCCATAAGAGCCAACAGATGAAGCTGAACACTCTATGCCATGGCCATCTAGCTGGTGATAAATGCTGTCATAAGCTAGCTTTACACTAAAATTTTCATCCGCTAATCTCCTCCAACAAATCCCGTCATCCTCGATGGCCATAGGTGGGTTGACCATCATGATCCTATCGGCGGCCCAATTGGGAAGAAAAGTTTCCCATTTTGCTCTGTCCCTCTATCCTGACTGAGTAACAAAGGAGCAAACCCGAGCTTCCATGTCTAGAAGGTGCTCATTTCTCTCTATGTAATACTTTAGTGGTCTATCAAGAGGGCCCAATACTCTTGCCTGACCTGGGTATTTCTTCCACTTCTTTAGAGTCTACCAACCCCAATCTTAAATTCATCCCATACTGCCACTATACCACTCCACATAGTCGATTGGTTACACCATTTGTGAACTTGGGGAAATGTATCTATCCCATATGAATATTTCTGACATAGAAACCTAACCCATAAAGTCTCCGGATGAGTCACCATTCTCCAGCACAGTTTCATGAGGAAAACTTTATTTTGACAATGCAGGTCTTTTATTCCTAATCCTCCCTCATTCTTCCTTCTTTTTAAGACATCCCATGCCACTAAATGCATTTTCCTGGAATCTTCATGTTGGTTCCAAAAGAAGTCCCTACTCAATTTTTCGATCAATGCTAATACCCCTTTTGAGATCATAGTAGATTGCATCTGGTACTATGGAATTACTGATAGAATAGATTTAATGTGTACCGTTCTACCTGCCATACTCAAGTATCACCCTTTCCAGCTTGACAGTTTTGAATGTACCTTCTGAATTAGTGGGGCAAAGGTCATCTTGACAATGCATTTTTGCAGAATTGGGACTCCCAAGTATTTCCCAAGATCAGTTGTTAGTCCAATCCCCACCTTCCAGCTCATCTCATATACCCTATTAAAATGGATGTTTATGGACACGAACATTTTTTATTTAATCAAGTTGATCCTATGCCCTGAAACCCGACAAAATAGTTCCATCACTTTCTTCAATTCATCCATCTGCTCAGTATTCGCTTCACAAAATAGGACTAGATCATCTACAAAGAATAGGTGTGAAATTTATGGATCTTTTGATATAGGGAAATCCACTGGCCTTCCTAAACATTGAACCGAGGGCCAGGTATGATCATTAGACCTCACCTTCACCTGATATTTGGGTCGGCCAAGGGCCTAGGATAAAGGCGGGACCCACTTTATTAAAGCAAGTGACACCAATGATCTATTTATTCTAGAGATTCTTAATTGCACCCTTGGTCCATGTTCACTGAACTTTCATTTCCTTACCTTTGTCCTATATATGGTCCTTGAATTCTGGAGATCATAAGTAGAATGAGGTTTTCATTCTGAAGTGACATCGTCGGGGTTTAAACATTTCAATACGACTAATTATTACATATAGCATAATGTAGGAAGAAGATATTCTGTCTTACATATTAGTTTTTGTATTTAGTTCTCTTGGAGTCATTCCATATTAGCAAGTGTACATGCCTTGTGTTGCAGATTTTTTTAATAAAAAATTTCCTCTAGTTGTTTTTGCTGAGTTCTCGTGTATAATTTATTGGAATGGAAATTAAATTGACTTGAGAATACGTTTTCTACATCCTAGAGGTTTGATCATTCCCTCTTAATACTTCTTTTCGTTTATGTAGTCTGAGTTTGTCTACTGCATATGAATCACTTTGTGTATGTATAATTTGGTCATTTAGGGTTTCAAAGGTTATGCTGGATAATTATTCAGAATAAATTGAAGCCGTTGCTTCCAAACTAGCTAATCCGTTGGTACGTGTTTATTGTTCTTTTTGTAATGGATCTTTCAGAAAGGTTTATGTTTGTACTATTCAAACATATGAAATTTGAGAGAGTTTGTTGAGTGTAAGCTTGAAGTATTTTTGTTCGTACCATTTAAATGAACAAAATATTTCATTAAAAAAGGGATTTGTTTCAGAAAAATCTTTGGCAATGGTTTGAGAAGGAAACATTGTTTTATTAAAATTTTGTTGTGAGGCAACATATCATTGCAACTGCCAACCTACCATATGGAATAGGAGTATGATAGTAAAGTAAGTGTTGGGCTCAGAAAAAGAAGGGGAAGGTAAGTATCATTTGATAAAGAATGATAGTATACTCAATTGATTTACTGTTCTTGCTACTCAGCCTGACATGCAAGCATCTAAGCAGGACCTTAAAGTAATTTCTGTTAAAGAACACTGATCTATTGTCCAGAAAAAAAAAAGAACACTGAATAAATTATACACGTACACTTGCTCATATCGAATGATTCCAAGAGGACTAAATACAAAAAATAATTAAGACTGAATATCTTCTTCCCACATTATGCTATGTGTAATAATTAGTCCTATGGAAATGTTTAAAACCTAATGAAGTCACTTCAGAATGAAAACCTCATTCTACTTATGATCTCTAGAATTCAAGGACCATAAATAGGGCAAAACAAAGGTGAGGAAAGGAAAGTTCAGAGAGCATGGGACAAGGGTGAAATTAAGAATCTCTAGAATAAACAGATCATTGGTGAGATTAAAGAAGATTGTAGATCAAAAGATGTACAAATTACCTTGATAATCCTTCTGACGTCTTCTCCATCCAGTTGTTCCAATTGCTCACGTAAAGTAGCAACATACAATAGATTCAATAAAATGTCTCTAATTAATGAGAACATAAACTTTAAGGGAACTTAAAAGAGCCTACTGGGGTTGACACTAGCTCCAAAACTTCAACGTAACTTGTCAACCCAAATCTTCAGACTTACGTGTACAAGTTTTGCCTAATTTTGCTTTTGAGGAGCAGCGGCCAACAACCTCCTCAAGTTCACTTCTATTTCACTGATTCCCATCAGAACCCTACAACAATCAGTGAGTAGTGAATTATGGATAAATGTACTTCAGAATTCAGATGTTAAATGGATTCTTTTGGGGGTTCTGTATGAATCAAGCTATAATTAACATCAGTCCTAAGCACAAAAATGTTAACAAATAATGCAAACAAATATTACAACACAGCCAACACCTAAAGACCTAAAGAAATACTTATATGTAGCCTTGCCTAAAAATCAAAGAATTAGAATTCATTTCCAGGCATGTTTGTACAAGTACTTTTTCCTTCTATTACAATCAAATCCACTTACCAATTCACCAGGAAATACCCTATAACATAAAACATAGAAGCCAACATTAATAGAAAGTTAGACCAAATTTTTACAGGAGTGTGAACAACAACTTGGACCCGATCTTACCTTTGTCTTCCTTAAGTCCTGCCTCGCTTGCGCTCTTCGATTCGGTTTGCA
This sequence comes from Inga leiocalycina, assembly GCA_963242795.1. Taxonomy (NCBI): domain Eukaryota; kingdom Viridiplantae; phylum Streptophyta; class Magnoliopsida; order Fabales; family Fabaceae; genus Inga; species Inga leiocalycina. The sequence goes on from OY725324.1 coordinate 26,518,247, forward strand.
CTTTCACTGTCTTCTCCATTCACAATTTTTATTCTTCTTTCGACTTCCCAGATTTTGGTCCTATGTTATGGAAAATTTCTTTAATGCATCTCTAGAAATGAAGTAAATGCAAGAAAAACAGAATAGAAATGGTGGAAAGGAAAATAGACGATTGTCATTATCTACAAACACCCAAACCCCAAAACTAGAATGCTCGCTTCCCACATATGACAATGACAAGTGAGAATTTCATTATCAAGATAACCAGAGAGAGAACAACATTTGACAACACCACCGAACAACCTTGACTGCATACATTCAAACTCATATCACCTAATTACCTCTAAAACCGTGAAATCACCATTGAAAAATTAGACTAAGGCTTCTTAATGCCAATCCAAGCAAGCAAGAATGTGAAGTAAAAGAAAAACAATTAATGTAAAAAAAAAATTAATGGGCCCTTAGTTACGCACAGAAGAAATCAAAATTGAAGCCGATGAATAAATAAAGATCAGATGGTAGTGATCATTATTGATTTCCTGTGGAGCGCGCCAAACATTACCTATGATTTTTATAACTTGCTTATGAAAAGCTATCAGTCAAGCACCAAAGAAATCAAAGTTAAAGACGAAGAAGAAGCGGAAATGGTTGTATTTAGTACAATTGTTTTATTAGAATAGTCTTACTCCTGACTTTCTCATCATCATTCCATCTATTTTTAAATCTCCAATTTATTTAGCTAGTACTTATAATGAATCCAATTTTATTTTTGATGAATGATATAAATATTTGCCTTCTTTTCACTGCTTCTTTGAATTGTAGGTTGCTGGAGCTGTGTTAAACGAGATGAAGAAAGTAACTCAAATGAGTAAAATCATGAACGTAGAATCAAGCCTGAGGAACCTTGCAACAACCAGCATTACGCAGGCCCGAACATACACCTTAGGAGGTAAAGTTTCAGATAATAAAAGAATTAATGACAAGAGGGGGAGAAAGAAATAATTACTTCATTTGTTGAACGAGTCGTTTCTCTATGTAGCTTGGGATGCGTGTAATGGTGCACCAAATCGGAGCTGGTGCATGAAAGCACGATTACATTCTTCTCAAAGTGAAGATTGAGGTTTCATTACAACCGTCTAGTTCTGACCTTTTAGGATTGATAGGGTGTAAACTGATTAACAATGGCATAAAACTATAGAACAATTGTTTCTACAATATTTTATATAAAAAATTATAAAAAGGTCCATATCACATAATAGCTCCAAGAATCTCTCTATTTCATACATGAATTACAGCTCTGCTTCACAAAGTAAGAACCTTGTTTGAGGATGACAACCTTTCCAATGAAATCTCTAATCAAATTGTATTTTGTCAAATGTATTCTCCACCATATTCCATTAGTGGACGATGACTTCTAGCCCATTGTGATGTCTAAATTAGATAACTCCTAAGACGTAGATGCATCAGCAACATGTTATAAATGATATCTAGGTCAAATTTGGGTTGATGTGGCTCAATGTGTCAGTGAGGATGCTAGGCCCTTGGTAGATATTACAAATAATATTAGAGTCTGGTTCGAGTCGATTGCTAGGCCTGTCAAGAGTGGAGTGTATTTTACATGTGTAGTTTGGATGTGGTAGTATCAGAGCCAAGTTTGAGACTGGGTCCACACAAAGGATGCTGCAAATGATATCAAAGTCAGGATCGATTAGGTATGGTGGTATCAGAGCCCAGTTTGGGGCGATGTGTGAAAAGGTGTCATAGATAAATTCGGATTGATCCTTAGGCCCATAAGCAGACAATATGACTTTTGTATACTTATAGGTGCCACAATCCCTAATAAGCCCAGCATTCCAGCCTAGCTCTAATACCACCACACCCGTACCCGTGTAATAGACACTCCATGTAGGGGTGGAATGTCTATTACACTGGTGGTGTGGGTGCAGTGGTATCAGAGTTAGGATTGACAGGGTGTAAACTGATTAACAATGGTACAAAACTATAAAACAATTGCATCTATAACTTTTTATATAAAAAATTATAAAAAGGCCCATTTCAGATAATAGCTCTCCAAGAATCTCTTTATTTTAAGCTTGTATTGTGGCTCTGTTTCACATAGTAAGAACCCTGTTTGAAGATGACAACCTTTCCAATGAAATCTCTAATCCAATTGTATTTTGTCAAATGTATTGTCCACCCTATTCCATCAGTGGATGATGACTTCTAGCTCATTGTGATGTCTAAATTCGATAACTCCTTAGAAGTAGACGCATCAACAACATGTTACAAATGATATTTGGGCTAAGTTTGAATTGATGTGGCTTGATATGTCAGCGAGGATGCTAGGCCTTTGATAAATGTTACAAATAGCATTAGAATCTGGTTCAAATCGATTGCTATAACTGATAGCAGCTTACTTATTGGAAGAAATAATTATACTCCTTCAGTCCTTAATATATATATATATAATTGATTTATACATATATATATATATATATATATTAATATTTATAATCGAGTGCTATAATTGATTAATATATATATAATCTATTTGGGGAGTTGATCTTAATATTAAATATAAGACATATTTTTTATATTTATCAAGCTTTTTCTAATTTATCTTTATTGATGCTCCTTCAACAATAAACAAGGAGCAAAGGGAATGAGGTAATTAAGGAATACATATCATATTAACTAACTTCCTTAATCTAATTAAATTATATAAATATTTTGTATATATTAAAGACTAGAGAGGTAGTAGAATTCACTATTCTATTTCTTGAAAAAAGAAAAAATATATATAACAACAGAAGAGATATAAAAAGAAATGCGAGACAATTCGTAGGACTATGTGGTTAACAATGAAGATTTAAAGAAATTAAATTTCATTTCAAATATTGGAAATAAAAGAAATTAGGGCAAAATGAACAACCAAATCATATAGTTATGTTAATTGATTATAGATTAAAAATGCTTTATCAATAATGTATGAGTAAAATACTCTTCCCTCCTTAGTTTGGGTTCACTTAGAATCCTTTATCTTATTTTCTTCTCATAATCTCATCTCCACCATCAAATTTAAAAAAAATCAAATGGTTCATATTTTATATTTTATAAAAATCTTGTTTTAAATATAAATAAATAAATTTAAAATGTTAAAATATGATCTACACAGTTCATAACTACAATACAAATAAAATTTAAAAATTTAAATTATAAAATACTATAATAATAATTTTAGAAACTATTAAATTTAAATCATTTATTTTTTAATCTGATAATGGAGATGAGATTCTAAGAAGAAAAAAACAAAATGGATTCTCAAAGTATTCTCTTCGCTTACCTCCCTTTTATATTGCTTTAATTATGTTAATCTCCCTTCTATTTTAAAAACATACAATTAATTCCAAATAGATAACGTCATTAAGAATATTCCAAAAATATTTTTTAATTAAAATTTTTATTAAAATAATTTTTATTTATTAATTTACCATTCATGATACTAAATTTCTGTTTTTGGCAAAAATTATTCATGGGTTTCTTTTTGAGAAATACTTACATACTCTCAGAGCCCGTTTAGTTCAACCCCATTACCACCTGCAATGCAATGTAATGTAATGCGGATGCAATGCAATTAGAATTACTAGGATAATGTTTGGTAAGCTTTTAGAAGGGGGTGCAATGAGTTATTTTATAATAATGTTTTAAAATTAATATATATTTAGAAGACCAATTTACCCTTAATTCATAGGCTCATGCGTTGATTCTTCTTCTTTTTTCACAACCCTATCAGCAGCAACCATTTCTCTCACATAAGCTAAGGAGGACCAATACTGATGTGGGGAAGATGATGGCGGAGGGGACGAGCCAGGCGGAGGGGACTCCGATGGCCGAGTGAACGGCGGTGGCTAAGGATGAGTAAGGAGGTGTTTTTTATGCATGTACAATGAAGATATCCGTTTATATTTTATAAGTAAATATATCTTTCCAACAAAGGCCAACAGGATTAACTACTTGACTGGAAGATCTAGCCTTTTTCAATGTTCAACAGCTTCCTCTAGCTGCGAAGCTACAGTAATTCCGCTTCAGTTAAGTAAATTGTACTATTTTTTTAATGTTCTAAAGCAACATTAAGTTGGGAATAAAGTAGATTTTCAATATACATCAACTCAAGAGAAGCTGATCCCAGTCAATCGATTCCCAGTGTGTTCCACGATTTGATTTGATTTAGCTTTTCTTTTTTAGCTTGAATGAGCTGAGAGGATTTACACTAGATTTGCCTTGAGTTGCCTGTAAGGCAGAGAAGGCACAGATGGAGACTTTTCTAAATGAGAACTTTGTGGATATGAAGCCTACGAACTCGTCTGAGGAGGCACTTCAGCGATGGAGAAAACTTTATTGGCTTGTGAAAAACTGAAAGAGGAGATTTTGCTTCACTGCCAATCTCTCCAAACGATTCGAACTGGAAGCTATAAGACACTCTACTCAGGTTTTTTCTTGTATACTTCCCCCCTTCATTTTTATGACTGGTCTGAAAATTTGAGGGGAGGCTTAGAAGGAATCACATGCCTTGTCTTATTCTCATGAAGAAGACAAGCAGGGTAAAATAGTATCAGGGTTCAGCACTGTTTCTATTTTAGCTCCTATTCCTCTTCCCAATCCCAACAAATTGTTCACAATGTCTATAAATCTGAATGGCTCTTTTGCTTTGTTGCCTTATCTGTTAATGGATTTTTTATTTTGTTTATATGATTCACATTGGTTTATATGATTCACTACTCAATTCAAATAGAATGGACACTACTAGAAAAAATGATTTTAACGTCCCTTTTTTTGGCCTTTTAACGTCTGAAAAATGAGGGACGTCTATCTGAGGGTCATGGAAAAAAACGTCAATAATATCCGTAAAATAGGGGACGTCTAAAGGCAGACTTTAGACGTCCCCAGTCTTACAAGTGATACTCTAATTCCTGGCCCACAATCCCTGTAGGCATATGCAAATCAATCTAGCGAATGCCTTTATAGATATGCTCAGTCATGCTAAAAAGGGCCATTTCTCTGCTTCCTGCTCGTTCTTTTAGAACATAAAAAACATATTGTTAGTAGGATGTCAACACATCTCAAGTAAAAGTGAGGTAGCTCCATACCATTAGAGGTGTTGGTGGTAACAAGCCAATAAGATGTACAGGCCAAAGGATGAAAGATCTTCTTGCCTGAGCTATCGTGGCAACCTCATCATTAGGAATAGGGATGGTTGTACCTTCTTCCCCCTCTCGAACACACGTCACAGTCACCCTACATAAATGCTATGGAATTTGCTGATTATGGTGGGTAGTAGCTTCTGTGTGAACGAGAGCATCTGCAACTACACGCAGCACTGGTGTAATATCCCAAATTCTGAGACTTGAGGCTAGAGAATAAGCCTGAGATTAGTGGATTGCTAAGCCCCGGTTTAGCAAGATCCCAAATTGTGATTAAGGGATAATGACTCCAAAAGTGGAAGTGGTTAGTGATAAATAAACCCTTTTGGAGATTATGGTGTGATTTGGCACCCGATGTGATTCGTATGTGCTGTGAGTAGCGCCAAAACCCTGTATTTAAGCTCAATTATGGATTAACATCTAAATTGACTTAAAATAGAGGGAAGGCGCATATTGTGGCTAAATGAAAAGATGTGAAGTGTTGGTGGTGATTCAAGAGGAATTACCGTAATCAGGGGCAAAACGGTAAAGTTATCGACCAGTTGATCGGTTACCGAAGAGAAAAGTCACTGGTAACTTTAAGATCAATGGTTGAGATTGATTTGTGTAGAGATCAAAGGGCAGAATCATGTGTATGTGTGTGCATGTGAGCTCATGGTTGATGGAACAAGATTGAGACAAGTGGCAAAATATGGACCTTTGGATTGGGTCAAGATGTCAAACTCTTCCCTCTCTCCTTTCTTCCCTTTTAGGTCGGTTTTAGTGGCCAAAAAACTGACTTGCTTCATCATTTAATCATTCTCATCTCTCTCTTGTCCTCCATGAACGTCCAAAGCTAAGGGAAGGAAGAGAAAAGAAAAGGTGAGATTTTGGTTGGCTTCTTGTCCTCTAATGCTCAATTCATCTTCTATAAAGTTGTTCATAGTGATGAGAGCTTCATCTCTATGGTTTTAGATTTGTGAGAGGAGGTGTTTTGTTGCTTGAGAAAAAGTGGAAAGATGAAGAATCAAGAAATTGGTTTGGGAAAGAGGAAGAGGTGAGCATTTGCTTCATGTTGATCTAAGTCTTGTGACTTTTGGTTAAGTATTGTGATTTGTGAATTTTGCCCTGATTTTATGGTATTTTCGTGTGGAATGTGAATGGTGGAATTGGATGTTGTTTTGTGTTGAAAATGATGTCATGTTGTGGTATTTAATCATTGGAATTGGTTTGAATTGGATTGGATACAATGGTTGCAAAACTGGAAATTCTGTCCAGTGAGAATTCTGTCTGGGCAGTCTGTTTGTGTTGCTGTTTTGAATGGGAAAATGATGTTAGAAAATTCTGAAACTTTCCAGTCTTGAAGTTCACATCTTAAGCTTTAAAATGGACATATAATATGTGTCATTTCGTTTTGTGAACTGGGATTTATGTTTGCCCAAAGTTTGAGGACGAAACTGGATTCTGTTTTGGAGCCATGTTGGATTTTGTGTAAATCTGGACTTGTGTGGTGATTCCCAGTATTGGTCAATATTTTTCCTGTGTATAGGACTTGAATAGCTTTCATTTGGCTTTGGGATCACCTCATTTCTATTTTTTTGGAATTAGTTATAATTTTTGGAAGTTCAGCCAAGAAACTGGGTTTTCTGGGCCGCAGCCCATGGATTCTGTGCCGTAGCCCAAATGTTTCTGGGCAGTTTTGGGCCGTAGCCCATGGATTTTGGGCCGCGGCCCACCCCTAAAAGTCAGCATTTTAGATTTTTAAAAGGTGATCTTTGGTCAAGTGTTTCCCAAGCCTTTAGGCATATGTTTAGGCTTTGATTAGCCACCTAAAGGTGTTAAATGATAACCAACTTAAGTGTTGGAGAGTTACGGAATTGGAAAAGGGATTAACCCTATATCCTTGTTTGGTTATAGGCTTTGATGTTCGCCTGGACGTGATTCGGTATTTGTTCTGATCGCGAGTAAGCGGAGCTGGAGCATACGTGGAAAGAGGGTAGGGAACTTACCTCTTTTGCATGCTTTGATATTTGTGTTTGTGTTTTGATGCATGTATTGCTTTGCTTGATTATGTGAAACATGTATGAATGATTGTAGCTCTGTTTCTAATTATGCTATGGCCATGAGTATGTTGTTGAAACATTGAGCACGCAGATATGTCATTATATGAACATGAGATATGTATTGCAAGCATGTCATGCATTAAACACATATCATACATGCATTTAGGTATTTGTTTCCTACTGAGATTCTCTAGAATCTCACCCTCCCCTATCAACCATTTCAGACAGGGTAGGTGGATCGAGGATGGAGCAAGCAGTCAAGGGCGGCTAGGGCTCCCATTGGAGTTTAGTTGTGATAGTTGGTTATCATAAATGGGATTATTTGTATTCGTGTTTGGATAAAGGTTGTATACATATTATGGAATGTATATTTGAATATATGTTTGGATGAGAATATTTGATTATGTATTTGAAATAAGTTATTGGATATTTGTATATGTATGAGAAAGATTTGTGTAATCCCCATATGAGGGCTTGTAGGGGCGAATATGCCCTATAAGGCTTTGAGTTAATGTATGGAACCCGGGATTGCCGGGATTATTTTGTGTACTCTGATTTGTTATGAATGTGATATTCCACGTAGTAATTGTATTTGAAAAGTGATTATGAGACCAGGTCTAAATGATTTCGAACTGTATTTATGAAAACCCTCTCATGAGATGGGTTAGTAAATGTTATTGGTTTATTATTGGTCTCTATTTCACTTTAATCGCGTATTTCGGATATAATTACGGCAGGGGGTTACAACTGGGGCATCCAAAGAGAGGATGGCAGGTTCTCCCTGCACTGGAGTGGGAGAAGGGTCACCAAGTGGTTCCTCCGCCGAGTTGTAACTTCCTTTGGTGCTGTGAAAGGCCGGGGATGAATGGGTTCTTCGCTCGGTAGTTGCCATCTGCGATTCAAACATCTTCATCATTTCAGCTCGTAGCTCAGGCATCAGCTTAAGACGTAGCTCTAGCAACAGCTCTTATCGGAGCTTGTCGTGAAGGTTGGCCTCTAGCTCTTGTGAAACTTCCTAACGAATCTTGGCAACAAGCTCCCTACTGGGTTCAGCTTGTGACGAATAAGGATGTGAGGCTCTGCCAAAATACTTCGCGACACGAACTCCCCCTGCCTCCCCTCGAACATGACCAGGGTGATCTGCCTTCCCAATCGCCATTGACAAGATGTCCATCAATCCACTTGGAGTGAACAAACCTTGGCCACTATGATCTTCCAGTTCATCCTACAGCATAAAAGTTATCGTAAATGAAAATTAAGCACTCCCAATATGAAAAAATAACTTTGTACTTATGCTCTAACTACTTACAATTCTTGCGGCAACCTCAGCAACAGTCGGATTTACGTACTTCCCACCCTTAAGCCTCCCTGCTTTCCATTTTTTATGACGTGGAGGAGGTGGCCGGGACTGGACCACAACGGTAGGATCTGATGTGGCTGCTTCCTTCAATTTCTCCAACTCTTCTGCCATCATCTTTTGCTCAAGCTTCTGATAACCACCACGAGACATGCAATGTTGATAGTTATTAGCTGCTTGCCTCTCTACATTTGCTGCACTTAATGCCTGTGAAAGGAAAACAACGAACACCGAATCAATAATGTCAACTATATTCAAATAAAACACTATGATGACATAAATCTTACCAAAAAGTTTGGATCTTCTCGTGATGCCATAAACAACCTCCAGTCCTCTGGAGACAAAAACGTATACTCATGACATGGATCCTGACCCCTCAGGTCCCCTCGAATGTAATCTCGTGTAAGCCTGCTCTTGAAATCTTTCCATCGTAGATGAACCTCCGTCATCCACTCCTTGTACATCTCCGTAGTGTCAGGGACATCATAGGTTTGCTGCAAGGTAAAAACATAAGTTAATTATATTTGAAGCCATAGGAATAAAGATATATATGCAGATGTATTGAAACTTATATACCAAAAGTTGATGCCAAATCAAGTCTTTGGTTTTTGGTAGAACCAACTTCCAACTATCATAGGTAATGCGAACTTTGCTTCGAGCCAAAAAACCTAAGTAGCTAATGAAATGGTCTTCCTCCGGACCAATTGGTTTCATATTTTCATTAAAGTCAATATGCAACCTCTCCTGTTAATGGTGATGACGTGCTACCAATGCAGGCATTTTTATACTACCTCTGACCCTTCTTCTCGCAACCGGTTCAGGTCTCACATTAGGTTCAGGCCTATGCATTTCATTGTCCCTATCACTTTGTGAGTCACCAGAATTGTCCATATTCCTGTAAGCACAAACATAATTGTCAGATAGGTTAATAAATTGTAAGTAAATGAATAAACTAACTAGTTATAAAACAAACAACACACATTACTATTTTTTAAGTTAAGCTCTTATTCTAGATTGTTTCCCATATTCCTTCACCATAATCATTTCTCACAGCATATTCTTCATCATCTACCAATTCTACTTCACTTGTTATAGGTAGATTAATTGTGAAAGGTGGTATGTCGTCAAGGTTGAAGGTTGGATCACCATGCTTCTGTTTTTTACTTTGAAGTACAATGGAAATTTTTTTTATTTGCGGGATCTGTGACATAAAACACTTGTTTCTCCTGGCTTGCTAGAATGAAGGGCTCATCCCTATAACCTACTCTTTCAAGATCAACTGAGACAAATCCAAATTATTGATCTATTACCACAGCATTATTGCTAACCCACTTACATTTGAATAAAGCAACTTTGAACTTGTTGTAAGTGATTTCCCATATTTCTTCTATTACTCCATAATAGGCCATAGATGTTAATATGGGGTTTTTGTCTTTCGAACTATAAAAGTGCATGGCTTTAGCTTCTACCATTACCCCACTATTTTGCATGGTACTTCTATCATCTTGGTCTTTTATGTAGAAAGAATACCCATTTATATCATAACCGCTCCAAGTAATGATCTGAAATAAAGGCCCCCAGGCTAGCCACTCTATTGTCTCAAACACACCGGTCTCATGCAAAACCTTTTCCTCAAACCACTGAATGAATGTCTTGTTTTTCTCAATAGTAATCTGCATGTCATTCTTCCTCGGATTCATGTTCTTCAATCTCTTTCTATGTTCATCTATGTACGGTTGAATTTCTACCATGTTATTCAGGATATAAAGGTGTGCTTGCAACACCTCTTCAAGAGGCATAGTCTTCACTTTCAGTCCTTGTGTTCCCTTGCTCCTCCCCTCTTCATGCCGAGATTGTTCCTTCTTCCCTGATAGATAATCGCTGCAGAAGTCCAAGCCTCTTCAACAACATACCTTTCAACTATTGAGGCTTCTGGTCGATAGGGATTTTTAGAGTACCCTTTTAAGATCTTCATGTATCGCTCGAAAGGGTACATCCACCTCAGGTAAACTGGACCACAGAGCCTTACCTCCCTTACCAAATGAACTATCAAATGCACCATTATATCAAAAAACGAAGAAGGAAAGTGCATCTCTAATTGGGATAATATAATATAACCCTCAGCTTCCAGTTCATCCAGCTTTTCAGTGTCAATGACTTTGTTACAGATAGCATTAAAGAAAACACACAATCTTGTCACAGTGCTTCGAACTTCATCTTTCATAATGCTTCTAATAGCTACTGGTAACAATTGTTGCATCAACACATGATAATCATGGGACTTCATTCCCACTAACTTCAAATTGTCCATTGACACACACCTTCTCACATTCGTAGAATATCCTTGTGGTACCTTAATTTCATGCAAACACCCACACAAACTTCATTTCTCCGCTTTTGATAGTGTATGCGGTGCTGGCTTCATGTATGCCCTCCTACCATCATCTCTTAGCTGTGGATGTAATCGTTCTCTTATTCTCATATCAATAAGGTCTAGTCTCGCACTAATCCCATCCTTGGTCTTCCTTGGAATATGCAAAAGCGTACTGACAAGGCTATCACAAACGTTTTTCTCCACATGCATTACATCAATATTGTGTATCATGTCAAGACTACGCCAATATGGAAGATCAAAGAAAATTGATCTCTTCTTCCATATGTTATTCTCACCCGAAGTCTTCTGATTCTTACCGAGTAAGACATTGATACGTTCAACTCGACTGTAAACTTCCTCTCCGGTTAATGCCTTTGGAGTCATTCCATACTCCGGCAAGCCGTTAAAATGCTTTCTTAACCAACGATACGGGTGGAACCTAGGAAGGAACCTCCTTTGACCAAGGTAGACTGTTTTTCTTCCATGTTTAAGTTGGTGGAAGTGAGTGTCTACTTCACATATAGGACATGCTTTATGCCCCTTCACACTGTACCCTGAGAGATTTTCGTATACAGGGAAGTCATTTGTCATGGTGAAAATCATTGCACGTAGCTTGAAAGACTCATTCTTATATGCATCAAACACATCTACGCCTTCCACCCACAACTTCTTCAAGCCCTCAATCAAAGGCGCCAAGTAGACATCGATATCATTTCCTAGCTGTTTTGGTCCAGAAATCATCATAGAAAGCATCACATACTTCTGTTTCATACAAAGCCACGGAGGCAAGTTGTATATTACAAGGAGTACTGGCCACGCACTGTGTGTGCTATTAAGAGTTCCATACTAATTGATGCTATCTGTACAAAGCCCAAGCCGAAGGTTTATCAGCTCGCTGCCAAATTCAGGGAACATTTCATCTATTTTCTTCCATTGTGGAGAGTCAGCCAGGTACTGAAGATATTTTCCGTCGGATATTCTATCATCCGAATGCTATCTCAACTTCTTCGCTTTTTTTGTAGTCCCAAACAAACACTTAAAGCGCGGTATTCTTGGAAGATACCACAGAACCTTTATAGGTTGCCTTTTAGTTGTCGCATCGCCACAACCACCATTTTTCCTCACTTTGTATCGTGCAGTTTGACACTTAGGGCACTCACTCAGACCTTTATACTCATTTCTGTACAGTACACAGTCATTAGGGCAAGCGTGAAGCTTTTTATACTCTACACCCATCGTAGATAGGATTTTTTTGGCCTCATACATACGATTTGGAAGCACATTATCATCCTGAAACATATCACACAACAGTTCAAGCAGCAATATGAAACTACTATCGGTCCACCCACAAGTTGCTTTTAAGTTCACTAAATGTAATGTTCCTGTCAGCCATGTGTATTTACTCCCTGGGTACAACGGAGTCTCTGCATCACTCCGCAGGCTGTCATATTCATGCGACTGCACAAAGGATTCTACCTCAACATCATAAATCATTCTCTCCATTGTATCTTCATCTATGACATCCACAGCTTCCTTCTTGTGCGATGGACAATCAGTTACTTCCTCACCATGCCATATCTACCTTGTATATTGAAGATTTATTCCATCACAAAGTAGGTGATCCCTTATAACTTCAACATCCCGTCTTCTCTCATTTAAACAATTGACACAAGGACAAAAATACATGCCATTTCTGGCTAGAGCATTCCTTCTAGCATATTCAATAAACTTTTCAACCCCATTCTCATATTCTTCACTTGTTTTCAAAGCATTCATCCAACTATGATCCATTTTATTACGACCTACGTCATTCCCATTTACACTCAAGTTAAGAATAATTTCCAACACTAGGAATGCCATTTACTTTTTTGTTTTTCAAAATTTTGACAACATTTCTCCTTAAAAGTGAGACATCCCAAAATCAAAATAACAAACAATCTCAGCTTAATTTAAATGAAACAAAAATTTAGCTTCTAGCACCAAGCACAACATAATACACTTATATTTTACCAACCAAATTATTAAATCAGATATGTACCATGAGTGAGATATGTGACATCGAAAAATTCTTCCCAAGTTTAATTAGCGAATGGCAAATCTCAACAGCAATATTATATTTTTCTTCCACACAACAATTTTTGATTCAGAAGTGTTCCAAGATTGATCACAGCAATGAAGTTCCAAAAATCCTAAGTCACAAATGGAATAGGTTTATGACAACAAATTAAAGTGGAACTCGAACAATTAATTCACACTCTAGGAGTCAATGATAGCAAGCAAATTCTAGCACTAAGTTACAACATGATTATTTATGTGTGTGTCTATACTAAGTATATATATTAATGTCTAGATTAATTTCTACCAAATTCTAGCACCAAGTTACACTAAGATTATTTATATTAATGTCTACACTAAGTTACAACAAGATTATTTATAACAAGATTGCCTAATTCTAGCACTAAATATATATATTAATGTGTGTGTCTTATGGCACAAAAAAATTAATGTGTGTGTCTACAAGATTATTCTTTTTTATTTTTTTAGTTTCTCTTTATTCTTTATTCTTTTCTCCTTTCTTTTCCTTTCTCTACTAATTAAAAAGCATTATCATATGCCAAATTCTTTTCTTTTCCTTTTCGTCACTTTGATTCAGACAATTTGTGAGATAATCACTTAGGAACCATATGTAAATGTACTAAAATGCAATCTATCTCTGTATTATTTTTAAAGGATTAGCTCACTGTTACAAAGAATCCACAATTGTATAACCAAAACAAGTGCGAAAATGAACCAATTCTGTCAAATAACAGTATAAGAGAATGCAGAAAAGCAAAAGGTGTAAAGGAAAGAAATATCAGCGAAAAAGAAAAGAATAATCAGAGAGAAAATGCTAACCTATAGCTGAAACTTTAGAGGAGGCCGACGGTGGAGAGGAGATCGAATGGGTAAAAAACTCTGCAAACCCAAAGCAAAGAAGGTGGTGACGGAGGTGAAGCTTTGGAGAAAGAAAAAACCAAGAAAGGGAGAGGAGACCGAATGGGGACGGAGTGATGAAGTTGGGAGGAGAGATGCAGCAGGGGAGTGAATGGGGATGGAGAAAGAAGGGAAAAAAGAAGTAGAGAGGAGACTGAATGAAGACGGAGATCGAGATGCAGCAGGGGAGTAATTGAGTAAAGTGGGAGGAGAGATAGATGCAGCAGGGAAGTAGGAAGGAGTCTGACATACTCACATGCATAGGTCATTTCAATTCTGGTGCATGTAAGTGAGTTTCAACGTCCCCAACAGTTTCTGGGGACGTCTAAAGACTACCTTTAGACGTCCCCATAATTTCTTGGGACGTTTAAAGGTAGTCTTTAGACATCCCCAGAACTGTTGGGGATGTCTAAAGGTTAGCTTTTAGATGTCCCCAGCTCTTCTGGGGATGTCTAAAGTTTTTATTTTTCTTTTTTTTATGACATTTAAAGGTCTTTAGACGTCCCCATTTTTACTGGGGACGTCTAAAACACTACCTGACAGCTCTAGGCTCAAATTTTAATTATTTCAGGCCCACCAACCTTTATAATTTAAACCTGACCATATTTTGGACGTCCCTTTTTTAAAAAGGGACGTCCTTTAAGGTAGTTGTAGGTATGTTCTGTAGTAGTGGGAAAGTTGGGCTGGTCTTGAGTAATTAATGAACTGCATGATCTTACTGATATTCTAATACATATGGAATGTGCCCTTACTCTACTCCACAAGTTGCTTATATGGAGGATAAAAATTTGGTGTTTACGTTAATTGTTGTTTGATGCTCCTTTTCGGATGGAGTAAAGACTCAAAGCACTTAAATCATATTCAAGTTATGCAAATGCCCCCTATCAATTTTTGGATAACTAAATTCGAAAGGTTTTCTCCAATAGCAACATTTAAAATCGCGGAAAATGTAATAGTCTCCTACTTTTTACATTGTATAGTAGCAATAAAAGAGTTAATAAGAGTTCCATTTTTACATTATATATACATGATATCTTTCACTTCCCATGGTCCAATTTCATCCCTCAAAACATCAAACAAACTGTCATTGTCTATGGGGATCAGGACAAGCCAGCTCTCAACACTTATCCAGATTTAGCACTAATCGTACGTGCATTTGAGATATTTTCTCATATACATTGCTTCTTTTTCAGAAATGTCAATATGCAGCTTTAATTCTTTATGATGTCATAAAACTTGTTTAAATTGTTCTTAGATTAGATCAACAATTTCATATGTGCGTGTTTTTCTCGGATACGGCTTCTCTCCTATACTTTTACAGTCCGCTGCCCTCCTTTACCTTTAAACTGCGCCATTTTGGTGCAAACCACTGCACCAAGTTTTTGAAAAACACTATTCAATATCCTAATGTATTTTTTCAATACCAATCAGTTCCCTAAAATATTTTTTCAATATCTTAAAATAATTTTTCAGTATTATCCAGTATTTTGAAAAACACTATTCAACATCTTGAAGTATTTTTTCAGTATGAGTCAGTTTACTAAAATAATTTTTCAGTATTATCCAATATCCTGAAGTATCTTTTTAGTGTCATTTAATACTCTGAAATATTTTTGGTGCAATATTTTAGGATGTTGAATGCACTAAAAATTAGTTCAGGTGCACCAAAAATATTTCAGAGTACTGACTAACAATAAAAAAATACATCAGGATATAGGATAATACTAAAAAATTATTTCAGGATCTTGAAAAAATATTTTAGGGAACTGATTGGTACTGAAAAAATACTTCATGATGTTGAATAGTGTTTTTCAAAATACTTTAATATACTGGATAATACTGAAAAATTATTTTAGGATCTTGAAAAAATATTTTAGGGAACTGACTAGTACTGAAAAAATACATTAGGATGTTGAATAGTGTTTTTAAAAAACTTGGTGCAGTGTTTTTCGCCAAAATGGCGCAATTTAAAGGTAAAGGAGGACAGCGGACAGTAAAAGTATCGGAGAGAAGCCGCATCCGTTTTTCTCTTGCTTTAATATGAAATTTATTATCTGTCGTGTCCTGTGGTAGATATGTCATGTTTCCAAGGATTATTTTTCTGTCCTGAGGCAGTTTCTTTGTTGCTTTACAACTTCTACATATATAATATAAGTCCTCCAGGGCACGAGGTCTATAAGTTGATTGATTTGAGTGTATTATTTATTGCATTCTTGATTGAATACTATTATTTACATCATGCCTCCTCTAGAACTTCCACAAGAGTTATTGGAAATAGTGTATAGTTCAAATAGCTGGTGCATATATCCTTACTTAGCTTATCTAAATGTGCTTCTCTTAGCTTATCATTGGCTGCCAGATCAAGAGGAAAAGGGCTGCTGACAACATATCTTGATGCAAATAGTGTTTTCCTGTATTTAACTATTTATTAATTACTAATTATTACTAATTTACTAATCCTATGAACTATTTCCCTGTACAGGCTTGGTGCAGTGATGTGTATGGGGGTAATAGCTGGTGCATATATCCTTACTCTATTTGCAGTATGTACCTTGTATAAATGATGAATAGAGGTTACTCTATGTAGTTAATTGTTTTTAATAGATTTGCTCTTTGATAATTTGTTGTAGATGAAGTACAGGTGGGGATTGCAAATATGGTCTCAAATTCCTTTATCTTTAATACTTTCTTTGCTTTGCTTGACTGGCCGTTGGAGTTGCAAATTTTGCCATATTTACATAGGTTGTTTGCAAAGAGTTGGAGTTTGCCACAAGGGGAAATACAACATTTGTAACATATATCATAAAAAGAATATGACATTTGATTTATTTATTTATTGTTAGTAAGTCTTTTGACTTGTATTTGTAAGAGTTGGATATGTTGTATGAATGACAATGGCCAAAGTTTCAAAATTCTCAATGTATTTATATTTACACTTTGACAAGCAGGCTATTTTCGTAGTTTGGAAAATAAAAGCATATAGGCTGTATATATAATAAAATATTGGCAACAAAAGAGATTAATATATGAAGTTGCTACACTTGAACAAAAAAGCAAACTTGGTGTTCCTTTAATGAAAAAAACCAACTTGCAACTTTCTAGTTCATACCCTTGAAAAATATAATCCAAATAATGAAAAGACCCAACTTGCAAGCATCAAGTTCATATCCTTGCAAAATAGAAGCCAAATAATGAAAAAAACCAACTTTTTAAGTTAAATAGTTAAACTAGCTAGTTAATGAGATGACGAATCCAACGAGCCTTGTGTTTATTTGGAATGAGTAGGAACCTATTCATTAGGTTTGGAGATGCAAAAGTTTTAAGATGAGACATGTCAATCTCATTAAGTGTCAACCCCTATACTTTCAGCGGTTCAAGATACAGTTCTTGAGCAACTTGCTTATTAGAAGAATCTTGACAAGCCTCAACAAAAGATTTGCACATTGTTTCGGTAACTTGGACTATAGTTTTAGATGATTCTTTCATTGCTTCTGACAACACTTCTACAGCATCACGACTTAATCTACGCCGCTTCCTAGATGTTGACTGCACTTCACTTTGATCTATCTCAACATATTGTTCAATTACTGGGTTAGCTTGGTTGTTTTCAGTTGCCTCTTCATTTTCTGTTGCCTCTGGTTCAGCCTCCTCTTGAGCTTGATTAGGCCTTAACGCATTGTTTCCAGTAACACGATCTTTACCCTATATAAATATTAGCTTTTCAAAGTGTCGAAACTTCCTATTGTGAAATTTGCCTACATTCTTGTTCACCTAACAACATAACAGAAATTGTAAAATAATAGAAATATTAACTAGTATTTTATATTTAGAATGAATGACAAACCTTCACATATTGTTCCCATACGGTGTCCTCAGCTTCTATGCACTTATTCACTGGATCCCAACTAAACCAAAAGCATTGGTGCCATAAATTAGGTTGTGGATAGCTTGCCATTGTTACTTCAATGTCCTCAATCTATACTATATATTAGGATGTGCTTTGATTTGAGTTCCTGAAATCTTTTCTTTCATCATTTCCTCCAACTTGCCCACATAGACCAAACCAAATCCAATCTCAGCAACAAACTTTCCTTCCACCCTCAATTGAACCAAACAATCAACAAGCACATCATCCTCAGCTTCATACCATAAATGCTTGTGCCCCTTTAAAGTATTGTCCTGTTCTTGATTGTCCATTCTAAAAGAACCATATAAGTTCATTTTAACAAGTTATGTTGTTAAACACATAAAGTCAATGGAAAACATATATCAAACACATTTAAATAAATCTGAATTAAATCTAAAAGAATGAAATCCATCATAAAATTGCAACACATATCATTAAATTACACATAAAGTGAAAGTTTTGAGCCTAAAGCATTATTACTAAATGTAAAAGTCTCAAATTTAGTACAAACAGCTTATATATTCCCCCTCTGAGCTCTAAATGCATTGAACATTTGATTAGCCAAATTATCCCAAAATCCACTCCACGCATCTAAGGGCTCCATAGTTAAAATGGGATTGAACTCTATATGGATGTTTGGTTCCTCTTGTGACTCATATACGCAACCCCTAAGGGATTATTCAAGTTGTCCCGTATTATTAGATTATGAAGCAAACAACCAGCAATTATATCCCAGTTCTGTATGCGAGTAGGGTAAAATGATGGACTTCATTTCTATGGTTACTTCGTAAACGGTGAGGTCCTCTCTATACACCGGAACCCTTCTCTCATTTAATCAATGCTATTGTTAACTTGTACAGTTCACACTCTTTGGCTCTACCCATGAAATAGCTAGTAAAAAGTCTTTCACAACGAAATCTAACTATACAGTAACGGTATTTAAGTATGCAATAAAGATTAGATGGGGAGCTGACCCTCTTAGTCCGTTTTTGTAAGAATAAGGGCATAATCTTTCAGCTTTTTAATTTTGAAATAGAATTCTCCCTGCTTAATGGATAAGCATTTGCTACCAATGGGGAAATCTTTCTCATCTAAAATTGCAAATGGAGGTGATTGGATTTGCACCAACGGAAACCATAAATTTGATACACAATCTCAATTTCAGCATCCCAAAGCACTTCTCAATAATATTTCGTGCCAACGAGTGTCGCTTGTTAAAACACCCTTGGGGAGTTTGTGGATGTCGACCATCTCTCCACTCACTTAGATGATACTGTTGACCTCCATATGGGGCAAGAAACCCTTAACAATTAGTGTAGCCCGTATCAACCAAGTAAAAATTGCCTACACCCAATTCATAATTGTCAATAACCAAGGTATTAGGACATAAAATCAATATTACACCCAAAATTGTATATGTACCTTGTGGCACCTTGAACCCATTAGGTTTACTAATAGCATCTCATAACACTCTTCCATATGTTGCAGAGCCTTCCCAACCCAGATATACATATATAAATTCGCCTTCTGGGGAGCACACACCAAGTACATTAATGGTTACTTCTCCTTTTATATTTTGGTACCTAGCCTTTATATAAATTGGCACTTGAACCCTTATGTATGTGCCATCCAATATACCCAAGCAGCCCTGCATCCAAAGTCATCATAAGTCACTATAGTGAAATAACCTCCTAAGCTAATTTCAAAGTAAAAGAACATCTATACCATAAACCATTTCCACCTCACGTTATTTGAATCTTCAGGAATTAGCTTAGGAGTTTTTAAAAGCTCTCGTTGGATTAGCATCATAGCTCTTAACACTATGTTGAAATAATGACTAACTATCTCACCAGACCGCCCAAACTCAAATTGGATTACCCTATTTTTCATATGATGTGCAAGTATATGCAAGAACATAGCCATTTGCTCATCAACTAACATGTGTCTAGTTGAATTGAGGCAACCTATTGTATCTAGCATGCCACAAAGTTTATCAAACGTAGATCTATACATCCTAATTTGGTTGTAACAAATATTGTCACTACCATAAATCAATTCCCTAAGATGCCTTCTCGTCGTATGAAAATCAAGTGCTTATGAACGGTCTTGTCGAAATAAAGAAGGCTTTTCATGTAAGAGGAAGCAGTAGCCACCAAAGTGTGAAAAGAACAAGGAACACTCCAAAAATGGTAGAGGCATTTATGGATTTTTTTTGTGTTATGTTGACTATTAATACTAAGTCAACATTTGTAATCTCATGTTACATTGACTACTACCAGCTCATTCACATGCCTCTTCCTGAAAATAAAGGTTATAATATCATCTATTTTCAAAATTTTTGCTTTGCACAAATAGCAACCAACCAATATTAAAATGGACCTTCTTCTTGGTAAGGTCATAATTTGCTTTGGAGACTATTTCCACTACCACCTCCTCCAATATTCATCAGCATTCCTTTATTTTAAATTTATTGTTATTAGGTTTGGAAGATTCCCCTAAAACAAGTATTTCCAGATTACTACTAAGCAGAAAATGTGAGCCTCCTTTTATTACCATGACGGGTGGCGAGTCCCTAAATCTGACAATATCAAGAGTGAAGCGTTGGAATGCTACAATTGGTATCAAATCCAAACTTATGTTGATGGGCCATGGTATTAGAGCCAGACTCGTGTCAATGTGGGTTGATGTGCCAGTAAGGACGTTGGGCTAAAAGGTACTAGTACTATGTTGGCGTCACATCCTGCTGGTAGTAGTTATACTTTTAAAGGAACAAAAAGAAAGGGAAATTCATCTCATCCTAATAAGCTTGGCCATTCACACAAAAGGAAGCAGGAGAACCCTCCAAATCCTGAAATAGAGTCTAATAAAAAAGCAAAGAAAAGTAACCAAATGTTCCATTACTTTCAATCGACGATAAAGGCCATAGTATCAGAGTCAGACTCGTGTCAATGTGGGTTGATGTGCTAGTAAGGACGTTAAGCCAAAGGGGACTGGTACTATGTTGGCGTCACATCCTGCTGGTAGCAGTTATACTTTTAAAGGAACAAAAAGAAAGGGCAATTCATCTCATTCTAATAAGCCCGGCTGTTCACACAAAAGCAAGCAGAAGAAGCCTCCAAATCCTGAAAAAAAGTCTAATAAAAAATCAAAGAAAAGTAACGAAATGTGCCATTACTTCAAGCAACAAGGCCAATTTCAAGATTCGACTGGTAAGCATAAGATTTATATATATATCTATATATATTATCCTTTATAGTTTCTTTTATAAACATTTTTAAATAAATAATAATGTTGTTATTTGTACCCAATTTCCCTTAAGTTTTGCCAAAAATATATGTTTTCAAGGGCCCTTCCCAATCCGATCGCAATAAATTTGAAATGGAATGATGATTAGCTAGTAAAGACAGTCTCAAAGGGAAACATGAACTTCAGTACATGCTAGGAGGCCTTTGCATAAGAGAAATAATAGAAGACTGATGACATTGAATGAAAAAAAGTGATCATTTTGTATGTGAAATTTCATGTTTTACTATATGCATATTAAAAATAGTCTCGCAGTGTTGTGTTGGTTCTACTATGCCAATGGTTTATCAATTATGTTTTTCTTTCACATAGAAACTCTCAAGGCAGCTACTATGGATTCACATGCTAGTTTGAATGTAGGTACTAGCTGTTAAGATATGCCTTAGCGGTTAGTTACATTGTTGATTGTTTCAATTTCAAATATGAAATTAAGAGGGATTTTAGTTGTTGAATTTCAGAGTTTTAGTTGCTAATTTTGTGGGATATTAATAGTTTTTTTAATTTATTTAGTGTATTTGAATATCCTATGACAGATGGAATAATAAAGTTCCTAAAAAAAATTTATCCATGCGCTTTCTTCTTATTCTTCTTTAAGAGTTTTATTTTCTAAAACTTTATAATAGATATCAAAGGGTTGGTCAAATTGGTATTAAAGCTCAAACCTTCAAATTGGTATTAGAGTTCAAAACTTTACCAGTATTTTTGATACGGGTCGATGTGCCATGGTATCAGAGCTAGACTCATGTTGATAGAGTCTATGTGCTAGTAAGGACACGATTTTAATATACAAAAATGTTGTTATTATGCCGCCAATTTCCCCTATCATTCTGCCCTTCCAGCAAAAAGACATAGGAGAAGCCTCCAGTTTTAGAAAAAAAAATCCAACAAAAAATTAAAGAAAAATAACGGGATGTATTGGTACTTCCGCCTATTTATGAGTGCCCGTATGAAGACCAGGCTGGTATATTATATATATATCATTATCCTTCATAGTTTCTTTTTTAAAATTTTTTCAATAACCTTTTTTAAATAAATAATAATAATGTTATATGAAGCCAATTTCTCTCAATATTTGCTGGAAATATCTATTTTTGATATTGACAAACTTGAAATACAAGCATGATGATCTAGCAGAGATAACCTCCTAAGCAAACTTTGACGCTACCCATAAAAAGTGAACTTGACTGAAGGCTAGTAGTCTTTTGTAAGAGGGAAACAGGTGGAGAATGAGGATAATTTGACCTTTATAGCTATAAGAAGACACATCAACAACTTGGAAATTTGTGCTCACCAATGGGACAAGAGGCAAGACTCCTTTATTAAGCTCAACTTACCCTTAATTTTATTTGGTTAGGAATTGCATTTTGACTGGCAGTAGGACACATTTTTAGTTGGGAAACATAAGAATTACAATAGTTATATGCAAATATAGTCTGTAACTCACTTGGTTCTTATTGCCTCTTTAGAAGAAAGGCTAATATGAATACAAGACTGTGTGAAAGAGATAAAAAGTGCTTAGCTGCAGCTATTTCTAACGGCGATACTATTTTTCTTGGAGTAGATCTTTGCCAAACTTCATAAAAGCAACACATTTTAATTTGGACTTTGGTAAAACAAAAGTCAAACTTAACAATCAATTAACAGTTTGGGTGGATGGAAATAGAGTCTCAAAATATAAGAGAAGTTTGTGTAACATACATTTTAATTTTAAGGGAGGTCTATATGGGTTTTCAAATTAAAAGGAAGGTCTATGTAACACTAGTACAAAATTCCCTTTTTAGACAGCCACATTTAGACCGGTTATGTCGGATAAGGTCTAAAAAATTTGATCGGTGGTAGTTTCGTAATTACATAGAACTTCTAAGACCGTTTTTCTAAACAACATGTATTAACAAAATTATTTAGACCGATTTTATTTATAACTGGTCTAAAAATATTAAAAAAATTAAAAATTTAAAAATTTGGACCTTTTAAGACCAGTTTTTATTAAATCCAGTTTTAAGATCAGTTTTATCAAAAACCGGTTTAAAAGGTGAGTTTTTCGCCCATATTTTTTCTCCCGTGCTCTATGAACCCTTTATTCTCTTTTAGCCATTTCTTTGTGAGCTCTGTCCCTGCTTGATCTAAACTCATCTATCATGCCCCGTTCCTCATTTGCTCAACTCTCCTCCGTAATTACTGCTACCGTTGCTATGTTCATCATCGCTGTTCTTTGATCATTGTCACTATCCTCCGCCGCCACCTCTATTCTTTATAGTGACCATTCTCCTCTGTCGTGACTTCCCTTTGTTAGTGCCATGAATTTGAGGACTTCATTTTAACCTCAGTCAATGTCATCATGACTTTAGGTAGAAGTTCACTCCTTGATCTTCAATCGGGTTAGTGTTCTGTTAATTAAAGCCCTCAACTTTCAACTTGTATTTGCTTATTCTCAATAATATTAACTCTACCAATATAGTTAGACACAAAATAATTGCAAAAAAAGTAATTAAGGTGAAAGGAAAAATCATGTGATGATTTTATTACTACATATACAATTTTCTTATTTTGGACCAAAAGTAAATAAGATGCTTTGACTTGTGATATTTGGCTTGGAGTAATAACATTCTAAGTTTTGTTTTAATTTAGTGTGATTGTCAGTATAATTGGTTTGTTGAAACAATACTAGTTTCAAATGGTGCATGTTAAAATTCATTGAAATCTCTAAAACTCTATGGTTGTTCATTTTTTTTGTCTATCCTTTTGCTGTTGGATATAGGGTGCTACAAGTTTTGACACATATATGGATCATAGTTAGATAAATGCTAAACGAACGAGTGTTGAATATGATAATAGGGTGACAGGTTTTTTAGACTTTGCTAGAAGAAATGCCGATGATGGTAGTGGAAAGTTTTATTGCCCTTGTGTAATATGTTTGAATTAGAAACGACTAAGTGCTGCAGACATATATTCACATTTAATTTGTGAAGGATTTTGTAAGAGTTATGCAGTAGGGGTATGATATGGTGAAGAATTAGAAATGCCAAGTTCATCTCAACAGGGGAGAGTGACCTTTGATGATAATGACACGGATACGGATGTTCGGATAGAGGACATTATTCGTGATGTAGGAGAAGAGGCTTTTGAGCAATCACATGCATAGGGTAAGATGTGCAGTAATGCTAAGACGTCGTTGTACCTGAGGTGTAAAAAATACCCATTACTGAAAGCAGTATTGAAATTGGTAAGCTTGAAAGTACGGCATGGATGGAGCGACAAGAGTTTTCCAGAAACGCTTGAGGCTTTTGAGGACATGCTTCCAGATGATAATATGTTGCCTTCTTGATACTATGATGTTAAGAAAATACTGTGTTCACTACAGATGAAGTATAAAAATATCCGTGCATGCCCTAATGATTGTATATTTTATAGAAAAGAGCATGAAGAGGAACAACAATGTCAGATATGTGAAACCTCAAGGTACAAATCAAATAACGCCCCTGCAAAAGTGTTGTGGTATCTTCAAATCATACTAAGGTTCAAGCGCTTGTTTGCTAATGAAAATGATACAAAAAATTTGAGATGACATGTGGATGAGAGGATATCTGATGGAAAGCTTCAACATCTGGCTGATTCTTCTCAATGGAAGAAAATCGATCAATTATTTCCTGCCTTTGGTGAAGAGCCTAGGAACCTTAGGCTTGGGCTTAGCACGGATGGCATGAATCCTTTTGGTAGCCTAAGTAGTATACATAGTTTATGGCCTATTCTGTAGGTAATTTACAACTTATCTTCTTTGTCATGCATGAAATAAAAGTACATCATGTTGTCTATGTTGATTTCAGGACCAAAACAACCCAGTAATGATATAGATGTTTACCTAGAACCCTTGATCGAAGACTTGAAATAGTTATGGAACGAATGTGTTGATGTTTTTGACGTGAACAAGAAGGAGGTTTTTAAAATGTGAGCCATGATCTTTTGTACTATAAATGATTTCCCAGTATATGGAAACTTATCAGGATATATTGTTAAAGGCCATAAAGCATGTCCGATTTGTGAAGAAGGAACATGCTACCATCAACTTCAACATGGAAGAAAGACAGTTTATCTTAGCCATATGAGATTTCTTAGACCAAGCCACCCGTATCGTAGATTAAAGAAAGCTTTTTTTGGTAGTCAAGAGTTTGAAGATGCTCAGAAGGCATGGACTAGGGATCAAGTTTATGAAAAGGTAAAAAATATGAATGTTATATTTGGTAAGACTATAAAGAATAGTAATGAAAAAAATAAATGGAAAAGAGGCCTGTCTTCTTCAATCTTCCATATTAGCCCAATCTTGATGTGAGAAACTGTATTGATTTCATGCATGTAGAGAAAAATGTATGTGATAGTATTGTTGGGATACTGCTTAACATACAAGGTAGTTCTAAGGATGGCATGAAGGAAAGATTAGATTTGTTATCTCGCAAGAAGGGGTCTCTGTGGATCCCAGTAAAGTGGAAGTAGTACTGGATTGGAAGAGGCCATAAACTGTTACTGAGATACGCAGTTTTTTGGGTCTTGCTGGTTACTACCGGAGATTTATTCAGAATTTCTCACGTATTGCCTTGCCAATGACCAAGCTCATGAGAAAGGATCAGCCATTTGTGTGGGATGAATATTGTGAAAATTGCTTTGTGGAGCTAAAAAAGAGGTTGACTACAGCACCTGTGTTGATTATACCTGATCCCAGCTTGACCTACGTTGTGTATAGTGATGCGAGTTGTAACCCCCTGACTTTAAACACTTAATTATAATTCGATAACACATATTTAAATCAGATTAGAGACCATTGGATGCTTTAACCTCATTTTAAACTTTCTGTCTCACAGTAAAATTTTCACAAAAACTTTCAAAACTCTTTTTCCCATCCTGGTCTCCATTTCAATATTCGAATATAATTACCTATGCAGTTAATATACATTCAATCATATCAGAGTGTATAACTGCATCCCCGGCAACTCCTGGGTTCTATACATAAAAAACCTAAAGGTTTATAAGTATACACTAACGGATTACACAACCAAAATCGAATATAGTGTTCCTAATTCAAAATATACAGTAATCCCAAGTTTAAAATAAATAACCAACGTTTCCAATTCAATTATATACCCCCAAGGGTCCTAATTGCTCTGGGTTGGCCGCTTCTCCTTTGGGCCACATGCCCTGTCTGAAATGTTAGTCATAGGAAAGAATGAGATTCGAGAGAATCTCAGTCGTAACAAACCACTCACACAATGCATAATCACAAAGCATGTACATAAATCACAAACAGCAACAGCAGCAACAATCTCAAAAATACATGGTTTTCACCATAAACGACAGTACTCGCGACTGTATACACAATACGATAGCTCTTGCTGTAATCAACATCACGACAGCTTACGCTGTAATCACAATAACGACAGCTTACGCTGTAAACGACAGCTTGCACTGTAAATGACAGATATCACCAGCTGTAACCGCAGCAGCATCAGAAATCATCATAACACAGTGATACAACACACATACGGTGCATTACACAAAGTATAAGTGAGAGAGTCACTACCTTGTCCTTTCCTGACGTCCTTCGGCGCAGTTGGCTCACGAGGGCGACAAATATCAAAGCCTATAAACAAAATTAAGAATGGTGGATTAATTTCCTACCCCTAATTCTTACTTTCAAACACTTAAAATAGGTTCCATATGAGTCCCCTAAATGGTTATAACAAGCTCAAAGAGAACCTAAAAGGATTGGAGAGTAATAGGTTGGAAATTACTTTGCAAAGTCACAAAATGCTGAAAATAGGGTTTTGGCTGCAGCCAGGAATTCTCTGGCTGCAGCTAAAAACAGCACAAAAGTATTTTGGCTGCAGCTAGGAATGCTCTGGCTGCGGCCAAAATGTGCACAGAAAGTTTTGCGCTGCAGCCCAGATTTTCTGCTGCAGCCAAGGAAATTATGAAAAATCATAATTAATTCTAGAAAAATCGAAATGAGGTGATCCCAAATCCAAATGAAAGCTATTTAAGTCCTCTTCCTAAGAAAAATATTGGCCATTACTGGAAATCACCACAAAAATACATAATCACACAAATTTCATCACTGCCCCAAAACAGAGTCCATTTTCGACCTCAAACTTTAGACAGTCATATCTCCCAGTTTCCAAAACGAAATGGCACAAATTATCTGTCCATTTTGAAGCTTGAAATGTGAACTGGAAAGTTTCATAATTTTATGACATCATTTGCCCAATCAAAACGTTCACACAACCTGACTGCCCAGAATAGACTTTCAATGGACAACATTTCAATTTTGCACCAATGCTTCCAATGGTTCCCAAATTCATATCAAATACCATTCTCACATAAATTTGCACAAGGAATCCATTGAAATCATCAAAGCAACCCAATTCAACCTCCATTGACAAGTTACACAATGGCCACCACATGTTTTGCCAAGAACTCAATCAAACCACCATATTGCAAACCAATCCAAACCAACATTCCAAACCAATTTCAAATGCTCAAAGACACACTATGACACCAATTTCACACTAAACACTAACCAATTCACACATTTCAAAATTAAGCCAAAATCAGGGCAAAAATCCAAAATCCTCAAAGCCAAACCAATGACCACCATAAATATATCAAAAGATTCCAAAGGCTTACCTTAACTTCTTCCCAAGACTAATTCTTGATTTCCACCACTTTCAAATTTTCTCAAGCTTCCAATCACCACTAATCAAAAATCTGAAACCATAGGAATAATGCTCTTGACACTATGATCAATATTAATGAAGAGCACTTGAGCATTTAGAGACAAATGCTCACCCAAAACTCAAGCTTTTCCTTCCTTTTTCCTACCAAGCTTGGACAAAAATAGAGTGGAGAAGAGAGAGATGAGAGAATGAAGATGGGATCATATTTCCTTGTGCATGAGACTTTTTGGCTGACCTAAGTAGAGGAAAGAGGGAGAAAAAGAGGTTGAAACATTGACTTGATCAAAGGCTCACAAATGGACACTTGGCAACATCTTGGCCCTCCTTTAATTTCCTAACCTCACATAACACATGCACACATACAACTCCTCTCATACTCATAAATCCTAACCATTGATCTCGAGTTACCTATGAGTTTTCTCTTCGGTAACTGATCAATCAGTCGGTAATTTACCATTTTGCCCTTGATTATCACAATGCTTACAAAACTATCACCAAGCACATTTTACATTACAATTCACATAATATACTTCAAAAGTGCTTAATTAACATTAATTACATCCCTTTGAAGTTATTAGCCCTTAATTACAATTTAGGATTTACACAAATAAGCAGGGATTAGGGTGTGTCCTTATGCAGCAGGGACGTGTGGTGGCCTATGCCTCTCGACAGCTCAAACCTCATGAAATAAACTATCCTACTCATGACTTGGAGCTTGCGGCCATTGTGTTTGCTTTGAAGATTTGGCGGCATTATTTTTATGGTGTGACGATAGAACTGTACTGCGACCAAAAGAGTCTCAAGTATTTATATGACCAGAAAGAATTAAATATGAGACAATATCGTTGGATGGAGTTGCTTAAGGACTAGAACTTAGAAATCAAATACCATCCAGGTAAAGCAAATATAGTCACTGATGCTCGTATTCGAAAGACGGTGCTAGTAGCAACAATGATGATACAAGAGGGGAAATTGACAGAAAACTTTCATGATTTGAATTTGTCCAACCAGATCATCTGTGCCAACTATACTGTTTCCTAAAGGGAAAGTGACTTGAGAGCTGAGATTGAAGAAGCTCAGAGGCAAGATGGTTAGATACAGCATAATCTGGCTAGAATCGAACGAGGAGAAGCTCAGGGCTATGATCTATCACCTAGTGGATTGGTTCGTTATTAAAAGAGAATTTGTGTTCCACTTAAGGCGGAGTTGAGACAGAAGATTCTGGATGAGGCGCATAAGAGTCGATACACTCTTCATCCTGGTATGACCAAAATGTATCATAATTTGAAATCTTTGTACTGGTAGCTGAACTTGAAGAGTGACGTAACAAAATATGTAGCAAGGTGTCTTACATGCCAGAAGGTAAAGATCAAGCACCAGAGACCGCCAGGTTTGTTGCAGAGTCCTGAAATTCTGGAATGGAAATGGGACAGTATGACCATAGACCTTGTTATGGGATTGCCCAATATCAGGAATTATGATGCGATCTGGGTAATTGTGGACCGGTTAACAAAGTCGGCACACTTCATATCGATCAATATTAGTTACTCTCTAGACAAGCTAGTAGAAATTTATATTCGTGAGATTGTGAAGCTTCATGGCACACCGAAGAATATCATTTCCAACCGAGATCCCTGATTCACCTCGAGATTCTGGAGGGCATTGCATGAGGCACTTGGTACTAAATTGAAATTCAGCACAGCCTATCATCCTTAGACAGATGGATAGTCAGAGAGGACTATTCAAACATTGGAAGATATGTTGCGAGCTTGTGTTCTCAATTTCAAGGGGAATTGGGATTGCTTCCTTCCCCTCGCTGAATTTGCCTACAACAATAGCTATCATGCGAGCATCCAGATGGCAACATATGAAGCATTGTATGGAAGGAAGTGCCAATAACCTTTGTGCAGGAATGAGCTATCTGAGAGGAAGCTGTATGGGCCAGAACTTATTGATCAAACCTTAGCACAGATTCAAATTATTCAAAAGAGGCTCCTTGCACTAGATTCGAATTATTCGACAGAAAAGCTACGCTAACAAGTAGAGAATACCACTAGAGTTTGAGGTTGGTGACCATGTGTATTTAAGAGTATCTCCTATCACTGGCATTAGGCGAGCAATCAAACGAAAGAAGTTGAGCCTAAGGTATATAGGTCCTTTTGAGATTCTTGCGAGAATTGGACCTGTAGCTTATCGAGTAGCCCTACCCCCAAATTTAAGCAGGCTCCACAATGTGTTTCATGTTTCCCAATTGAAGCAGATAATGAACACAGCACAAGAAATCATTATCATGAAGGGATATGGGAGGATATCCCTTTATAAAACTATTTTGAAGGTTAGTTAGCTAAAATATTTGTTATGAACTATATTTGAATTATGTATATTGTTATTGGTATATATAAAACTACTTTTTTTGTTGTCGTCACAGGAAAATGAAGGATATGAGGTGTCTTAGTGTAGATGCTCCAAAGCTAGCTAGTGATCATCAGCTATGGATTACTGTCTACTGCATGTATTCTGATCTTACCTAAAGTTTTGATTTCCTTTGTAAAACTATAATGTTAAAACAGGGGAATAAAAATGTTTAGCAACATACCTTAATTTTCATATTGAGTGTGATCATTTGTTGATTTTTAATGAGTTATAGTTGTTGCTTCTGTGGAATATAGGGTGTAGGTGTAATATCCCAAAATGTACTCAAAGGCTAAATTTACAGAATGGATGGTGGGATTAGTGACAAATTACCTCTAGAAATTTTGTTATGACTTTAGTCAAGTTTCACATGCAAAATTGACAATTAAATATTATATTGCAAGATGATATTTTACAAGATCATCTTCTTCTTCAAAAAGCCATGATTCACGTATGACAAGAGGAAAAAGTAAGAGTAAATACATATTGGCTACTAAATATGACATATGGAGACAATTTGACCAAGTTAGCAAAAGAGGAAGACTTGGTCAACAATCGCAACTAAAGTAAAGAGGATATGTCAAGAGCTTTTCCCTTTCCATTTCAATATGCTTTTCGTCCAAATCATAAGAGAAATATGGAGGAAGAGTTTAATTAATATCATTGTTCATCCTTTCCTCAAGAAAAGTGGGTCAAAAGGGTCAAAAGCATATCAAGAGAAGGGAAGAGACTTATTAACACAACTCCCTCCCCTCAAGTCAATTATTTCGGCTATGTTATAAGAAAAGAGAGGATGATTGATTAATTGAATTTTCACATCCTCTTATTCATCTAAAGTCGATCAAGACGCCAAATCAAAGAAAGAGAATTGGATTATAATATTTTCTCACCTTTTTGGGCAGCAAGTCACGGTCAATAGATGAAGGGAAGAGGGAAAAAAACCCAAGTTAAATAATATAAGTGTATGACCAAATGCATTCATTACTAACCATAATTTTTCACCACCTTTTGACCAAAATATCGGCCAACTCTTTAAGTGATAAGGGAAAGGAAAATCTGATCATTTATCACTCTTTCTATCCATCTTCAAGTCGGTTTGCAGCAACAAAAACGTAGAGGAAGAAAAGCAAGGTTTCAAGGTGAGCTTAATCTTGATTTTTCACCTTCTTAACCTCATCTATGGCTCAAGTGACCTTCATGAAACTTGTTCCTCTCTTCCTTAGCTTCATTTCTATGGTTTTTGTTTTTGAAGAAGAGGAGTTTTCAACCACCTTGCAAGAACAAAAGTTGAGGAATCAAGAAAAGAACACAAGAAGAAGCAAGAGGTGAGTAAGAGCATTATGTTGATGTATATGATGCTTTAATTGGCTGAGCTGTGGTGGGCTATTGTGACAGCCCTACTTTCGATTTTTAGGATATATTAGGGATCATGAAGCTTTCATCCTATGTATGTGCTTATATGTTGGTTTGGAGGCAAATGAGTTATGCTTAGTGATTAGATAGTGAAGTGGTTGTTTGTTGTGAAATACCCTAAAATTCTATCAAAATAGGATATGGGGAATGAGTGGGAATTTTCTTATTTTGATGTTACCATTATTTTCTATATGAAAAATTGTGTGGAAATAGGGTTGGTTGTTGATTTTGGAGCCATTGGACACATTGGTTGAAAATTGGAAAAACTGTCAAGTATAACTCTGTACAGGGCAGTTAGTTTGTAGGGACATTTTGAATGGGCAAATGGTGTTTAAAAATTATGAAACTTTCCAGTTTTAAATTTTACATTCCAATATTCAAAATGGACATATAATTTGTGTCACTTAGTTTTGGGATCTGGGAGTTATGGTTGCCCAAAGTTTGATGTCGAAATTGGACTTAATTCTGGAGCATTATGGAATTTTGTGTAATTCTGGAATTGTGTGATGATTTTTGGTAATGATTCATATTTTTCCTATGAAGAAGACTTAAAGAGCTTTCAATAGGCTTTGGGATCACCTTATTTTTATTTTTCTAGAATTAGTTATGATTTTTCAAAGATGCTAAAAAAATTCTGGCAGATTGGTCACCTATGCGAAAATTGAAGATCTTTTGGCATAATGTAATATTGTGGAACACTGAGGTTTGAAATTGGCCTTTTAGGTTAATTGACCACTTTAGCTCCTTAGTTGACTTGATTAAATGACCATAGTGATAATCAACCCAAGTATTATGTGTTATTAAAGAATTGGAATAGGTAATAATTCGTCGTCCTTAATTTTGGTTTATAGGATTCGATATTTGTCTTATTTGTGATCCACCTACGCCAAAGCACAATTGGAAAGAACAAGGTAGTGACTCTTTCTCTTTTACTGTGTATAAAACGTTGTATGTATGTTGTCATGCATTGTGATACTTTGAGATACTGCTGCCATTACAGCGAAAGCTGTCACATTGAGCATAGAGATTACAGCGAAAGCTGTCGCATTGTGTATACTGCCATGAGTGTTGTCGTATGTGGCGTGAGCCATATATCATTGTGTTGCTGCTAAACGTGATCTCACATGATGTGTGTTTATATACTGTATGAGTGATTTGTTACTACTAGGATTCTCTTGAATCTTATTCTTTCCATTAACTAACCTTACAGACAGGGCAAGTGTTTCCAAGGAGAAATGGATGACTAGGAGCGGCTAGGACCGTGTAGGGATATTTAGTTTTGGATTGTCGGTTATCCATTTTGGATTTGAAATCACTGTATAGTTTTGGAATGTAAATATTATTTTGGGATATAATTATGTAATCCCCAAAAAGGGAATCTTGAAAACCCTTAGTACACCTACATGAAACCCGGGGGTTGCCGGGATTTTTGCTGTACACTCTGATATATACATGAATGTGATTTAACTACACAGGGTAATTATATTCGTAACTTGTATTTGAGACCAAGATAGGAAGAGAAATTTTTGAAAGAATTTGTGAAAACCCTACCGTAAGGAAGGGTTTGAATTAAGTTCAAATATCCATCAGTCTCCAATCAATCTTAGCTATGCGTTATCAAATTATAATTACGCTTATTAAGGCAGGGGGTTACATTAGGAAGAATGATAATGTGAGTTACAAGATTTGAAATTATGTTTTAAAATGCTTGACGAAGTGGGAATGTGTAAGAGAGAATTATTTATGAAGAGCCTAGGAAAATGATTTATTGTTGTTGCTTCTGTTGAATGTAGGGTATAGGAAGAATGATGTAAGTATTACAACATATCCAATTGAAATGCCTGATGAAAATACTTCTGTATAAGATAGATATTTATTATATAATGTGTAAGAATTTATTTGGATGTTGTTGAAATGTCTTAATAGGGGAAACGGATTGCTGGGTAAATATTTTTAAACGGAACAATTTTTTTAAAAAAAAATTCAACTTTTAGACCAATTTTTTAAAAAACCGATCTAAAATGTACTTTTTAGACCGGTTGTTAAACTAACTAGTCTAAAAAGTATTCCTTTTAGACCATTTATTGAGACAATCAGTCTAAAAAATTGAACTTTTAGACCGGATTTTTAGAAAACAGGTCTAAAAAAATTCACTTCTTAGACTGGTTTTTTTGATAACCAGTCCAAAAAGGTAGTATTTTAAGACCGGTTATTTAGTTAGAATATAAAGGCCCCTCCCTCGTCTGGTATCAGAGCCAGAAGGTGAAGTAGGGATGTAATACTTAGATCTGGATCTGTTTTTATGGCATTAAAATTTCTATTAGCGGATTAGTATGATTTAAAGGTCTATACTTGATAGCACTTTGTATATAGTTCTTGTTTATCATACATGAGTCCATCTGTGGGTTGAAGTTGCCATAAGTCCCGTGTGTTGAGGCAGGCATTTGTGCCCCACGCAGTTGTATGATAAATAAAGATTTTATATACTATAAGTTTGGCTAGAGTTATATCTAAGAAATCTTACTAATTTCTTAACAAAACATTTTAATCCATAAAAACTGATACATTTTTAATTATTATACCACTATGGATCCAGAAGGTAATGATACTTAGGCAAGGGAGAATTACAATTATTTTCTTTAAGCTTTCTTCAGCCTTAATTTCAACTTTATTTCTTTTAAGCCTTTATATTCTACTCTTTATTGCACTCTTTTCATTTCTGTCTTTTCCTTTCCGCCATTTAAATTCTGTCAATTTAAATTTTGCAATTTAAATTATGTCTTTTCTTCTCCGTTCCTTTTCTTCCAAACACGGTAGTAGTAGCTCTTCTTCTACTCCATTAAACAACTCTAAGCTAAACGATGAGGAATCAAAGTCTTCAACTTCTAAACAAATTTTCAAAGAAGAAATTTCTTTTGAAAATATAAACCAGAACGTAGACGATTGGGTTTTACCTCCAATTGCCTTAAACACGCTTTATCAAATGCAAACTCAAGATAAGAAGTGGTTCTCCAAATCTTATTACATAATCATAACAGTTGAAGAATTAATTCCTATCAAACTATAAAAGGAAGAATTTTACCTTCTTTCTCAAAAGTCAATTAACAAACATAAGAAAGATTACAACTTTTTGCACATCGGAAGTGTTCAAGTTGCCATTAAACCATTGATAAGAAAAGGATTAAACATATCAGGACTAGTATGCCTCATGGATGCTAGACATTATGAATTTTTGGATTCTCTGCTTGCAGCAGCAGAATTTGGACTTCATAATGGTCCTGTCTACTTTAACTGTTATTCAGATAGGATGGCAGATTTAAAGGATGAACATGTTCTTGAAGTTCTTAAACTTAAACTTCAGTTAAACGGTTTGAAAATGAAACCAGGATCTATACCTGCTACCCTAACCTATAGGATATAGTAGAAGGTCTTAAACTCTTCTAATTCCTTAGTTTTAATACCACCTGATAATGGCCAAACAATAGTCTTTTTATCAGATAAACAAAATGCAAACTTGATTGTTCCAAAAACAATTATGTGGGATGATGTTGAATTACAGATGATTGGACAATGGATAAGGCCACAAAGCCGATTCCTAAACCTATATCTCAGGTAAGCAAGATCATTCAAACATCAGATGGTACTGTCAAACTATCTTTTGATAGACCGAGAAGATCTTGTAGTCAAGCTACCAGAACTGAGCCTTCATTATATGAAGACTGTAGGTCTATTAGATCTGAATTTTCAAGATATTCTTGTTCTTCTTTACCTAAACCACCATCTGTCATCTATATGTCAGCCCCCAACACATCAACTCCCCAACAAACTCTACCCAAGGTACCATCGGTCATATATGCACCTGCACCACCTACGGTAACCCCACAAACAACCACAAATGTTTCAATTCAAGGAGTTGACAATTCTTTAAATATACCACAAACAAGTTATGAAAAGGATGATGACTTGAAATCAATCGAGTCTCCAACCTATTCATCTCTTGGGGAACCAGGGGAACCTTTTATCATAAACGTTTTAGAAAGTGTTTTCCAAATTGACAAACAAACTTTTCAAAAGGAATTTTACTCTGAGAAATATACCCTTCAGAGAAAATGGTTTCTACGAAATTTCAAAAAATCTGCTAGAAAAGAAATTCAAGAAAAATTATACAGATTTCTTGAAAAAATACAAGAAAATATTCCATTCTTTGATTGGTTTAATGCTTATTCAGAAGATCAAAATTTGGAATATCCTTTCTTACAAACCATCAATATGACAAAGAAACAATGGAAAACTTCTGAAGGTGAAACTATTTCTTCTGAGTTTCTCCCTCCAAAACCAATGCAAATACCACAATTGGCTGATGACAAACATCAACCAATTATGGTTGCACCTTTCAAATTCAAAAACATTGAGAAACCCATTGACCCAACGGATATTAAGAACATTGTTGAACAAAACAATTACACAAACCAATACCTTCAGGTATTAGGTGATTATTTTGTTCAAACACCAATTTCTTCAAGAAAAGTCGAAACTAGAATTGAAACACCTCTTTTCAAACCTTTTCAAATTAACCCGAAAATTAAGTCAGATTTTCAAACTAAAAGATCTTATTTATTAAGAAAGGTTAATCAACAAATTAGCCAACTTCAAACTATGACTGTCCCAGGCACACCCCAAATGTCATCAACCAAATCAAAAGATGTCATGACTTTTGAAAAGGATTCCCAAATTGGAGATACAGACTCTAACCCTTCTGAGTCGCAACTCCATATCAACCATCAACACTAGAAAAAGCCTTCAAAACTCTATTACCATAGAGCTAGCCCTCCAGACATTCTGGTTGAAGAACGACTAAACCAAAACATTAAATCCTTTGACGCTGACAATATTTATGAATGGAATATAGATGGTCAAAGTGAGTCAAACATTCTCCAAACTCTTCAACAAATGTCCATGGTAAGTACCGCATACCAAACTCAACATGATTATTCAGATGAGATGATTACCAATCTTATAGTTTCCGGGTTTACTGGAAAACTCAAAGGTTGGTGGGATAATTACCTTTCTTCTGAAGATAAACATACCATCTTTACATCTGTTAAAACTAAATCTGATGGAACACCCATTACCTCAAACGACCAACCCATTCCAGATTCAATAAACACTCTTCTTTTTACAATTATTAAACATTTTGTTGGAGATCCATCTATCTGGAAAGATAGGTCGGCTGAACTTCTTTCAAATCTTAAATGCAGTACCTTATCTTATTTCAGATGGTATAAAGATACTTTTTTTACTAGAGTACTCACTAGAGATGATGCTCATTAGCCATTTTGGAAAGAAAAATTCCTAGCTGGATTACCTAAGTCTTTAGGTGATAAAGTTAGAGAAAAATTTAGAAACCAAAATGATGGCAACATCCCTTATGAGCATTTGACTTATAGTCAATTAATCTCTTATGTCTAAAGAACTACTCTTAAAATTTGTCAGGATGATAAAATCCTGAAAGAGGCAAGCTTTACCCAAGAGGGGGGTGAATTGGGTGATGTGATTAATTTTTCGCTTAATGTGGTGATATGAAAATAGTTGTAGACAGAGTAGAGTTGAGAAGATTAGAACACATAGAGTTATACTGGTTCGGCCTAAAAACTAGGCCTACGTCCAATCCTCAGAGATCAAGACCTACTTATATTTTCACTATTCTTCCAAGATTCAATGGGCTCTCAGAATGCCACTAAACAACAGTTGTCCTCGAATGGACTACGAGCAGAAATATTCTCACACTAAGAAATTTCTCTCCTCCTTACGACAAGTCTTACGTGCAGAAAAACAACTTATGACCTTTCCTACTGGCTTACGTATACAAGTCTTATGATCAGCAACGTTCTCTCCTGCTTACACCATTGTAAGTCTTACGAGCAGCAACGTTCTCTACTGCTTGTATCTTATAAGTCTTATGAGTGGAAGGTTTTGCTAGGAATTTCTTAACTGCTTTTCTCGTAAGGATATCTACCCTCTCAAGGTCTCAATACCTTAAGATCAAATGAAAATAGAATTAGAAATAAATATAGACTCTCTTACAGAGCAAGTATGATAAACACTGAAGAGCAATTGAATACAGAGAAAATATGAATAACAAAGACTCGTGGATTTGTTTGTGAATTCTTGTGCTTCGTTATCTTTGATGATATCTGGGACTCTGTATTTATAGACATTCGTTTTTACCCATTTGAATAACGATCATTGTGGAGCGGGGCATGTTACTGTGGAACGACATGCACACTTTTGAAAACTTTGAATACGGTAGGTACGTGCTTGTAATGATGTTGTCTGCCATTGTTTGACTTCCTTCGCATCTGTTTATTTCAAACGTTCATCCTCCTGTATCACACTTATAATACATTCAAAATAATGTTAAATAATAATAATAAGTGATGATAAGATAAATAAATATCATTAAACCATATTCGGATTGAACGCTGTAACACTGGTGCATTTTGTCTTCTGGCAGAGTATCACTCGAGCATAGATGGGCTCACTCGAGTGAACTCACAATTTTTCTCCTTGTTCTTCAGTTTTATACTTACACTTCCACAGGATTTCAAAGAGATCATTTTCTCACTCGCAAGTGATGTGGGGCCTCACTCGAGCACAACTCCTTCTGCTCGAGTGGCCTTGCTCATTACACTAAAAGACCCATCTCTGTACAACACTCGCATACCATTTTAGCAAGAGTGAGATTTTGCACTCGTAGGTGATGTGGGCCCTCACTCGAGCACATATACTACTGCTTGAGTGAGAAGAATATTCTCATGTAATATACTCTTGTTATCAGCACTTGCATCAGAATTTGAGAGAGTTAGATTTCTCACCCGCGAGTGCTGATGTGTTACTCGGGCATATGAATCCTCACTCGGGCATACTTGTGCTTCTCTGACATTTATGACTCTCAGCCAAACACTTGCAGTCCTTCACTCGCCAGTGCTCGAGTACAAACCAGTTTCATGCTCGAGTGTTGGTTACAATGCTCGAGTACATTAGTAAGAATGACAGGAATTGCTCTTGGCCAAGCACTTGCAGCCCCTCACTCACATGTGCTCGAGTGAGAAAGAGTCTTATGCTCGAGTGCATCAGTAAAAATGACAGTAGTTTGCTCTTGGGCAAACACTTTCTGTCTATCACTCGCATCTGCTCGAGTGCAAAAGAGCTCCATGCTCGAGTACTAGCTCCGTTGCTCGAGTGCATCAGTTAAATTTGGCAGCAGACATTACAAAACTTTGCCATATGCATTTGGTAATTTTGTAATCATTCTTTAGACTTATAAAACCATGCTTTGTATGCAATTACCTTTTGTTATCATCAAAACTTGGAATCTAACAAACCCAACGTCAACTTAAAAAAGAAAAAGATACAAGCAGGAAAGAATTGGGAACTTTCTGTGAACAATTTGGCTTTCCTCCTTGTAAGCAATCTAAACCTCACCGCAAACCTTACTACAGAAAGAAAAAACATATCTACCAAAGATATAAGCCCAATACACCTCCTCGTAGACTTGAAAAGGAATTTTGCTCTAAACCAAAAGTTGATTTTTCTATACAAACAAAAGTTACTTGTTTTAAATGTGGTAAACCAGGTCACATTTCCAAATATTGTCATTTGACTCGAAAATTGAAGAAGATTAAGAGTATTGAAGAACCTCTTCTTGAACAAATAAACAATCTTTTGATTGAAACTTCTGAATTTGAATCTGAAAGAAGTTCTTCTAAGGACCTTAACCAAATTCAAAATGAAGATCTTCCAGAAAACTCTTCTTCAGAAATTAATGTTATCACGAGGGAACATGATTTACTTCTTGATATCATTGCTAAACTCCCGGATTCTTGTAGAGGAGAATATTTGTTCAAACTAAGAGAAATTCTCAATCAAACTCCAACTTCTTCAAACTCTCTTTTCAACAAATATGATTTAACAAATGTTTTAAACAAGTTTAAACATCCTATCAAACCTACAACCCTCCAAGACCTTCAGTACAAGGTAAATAACCTCAAAACTGAAATCAGTCTTATTAAACTTCAACAAGACACCCATGCAACTGCTATATCCCAAATACAGGATATTTAACTTGCAACTCAAACTGACGGGCAACTAAAAACATCATCCGATCAAGAAGACAATAATCTTTCTGATCTTTCTGAACCATTTTTAAACTTGATTTCAAAATTATCAATTCAAAAGTTTTATGTTCAAGCCAAGATTATTATTAATAATGATTTTGTCTTGAACCAAATTGTTCTATTTGACACAGGAGCTGATTCTAATTGTTTTAAAGAAGGATTCATTCCTACAAAATATTTTGAGAAAACAACTGAAAGGTTTAATGGCGTCAATGGCTCACGCTTAGATGTCAGATACAAAGTTTCAAACGTTGTTATTGAAAATGAAGGTTTAAAGATTCAAACCCCATTTATATTAGTTAAAGATATGGTAACCCAGATTATTCTTGGGGAGCCATTTGCAAGACTATTATTCCTATATATGACTGATGAAAATGGAATTTCAAAAGAACATCTGGGTAAAACCATCTTATTTCCTTTTACTCAAAAACCCAGAGTTAAGGAGTTAAATCTTCTTTCTTCAAAAGAGCAACAAGTTAATTTTTTAAAGGAAGATATCTCTTTAAAACATATAGAAGCTCACCTATGTCAAGCACAAATTAAACAACATTCAAACTTGTCTTGCGAAAATCCATCAAACTATTTGCTCGGATTTGCCAAATGCGTTTTGGGACCGCAAAAAACATGTTGTTGACTTGCCTTATGAAATGGGTTTTTATGAAAAACAAATACCAACTAAGGCACGACCAATTCAAATGACTGCAGAACTTCTTGAAACTTGTAAAAAGGAAATTCAAGAACTTCTGAACAAAAAATTGATTCGTAAATCTAGAAGCCCTTGGTCTTATGCTGCTTTTTATGTAAACCAAAATGCAGAAATAGAGTATGGAGCCCCTAGACTTGCAATCAATTACAAACCTTTGAACGAAGCTTTACA
Organism: Inga leiocalycina; assembly: GCA_963242795.1. NCBI lineage: Eukaryota > Viridiplantae > Streptophyta > Magnoliopsida > Fabales > Fabaceae > Inga > Inga leiocalycina. Next base: position 26,558,984 of record OY725324.1, read on the forward strand.
ATGGATTAGGTATCCAATTCCAAACAAATCTGATCTACTTAAACGTTTGTATTCTACAAAAAATCTTTTCAAAGTTCGACATGAAATCTGGATTTTGGTAGATTCAAATTTCTGAAAAAGATAGGTATAAAACTGCTTTTACTGTACCTTTTGGTCAGTATGAGTGGAATGTTATGCCTTTTGGTTTAAAAAATGCTCCTTCTAAATTCCAGAGAATAATGAATGAAATCTTTAATGACTATAGCCAACTCATCATTGTATACATTGATGATGTTTTGATCTATTCTCATTCTATCGAACAACATTTCAAACATGTTAATCATTTTATTAAAATTGCAGAAACAAATGGTTTACTAGTTTCTAAGCCTAAAATTAGTCTTTTTCAAACTAAAGTTAGGTTTCTTGGTTATTGGATTTACCAAGGGTCTACAATGCCAATTGAACGTGCAATTCAATTTGCAGATAAATTTTCCGATTAAATCATTGACAAAACACAACTTCAACGATTTTTGGGATTTTTAAACTATGTTGCTGAATTTATTCCTCATCTTAGCAATTTCATTAAACCGCTACACCAGCGTCTTAAAATGAATCCTCCTCCATGGGCGGATGTTCATACAAATGTTGTCAACCAAATTAAACTCCAGGTTAAGGAACTTCCTTATCTTAGCCTTCCTGATCCTTCTGCTTACAAAATTGTTGAAACTGATGCCTCTGACATTGGTTACGGTGGCATTCTTAAACAACGTTTAGACGGCAAAGAAAATATTGTCTCTTTCACATCTAAACATTGGAATACTGCACAGCAGAATTATTCCACCATTAAAAAAGAAATTTTGGCAATTGTTTTATGCATTTCCAAATTTCAATCTAATCTTTTAAACCAAAGGTTTTTAGTTTGTATTGATTGTAAATCGGCAAAAGACGTTTTACAAAAAGATGTTAAAAACCTTGCATCAAAACATATTTTCACCAGATGGCAAGCAATTCTAAGTGTTTTCGATTTCGACATTGAATTTATCAAAGGCACTTCAAACTCCTTACCAGATTTTCTTACCCGTGAGTTTCTTCAGGGTAGGTAGTGAGTTAACCAACAAAATGCCCAGAAAAAAGAAAGAACATGATGATAAACAAAAGAGTGATAAACTCCCAAGTGTCATTCAAGATGCTCAAAATCAAACAGTCTCTAGTGCAAGTCTGGAGGCGATTATGCAACAACTTCTACAGCAGTATGGATCCCAAACACAAAGATCCCAGCAGCAGAAGCAGTCTCAAATAGAGTCATCTACTCCATTTGGGTCTTCAATCCAGAAACCTCAAACAGAAGCAACCTCTACAAATGAAATTTTAAAGTCTTATGAACAGGCATATGCCCAGAGGAAACTTCCAAACCAAACATGGGAACAGGCAGTGAAAGAAGGAAAAAACACAGCCCTTGTACCATTTTCCCCAATGACTAAACAAGAGTATGACAGGTTAAAACAAGCACCCCAAAGTCTACAAGTTTGGCCAAGACCTTCTACTCCTCCAACTCAAAAACAACTGACAACTGTAGCTTCTTCATCCAAAGCAATTGTCAGTCAACCCCAAACAAAAGCCAGCACGCATACGCCTTATTTCCATAAAGAGGCTTATGCAAAACACATTTTACAGGTGGAACCAGAGTTTTTTCACCAAAATCCAAATCAGGTAGCCTTGAATATCTTTCCTCAAGGATTTCATTTCAAGCCTTCTAATTTGGCAAAAACTCGAGAATGGTATGAGATAATACTAGTTCATACTAGGTCCATTAAAATTGAACGAAAAACGGACAAAAGAACTGGACCAATTATTACTCATTCCTCTCTCCAAATTTTAAAAGTTCTCACCCCTTCCCAATGGGGACAAAATTTATTTAAACCAAAATTTTGGGAAATTGACTATGAACCCAAAGGATATACTTACTGGGATTATGTTGATGCATGGTCCAATGTCTTTTGGGATCAAAATGAACTTTTTACACATACTTGGTTTATCTGCTTCAAAACAAAAACTGAGTATGATTTTCCTCAATGGTTTGTTCACTGGTGGGGATTCTTTGGTCCAGTACTAGAGATATTACCCCCAAAGGTTGTACAAGCCTTTGAATTATTTAAACAAAAATTCAACATTAGTGAGGATCCTTCCCCAATTGATCTTCACTATTTTTCAAAATTATCTGTATCTTGGGTCTTTTCCTGGAGATACAGATTTTCTAGAACAAATCAAGGATCTACCCTCTTACCAACTCTACAGAGACTTCCCTTGGTAAGATGGTGAGCCAAATTTGACATCAGCAGAATTGACAACAGAGCAGATGATAAATGGTTCAAAGAAAATACTCAGCATCTCTGTATGACGGAACAAAGCAAATTCCTAAATCAAAAATCAAGGATTACGTCTGTCTTAGCTGGAACCACAAATAAGGCTAATCTTATCAGTCAACTCAGCTCAATGCTACAAGTTCTATAACAACAAGAAGACCAAACGGCTTCGACCAGTTAACCAATCTCTTCAGCAGCCTCAGACAATCAAGAGGATGATGAAGAAGAGTTTTTTGTAGATTTAAGCGAAGATTAAACTCTCGAAGACTTAGAATTATTTTTAGGTTTTTGATGTAAACATACGAAAGCACTGTAGCACTATACACCATAGTACACACAGTAGCTTTCACAGTATAGTACTGTAACACCACATGTCAAACAGTAACACTGTAGTGTCGACAGTACTGCGTAAATAGTACCAACCGGAACTGTTTAAACAGTAACAAGTCACCAGTCAACTGTTCACCGAAGCTGTGCAAATAGTACAGGTCGCTAGTCGGTTACCAGTCACCCTAAACAGTATCCTCATACGTTTATTTAAAGTCGATTCAGTCTCATTCTGAGGCAGGTTCGATTAGGCACTTAGAGAGAGAAGCTCTGAGATCCTCCGACGAGTCTCCTCCTTCTCCTCCCTCCGGCGAGTTTTCTTCCTTCTTCCCCTTTCTTCTTTTGTAAGTGCTTATGCTTTCTTTTCAATAAAATCAATCAATTTCTTCTACTTTTCTTTGCATCATATCCTTCCCTCCTCTAATGACCCGAGATTAGTAGATTTAATGAGTAAATCACTAGCAGGTTCTACTGCCACCGATTAATTTCATTCACAATCTCAGTGGACATTATATAGCATCCCCTCTGCATGCATCATTTAATACTTTAATTATGTTTGTAATTATTCCTTAAGAAGTCCATCTTCTTCCCTCTTCACATGCTCCTCCCTTTCTTTAGTTAGATCCAACTCCGGGGCCCCTCCCCCGTCGGTATCATACAACCGGTCTAAAAATAATTTTTTTAAGACCAGTTTCTAAGCCGGTCTAAAAGTAGCAGACTTTTTAGATCGGCTGTATCTAGACCGCCTCCAAAACCGGCACTACTACAAAAAACCAAATCTGTGGCGCTTATAATTACATTAGCTGTGGCGCTTCCGAAATGCCACCTATCTTAACGCTACTAAAGAAAGCTGTGGCGCTTGGAAGCGCCACAGATTATTTATTTTTTTTTTTATGAAAAATAACTTCCTGTGGCGCCTGGCCGGCCAGGCGCCACAGGAAGCCTACCTCCTGTGGCGCCTGGTAGGCCAGGCGCCACAGGAGGCTTAGCTTCTGTGGCGCCTGGCCGGCCAGGCGCCACAGGAGCCTTAGTTCCTGTGGCGCCTGGCCGGCCAGGCGCCACAGGAGCCTTAGTTCCTGTGGCGCCTGGCCGGCCAGGCGCCACAGGAGCCTTTTCACCTACTGTGGCGCCTGGCTGGCCAGGCGCCACAGTAGGTATTGTTTTTTTTTTTTTTTTAATTTCCGTTCTGATATTTTTTAGTATATTTTGTCCTCGTATATTTTTGGGTTTTTCGTATTGGTTTTTTTTTTAGCATATTTTTTGCTCATGCATATATAATTATCCCATGCATATATAATTATAGTCTGCAAGGTTTAATAAAAACAATAATAGATAACTTTAAAATGATAGCAACAAATGATTGATTAGGTAAAGTAGTAATGAAAATTGTTATACAATATACTGTAAACCTAGCTGAATGAAATATAATACAACAAATTCAACTTGAACAAACATGCATGACACAACAATTATATTGGCAATTAGAAACAACAACAAAAAAAACCAGCTAGCTAGTGAATTTAATAGTAAATATAGCTACCTAGGGATTTGCTTAAACACATATTCACACCATTCCTCGATCACTTCATTAACCTGATGGTCTGTCAAAGCGTCACAACGTTGATCTTCATAATACTACAGATAAATACAATCAGACACAAGTTAGAACGAATTAAAATCAGTAAAACATAACTGTCAGGCACTAATTCAATTTCATTACAACACAATATGAAGTGCAACTAAATGACTTACTTTTTGAGGAATAAATGGTTGATCATGCATAATAACATCCTTCATAAATTTCATGATATAGTACCCACAATCATTGTCATTAGGTTGGAAAGGGCACTGCAATAATATAATGCAATATTTAACTATGTTCTTGAATAAAAAGTGTTTAATAACAAAGTCTAAGTAAATTAAAGTCAAATATCAATACCTGTATCTTCTTCCAAGGATAGCTAAGGCGGGGGTCAGTAGCTTTAGAATAGTTTAACCCGACAGACGACCGATACGCAGTCAATGCGCTAATAAAAGAAACAGAAAGTTATTACTTTTGGCTATTCAATCATGTTCGCAAATATTTATTTATAGGCACGTATACTTACCTACTGATCAATAGCAACATATCAAAACGTTCTTGTGGAAGACCATTTTTCAGAGGATCCACATAATAAATGCGAGGGCCTGAAGGTTCCGCTGGATTGATAACGATCAATATCCAATGGCGCCTAAAATATGTTTTAAAATTAATTTTTGAACAATCATGTTATGATAGAAGTTAAACAATAAAAAGAAAAATTGTACCAATAATAACTTACCCCGCATTATACGGCACTAAAAATAATGTATTTGATGTCGCTTTCTTGCTAAAGTAATCTTTCAGCTCATTAGACTGCGCAGTCACATCCATTTTACCCTCATGATGACCAACGAGAAAAGGGTTGACAAATGCGAATTGGACCCTGTGTGTATCCATGAAAACGTCCTGGTCTAAATGCCTGGTATAAAACATACAGTGTCATGAGAAACAAAAGAAATGGAACGAGATATATTAATAACAGTGATAAACGATAATAGTGAAGTACCTTATCCAGATGTTGATAGCCGAAGCACTAACCCAATCACGAGCACATATTTCCTGCACGACCTCGGCAGTAATGTAATCAACTAGACCACCAACATTGTAGATATGTCTTGGAATACGTAATGACACTACTCCCTCACCGATCAATTGTGGTGCAATCAATATTAATTGATCGAGATATGAGGTATGTCTTCTTCTGCTCTGATGGCTGGCCGATGCTTTTGACTTGGGTTGTGTTGTTGAAGACTTTGAAATCTTACCCTGCGCAAATCAGAAAATTAAATCACAGTTCGAGATGAAAGTTTGAAGGAAAAGTGCAGGGAATTTTGAATGAACGACCTTTCCACATGGCTCGATAAGACCTATTGGCCAAGCAACATAGCCACCTACAACATCTGCCACCTTATTTTGCTCATCCTGAGACGGAATCGGTAAGATGGCGTCTTCGTTCGTGCAGACGTCAACCCTAACCCGGAGTGTGTTATCAGGCAACGGTGAATTGTGCAGTACGTCCTCACCAGTGTTGTAGGCAACACCCACTGCAACCGCATGCTTGGATGCTTGCTCGACATATAGCTTGCATTGAAATTCGCCCTACGGAAAAGAGAGTTAATATGTTAAATTCGCTTAATTATAATTTAACATAAAGTTAAGTAGACAAGAAATTAATTACCGAAGGAAAAGGGACTTTAGGCATGGAATTGCAGCTATCTCTGAAACTTGGGCTATCACAGAAAGGAACATTTGGTGTTGGCCTACCCTGGACCAACTGTTGTATTTGCGTTGTTAACAACGCATTCTGGTCTTGCAACAAACGCATTTGTTCGGTGAATTGTTCTTCTCGTTGTTCCTTGTAGCGCATTTGTTGTTGAAGTTCTTGCATTTGATGTTTAAAGGTAGACATCTCGTCACGTAGGTGGGAAACATCACCTCTACTCGAGCGCTTCTGACGTCCGAAGTATGCTGATGGGGTGACTGCAAAACCAGTACCCCGAACACGACCATCATACTCGGGTACTGGTAACGCTCTGCTCAATAAATCGTCCCGACCAACATAGGTCGCCAACGCAGGATCCTCCTGTGTCATTTGTCGCTTTCCCAAAAAGAATTACAATGAAAATTAGTTATTATAAATGGAGTTCATTTAAGTAAAGCCAATTATTTATTGAACGCATAATATATTTGAATACTTACACAATATTCGGCTACTCTTCTTGCTTCCTCACTACGAATTTCACCTTTCTTATTTGTGACACCCTTGACCCACACCTCATGTCGTGGAACCTGTGTAATATCTGAGCCTGATTCTTGTATCTGCACATCGAAGTTAGTCGAATTTAAATGATATTCATACAATTTTTATGATGAATGAAATAATCATCAGTTCGTACCATTTGTTGTTGTAAATTTCCGTATGAAACAGGTCCTTGTGTGTATCGGTATGGCATGTTGGTCGCGTTAGCTCGATTCTTCTCGCTCAACTCCTAGTTAGATCAAAATGATTCATATAAATATATAAATGTTACTTACAAATACGTACATTACACGTAATAGGGAAAAATAAACAAATCCCCTTACCAGGAAATCAGGAGTTGTATGTGTTTTGATAAACTCATCCCACATTGCTTGAGTGATGATTCCTTCGTACAATGGATAAGGCGGTGTAGTAATGATATCATCATTATCATCCCTCAAGAAATATTTGACGAGATCAGAACGAAACTTTCGCAAAATTTTTCCGGCTTTTCTCATTACGAAGTTCTTCCGATCATCATCAATAATAAAAACAGTCTGTAAACAAGTCAAAAAACATATATCATATGTAAGATTGAAATGAAGTGAAACAAAGCAAACCGAATAAATATATAATTAAGGTGTTACCTGTATTTCAGCCCAGATCCCATCCTCATAACTTTTCTTTACCATTTTCCAATTTTGAACGGTAATAGGGACTCTGTCTCGAACCGTAGTCCCGATGAAGTTATTTAACGAGGAACTGTTCTCCCCGAACGGGTTCCCAAGTTCATTCCACTCTACTTGTAACTTGATCCCGTTACTTCTCAGTCTGATCAACCTCGCCATAACTGTTCTGCCACGTCTGACGTTCACCTCAAATCTCTGTCTACCAATGTGCCTGGGAACGTCATCAATGTCATCAGGTACGGGACTGGGAACGTCATCAATGTCATGATGTGGTGAGTCCATACTCCTGCAAGTGAAATAAACCAAATCAAAACATCAGTGCACAATGGTCTTGTATGTCAACGAAAGCAAATTATTTTGAAATTTATAAAAACATACGTACAAGTAAATGAGTCAAGGCAATCATTATCTTTTCCTTTTTCTTGTCTGATTTAAAATTTTATTCTTCAGAATTCGTGTTGAATTGAGAATTGTGTTTCTCTTGACCCAAGTTCCCTCTTTATGATCATGTCTCACGTATAGGGGTTCATCTCCATCTTCATCTTCATCTGCATCTCCATCTATATCAATATCTGCTGACCACAAATTCTCAAATGAAGGATCATCATTATTGATGTTCAAATATTCATTACTTTCAAAATCAACTTCTGCTTGACGATTCTTGTTGGATGGAAGTACAATAGACCAATTCTTCTTAGCAGGATCAGGAATGTAAAATGCTTGTTCTGCCTGTGCTGCTAAAATAAAAGGATCATCTTCATACCAAACCTTAGAAAGGTCCACTTGCACAAAGCCTAAGTCATCTATCCGCAATCCACTGTTGTTGTTAACCCACTGACATTTGAAGACAGGGACCCTGAACATAGAGTAATCTAACTCCCATATGCGTTCAATGACACCAAAGTATGACATTGATGCATAGATAGGGTGTGTATCTTTAGCACTGGCTCTATGCCAAGAATCAGCAACAAGTGTTACCCCACTATTCTGCATCGTGCTCTGTTTATCATGGTCTTGTGTATAAAATGTGTAACCGTTGATTGCATAACCATTGTAAGATAATACATGTAAGCTCGGTCCCTTCGACAGGCACTTCAATTTTTCGGAAACTGAATCAGGATTCCTCTCCATCTCATCGTTAATACGCTTTTTCAACCAGCCTGCAAATTGTTTATTGTGTTCTGTTGTTAATAAATTTTCATTCCCATCACCATGTACCAATCGGAGAGCATCCTTGTGTTCTTCTACATACGGTTCAACCTCATCAGTGTTATGTAGGACATACAAGTGGGCTTGATCCCGTTCAGTCACTGATATCGTTATTACATCACTCCCCGTTGTTCCTTTCCCTGATCTTCGGCCATCATGACGGGACTTGGGGATCCCTACAGGGTCAACATTTGATAGAAAATCAGCACAGAAGTCACTTGCTTCTTCAACCATGTAACTTTCAGCGATACAACCCTCTGGACGGTATCTATTTTTCACATACCCCTTTAATATTTTCATGAATCGTTCATTTGGGTACATCCATCTCAAGTACACTGGACCGCACAATTGAGTTTCTTTGACCAAGTGTACAGTTAGATGTACCATAATGTCAAAAAAAGAAGGCGGAAAATACATTTCAAGTTCACACAGAGTACACACAATCAGCCTTTGCAAATCTTGTAACCTGGTTGAATCAACCACTTTACTGCAGATCAACTTGAAAAACATGCAAAGTTTCGTGATAGTGTTCCTTAATTTTTTCGGTAGAATGGATCGTATACCCACCGGTAGGAAATTTTGCATTAGCACATGACAATCATGAGATTTAAGATTTTTTAACTTCAACTCTTTTACCGATACAAGGTTCTTTATATTTGAAGAGTAGCCCTCGGGAACTTTAATTCCTTGCAGAAACTCACAAAACAATTTCTTCTCTTTCCTCGACAGAGTGTATGCCGCTGGCGGTAGATAGGTACGAGACCTTTGCTCAATCGGTGCCAACTCTTCTCTAATTCCCAAGTTCACTAAATCCAACCTCGAATTGACATTGTCCTTGCTTTTCCCTTGGATATTAAGCAACGTGCCAATTAGACTATCACAGATATTTTTTTCTATGTGCATCACATCAAGAAAATGCCTCACATATAAAGACTTCCAATATGGAAGATCAAAGAAAATAGACTTTTTCTTCCAACCGCTTGTCTCGATTTGTTTTGCAAAAGGTTTGCCAAAATTGTTCTCCAAGTCTTTTACCTTGGAATACACCTGGGAACCGGTCAACATCTTCGGCGGGCTACCTTCTTCTGCATCACCATTGAAAGGCTTTTTCCACTTCCTCCAACGATGTTGTGATGGTAAGAATCTTCGATGCCCCATGTAAACATTTTTCTTACAATGATGAAGTCGCATTGAATGAGTGTCATCTTCACATATAGGGCATGCACCATATCCTTTGACGCTGTATCCTGACAAATTTCCATAAGCAGGGAAATCATTAATTGTGCCAAACAACATGGCTTTCAAAGTGAAACTTTCTTTCATGTACCCGTCATACACACTAACGCCTTCATCCCAAAGCAACTTCAAGTCATCAATTAAAGGAGCCAAGTATACATCTATATCATTCCCAGGTTGCCTTGGCCCATAAATTAACATGGACAACATCATAAACTTACGTTTCATGATTAAGTGTGGAGGAAGGTTATAAATCATCAATATCACCGGCCACGTGCTATGTGTGCTACTCTGAACACCGTGCGGATTAATTCCATCAGTTGACAGTGCAAGGCGAAGGTTCCTGACTTCATCAGCAAAGTCAGGGTACTCATGATCAATTTTTTTCCATTGAGGAGCGTCTGCAGGGTGCCTAAGCTTCGTGTCTTTAATCCTTTCATCTGTATGCCATGTCAACTGCTTAGCAATCTCTGCATTACTATACAGTCGCCTGAATCTCGGAACAATGGGAAAATACCATAGCACCTTCAAAGGACTTTTTCCTTTCTTCTTCCTATATCGAGATGCGTTGCATTTAGGGCACTTCTCCAACGTTGCATACTGATTTCGAAATAATACGCAATCGTTAGGACATGCATGTATCTTCTCATATCCCATACCGGTTGTAGAGCAAAGAATTCGTTTTGCCTCGTATGTCTTGGTAGGAAGTACATTTTCTTCTGGAAGCATATCTTGCAACAGTTCAAGCAATGCGGTAAAACCCGAATCACTCAATCCGTACCGAGCTTTAAAGTTGTACAACTTCAACACTGCTAGCAATCTTGTGTATTTAGTACTTCCGACATATAATGGTTTCTCTGCATCACCTTTCAACTTCTCATATTCGTTAGGGCAGTTATGAAGCACCCCTTCAACCATATTTACCATTTCTTCAAGACCATCATCTTCATCAAACATGCTTTGATCAAATTCATCCGAGGCACCACCCGTGGTATGCACCCGATCACTATATGAATCGTTGGTCTCACCATGCCTTGTCCATCGTATATATGTTTGATCAATACCATAACACACTAGATGATCTAGCAAATCAAGTTGACTAATCCGCTTTCCAAAACAACAGGATAAGCAAGGACATAAGATTTTGCCAGGATCTTTTGTGTGCTCAGTTGCAAATGTAATAAAATCCTTCACCCCATCTATATATTCCCTTGAACATCGATTAGATGACATCCATTTACGATCCATCTATGGGCTTCAATCTATTTTTTTAAAAAATTACGTGGTTAGTTGTATAACTATTGCATTTATTAATTACTTTTATATTCTCTTACCAATTTTAATTTAAAATAACATACACCACATGAATCTTCATAATTGAAGCTTTCTAAGTCTTAAACTGAATATTTAAATTGCCAAATAATTCATTAATTATTCCCAGGCATTATAATAAAATTTTACAACTCATAACAAAAGAAACCATATTTGCCACAATAATATATCATAGTTAAATTAGAAAACATTACAAGTCAATAATTAAATAAAATACAAGTGTTAAGAATATATAAATAATTATTTTGCTTATGCAATTAATCAATAACAATCATTAGAACACCTACAAATTATAACTATTAAATTTAACTACAATCACATTTGTGAACTCAAAATTTAAAAAACATACCGTAAATAGAAGCTTCAATAGACTGATGAACTGAAACTACAAACACAAATTAAACATAAACAAATCAATAAAATATTTGAGGTTCTAAGTTAATTTTTTAAATAATAATATGTGTAATAAACATCAAAATATAATAAAATCAAATATGATTAGCTTAAATAAATAAATATGATTTAGAAAAAAAAATAAAGAAAATAAAATAAAATGAAAAAGAAAGCATAATCCCAATATTAATTTTCTCCTTATTATATGTTTTTCCCCTTACGGTTTTAGTTAATATATTTAAAGTTAAACAATATAGACAAATTATATTTTATTTTATTAAATATTAACGTTGATATATATTGATATATTAAACTCATTTTATCCATATTTTAAAATTATTAAATAAGTTAATGACTCATCAATTAACGAATTATTCAATTTATTATCCTGATTTCAATTTTTCCTATTTTCATTGGGTTTAATTGGGATTTTCTCTATTATAGTTTAATAAAATAATACAAAAAATTATTTTCTTAACTCTACAAAATATATAGCACTAACACAAATATATATTAAATACGTGAAATAATGTTAAATAAATGATTTTGATTTTTGGAAAACAAATAATTTGAAGCAGTTTTAAAAGAAATAACAGTATTATTAAAAGTTAATTTGATTATCTAATTTCAAATCAATTGTATATTAATTATTGTCGTTCAAATTTATGGTTATATATAACATTTAATTCAATTCTTTCATTATTCTTGTAACTTGTTGCATTAATTTCTTAGAACTAGTGAGCTTGTAACTTGTTGTATTAATTCTTTAGAACTAGTGAGAGCTAAAACACAGTACACACGCCTACAATAGGGATCGGATAAGTCTCTAGTAATGGAAATATATATGTACACACACGCCTACAATACACACACGCCTACAAACAACACACACGCACATTTGTACATTATATATATATATAGGTGTTAAATGAAATCATTTGCATCTTTTTCCATTCTTCCTTTTTTTTTTATGACAATAATTGCTAAAGTTGAAAGTGACATTTTGTTGTTATTCTCTTGCATAAAGTTGAACCAATTTACAAGCAACATTTCCTATACGTATTGCAAATCACCTTTTCAATTATTGTCTACAATTTAGAAGCAAAATTATTCTCTTGCATATGCCAACAAATGACTTATCCTTTACCAAAAGCAACATTTCTTATACGGTGCAAAAGTAAATTTAACTATTTAAGGGTAAAATTTAAAAGCTCACATAGTGCAATTACTATGGAGGTGAACTATACTTTTTTTTTTAAAATAAAATATTATCAACATTAATTCATACAATTTTAGGTTCAGCGCAGCTCATTAAAAACAAATAAGTTATGGTACTAATCATTTTTATAACTCTACGATGACTTTATTAATATATCTCCATCATAATAAGTCTAACGCTAGAGGAATCATGAAAATTATATTAACTTTCACAGTTTCACTTGAAAAAAAAATTAATAAAAACAAAATGCAAGTTGAACTTACAGGTTGATCAGTACAGTGGAGTGGGGGACCACGTAATGGCCGTTGGTGACGCAATCTTCAGTGACGGAAGGAAGAAATTTGAGCTACCAAATGAAGTGGGGACCAAAAACTTGTAGACAATACAAAGAAAAGGGAATAAAAGGGACAGGAGTGGGGTTGGCAGTTGGGATAAAACAAAGACGTGTGCTCGTGTGAATGTCGTTTTAAGAAGTGAAGATAAGAAAATGGAAGGAAGGGGAGAGCACGCAGAAACTGAAAGTGAGAATGAGAGAGTGAATGATTAATAAAGATATGATGAGAAAAAGGTAAAGAGAGGGAGGTGGTGTCGGTACGCGGGAAATGAAAAGGGAATGGGAGGAGAGAGGCGGGAAACATAAAGGATAAGGGGGTGGGGCGGGGTGGGTTCTAATTGGTTGGGAGGGGATAGAGAATCATAAATTTTATTTTTTTTTTTTAAAAACAGGTCAGGGGTGGCGCCTGACCAGACAGGCGCCACCCCTGAACAAATTTTTTTTTTTTTTTGCTAAAAAAAGGTCACCACCCGTGAACACAAATTTTTTTTTTTTTTTTTGAAAGCTCAGGGGTGGCGCCTGACCAGATAGGCGCCACCCCTGAACAATTTTTTTTTTTTTTTTTTTTTAAAAAGCATCAGGGGTGGCGCCTGACCAGACAGGCGCCACCCCTGAACAAATTGTTTTTTTTTTTGTTAAAAAAGGGAGGCACCCGTGAGAACCATTTTTTTTTTTTTTTTTAAAGCTCAGGGGTGGCGCCTGACCAGATAGGCGCCACCCCTGAACAATTTTTTTTTTTTTTTGTTAAAAAAGGAAGGCACCCGTGACAACATTTTTTTTTTTTTTTTATTTTGAAAGATCAGGGGTGGCGCCTGACCAGATAGGCGCCACCCCTGAACAAATTTTTTTTTTTATTTTTTAAAAATCATTAGGGGTGGCGCCTGACCAGGCAGGCGCCACACCTGACCATACCAGCTGTGGCGCCTACCCTTTCAGGCGCCACAATTGGTAGAAAAAAAAAAAATAAAACTTTAAAAAAATAATAAATGAGCAGCTGTGGCACTTCATTAAGGAAGTGCCACAATATGTGCGCCACCTTTCCACCTTTTTGTAGTAGTGCGGTCTAAAATGTCGCTTTTAACCAGTCTTAAAAGTGATTTTTCCACTAGTGTAATTAAGATAAAATAGAGGGTTAGTTAAAGTATTTTACTCTTATTATTTTAAATAGAGTCAATGATTTAGGATCCAACTTAACTACTTACGACTCAAGCCCAACAAAAAAACACACTTGCAAGTTTAGAACCCAATATACTTTCTTCAACAACTGGATCTTCCTCTCAACCATTCATTAACTATTTAACTCTATCCTCTTCCTCTTCCCTTTCTCGATCTATCTCCATACTCTGATCTAATAGGTGCCTCCATAGTCCATTGCTTCCGATGCTGATTTCACCTTTTCCAAGTCCAAGGTATGCCCTTTATCTTCCTATCAAGATTAACATGAAATAAGATAATATTAAATGATTAAAATGAATCCTAACTCTCAAATATGAAACATCAAAGATAATATACTCTTGTTTAATTTTTAACTATTCTTTTTCAGCCTAAAATGTGCTCTGTGATCCGGTAACCTGACCTAATTATCATCAAGTTCAGGCTAGAAGGGACAAAAAAAAAGGCAAGTCGGATGAACCAAAGTAGGGATCAGTATAATTTATGGGTTAAATTAAACTGTCTTGCGTAATCTAGTTTATATACTTTAATATCATTTGCCAACAATATTAAATATTTTAATATCTTTCCATTATTCTTAAACATTTAAAAGTTTATAAGTGTATCTTATTTTTCATTATCTTCTGATAATTATTAGTCATTAAACCTTTTCAACCTAATTAGATTATTTAAATACCTTTTTATAGACTAATATATATATATATATCTTTTAGTTATTCTTTAAACCTTTGACACTAATTAGATTATTTAAATAAATAATCTAATTAAAATTAAAATATATTGTAATCGTTCAATTTATCTTTTAGCCATGTGTATAATATTATCCATCTATTATTTTCCTATTCATATCTTTTGAGCTTTCTAATTAAATTAGGATAGGATTACGGTTCCCATTAGAGTAATTATTTTTTCCCCTATAAATAATCCATTGTGTGCCTTTTATCCCCAGAAAGCAATTAAGCTATTTCGTCTCTTTCTTTTATGATAAAAAGCGGAGTCCAAAGCAATATGTTTTATCATTTGCCCTCAGAAATTGTGGAGGCAATTCTTCACAGACTACTTGTTAAGTCTCTTATGAAATTTACCTCTGTTTGCAAAGCTTGGAATTCCCTTTTCAAAACTCATACTTTCATACATGATCATCTCAACCATATAATTGATCAAGCTTCCAATGGCAACAACGAATCCATCTTTTTGAATTTATGTCCTTCAAAAGACATTGGGCAACTTCACTATCAAAAAGAGGATTTTTATTCAGTGTACTCCATTAATCAACAAATTGATCACTTCTCTGTTGAGAGAATCCTACTCTCTCATCTATTTCAACTAGATTGTCATATACTATTCATCGTTATATGCAATGGCCTTGTATGTTATGCTGGCTATTTACCATTAGATTCCACAACTATCCTCATTTGGAATCCTTTGCTTCGAAAATATGTGGTCCTCCCAAAGCCAATAATGACTTGCAAGAAACACAATCGTTAACACTATGCCAAGTATGATCTATGTTTTGGATTTGGTTTTGATTCCAGAAACAACGATTATAAGGTTGTTAGGTCATGAATCTTCACTCTTAACAAGATACTCCTCACATTGAGGTGTACTCTCTTGTTTTTCACTCTTAGAAATGGATTACAGTTAGAGTTCCTCGGTTTCTTTTTTATTATTTAAAATATGAGTAGTAGCCTCCCAGTGTTTGTGAATGTTGCCATGCATTGTGTAGACAACTGTACTAGCCCAGAAACAAGTCTGAATATTATTGAAATAATAACGAATGGGCATAATCCATATATCAACCAATCTCTAGGCCTTATATTTATATACACATTATGGGCTTAAAGAGTATTAGGCCCAATCCACTAACACTAACACAATATAACCTAATATAACAACTAAACATTTTCTACACTCCCCCTCAAATTAGAGACAGAAAACACATTAACTGTCCCTAATTTGCTAAGCATTATGTTGTGAGCATCCATGCCAAGTGCCTTGGTCAAAATATCTGCTTCTTGACAATGTGACCTCACATGCTCCAAGTTAATCAACCCTGATTGCAGCTTTCCATGTACGAAGTGACAATCAATTTCTATGTGCTTCGTACGTTCATGAAATACAAGATTAGAAGTAATATGCAATGCAGCTTTCCTATCACAAAAAACACTTATTGGACCCTCATTCGGGATATCTAAGTCTTTGAGTAAACCATCTACCCAAACAACTTCAGACACACCTGAACCCAAGGCCCTATACTCTGCCTAAGCCGAAGAGCGAGACACGGTTTCCTATTTCTTTAACTTCCACATTACAAGCGAATCTCTAAGCTTTAGCAAGTATCCGGTGACCGAACGCCTTGTTGTTCCATAAGCACCCCAATCAGCATCACAAGAGCATGACAAAACAAGGCTGTCATATGAACTCAACAATATTCCTAAGCCCACACTTTGCTTTAAGTATCTTACTAGTCCCTTGCAGCAGCCATGTGTGCCTTAGTTGGCATTTGCATAAATTGGCTAAGAACTTGCACAGGAAATGAAATATCAGATCGGGTAACAGTTAGATAAATCAGCCTTCCCACTAATCTTCTATAATACTCAAGGTTTCTTAAGAGATCTTCCTTTCTATCTCTCCCTTCTTCATAAGCTAGAAGTTTCAAACCTGGTCACATTGGCAATGTCAAAAGCCTACAACCACTTATTCCTGTTTCTAAAAGTAGATCTAGGACATATTTTCATTGTGAGAGTATTATTCCCTTATGGGATCGAGCTACCTCTATTCCCAAGAAATATTTCATCTCTGCCAAGTCTTTGATTCTAAAATGACTATGAAGACACTCTTTTACCTCACATATCTTACTTTCTGAATCACCTGTAATAAGTAGATCATCTACATACACAAGAATTAATACCAAAGCATTATTAGATTTTTTTAATAAATAATGAATAATCATACTTGCTTTAGTAGAAACCACCATTTATCAAGGCCTTTGTCAATTTGTAATTCCATTGCCTTGAAGCTTGCTTAAGCCCATATAAGGACTTCTTAAGCTTACATACCATGCCCACACCCTTTCTCTCAAAACCTTGAGGTATAGACATATATATCTCCTCATTTAAATCTCCCTACAAGAAAGCGTTATGCACATCCATTTGATAAAGATTCCCTTCATACACAGCAGCCAATTTCAACACTATTCTAACAGTTATCATCTTAATCACCGGGGAAAAGGTCTCATTAAAGTCAATTCACTCTCGATGTGTGTACCCCTTAGCTACCAATCTTTCCTTATATTTGTCTATCGACCCATTAGAATTATATTTTATTTTATAAACCCATTTACACCCTATTACTTCCTTATGGTCAAGTAGTGACACAACATCCCAAGTATTAATCTTTTCTAGTGCATCTATCTCAATTTGCATTACCTTGACCCATCTTTCATCCTTTACAGCTTGTTCATATGTTCTAGGTTCAACACCACTATCTATAGTAGATAAGAAGCACATATATGATGTAGAAACTGATTCATATGACATATAATTCTCAATAGGGTACTTACAATTACTCCTCCGTTGCTGGCCATATGAAGAATTATGCTTACCTTGAGAGACTAAACTACACATATAGTCTTGTGACCAAATGGGAGGCCTTCTCTCCCTTATAGGTCTCATTTTGTTCTGTCTCCCTTCATTGAATTCATCAACACCCTAATTTGAATCAGTGCTACCAGTAGGATGCGTTTCAACTATTGCCTCCTTTCTTGGCATTTCATGGTATGGCATTACAGTATTTGGAATACTAACCATCTGCTGATGCTCCCCTTCTCTTTCGTCCCAAAAATGTTCATTACCAGATGGTACAACTCCCCCTTGCTGTGATACCTCATTCATCTTGAAGGGAAGCATGTCCTCAACAAATCTAACATGTCTACTCACAAATAGGGATTTAGTTTTAATATTATACAAAATAAATCCTTTTTGGGTATTTGGGTATCCTAAGAAAACACAAGGAATTGACCTTGGTTGAAACTTATCATGATTAGTTAAATCAGTTGCATAGGCAAGGCATCCGAAGGTTTTTAAGACAGAATAATCAGCTAGTGTATCATATACTAACTCATATGGAGTTTTAAAGTTTAATACTCGTGAGGGAGCTCAATTAACAATATATGCAGCAGTCTTTATGTACTCACCCCAATACTTAATTGGAACATGCGATTGGATCATTAAACTCCTTGCAACTTGCATCAATGTCCTATGTTTTCTTTCAGCTATTCCATTTTGTTCAGGTGTATATGCACATGTAGTTTCATGATGAATTCCCTTTTGTGAAAAATATGTAGACAAGGAATTATTAAAAAATTCACCACCATTATCACTATGTACTTTCAAAATCTTAACAAAAAATTGATTTTCAATGTAAGTAATGAAAGCTTGAATGTGCATAAACGTTTCTGTTTTCTATTTCATCATGAATATCCAAGTTGTATGAGTGTAATCATCCATTATAGTGAGAAAATATTGGAAACGAGAGTGTGTTGGTGTTCCATAAGGACCCCAAACATCCATATGCAACAATTCAAATTTCCTTTTAGTTTTAATGCAGCTTGCTATGAAACGAAGTTTACTGTGTTTAGATTTATAACTATCTAACAAGGAGATATTACTAACTAAATGTGTGGTTGCACTTGAATCTATAACCCATGTTATATCAGTTCCTTTATGAGAGAAAGTATTAACCAAACCTGTACTAGTCAAAGCATGTATGTTGTCGTATCCATCTTTCTTGAGCAGCTCAAGTAGTCTATCATATTGCTCTAGTGTGAGTAAGGGAGATATCATGTTGGCTGAATGTGTGGCTTTATATGAGTCCTTAAGGGCCTCTAAACCTTGCTGAGTTGACACCCTAGGTCCTCTGAATTCAGTCGAAAATCCTATGAGATGGTAACAATTTTCTTTAGTGTGTCCCTTTTTCTTACAATGAGTACAATTCATCAGAGACCCACTTCTGCCCCTTCCTCTGCCTCAGCCTCACCCCCTGGCTGCCATGGCTATTCCTTCAGTGGGGCTAATTCTTCCTGAATCTGCAATTGTATTGTGAGCCTCCTCTTCGCACACCATAGTGAAGGCTTGATTAATTGTGGGGAGAGGGCTCATTAGCAAAATTTGACTTCTTGCCATATGATAGGTATCGTTCAACACATCAAAAAATGCAGTAATTTCTGCTATTAAACTATGCAGTTCTTGTCTTGGACGCTCCACAAGTGCAACAATTGCAAGTCGGACCTCCAGCCATAAGGGAAGACTATTCTTCCCGAAGTTCCTTTAACCAGTAATAATATGCTACAATTGACAAATCTCCTTGTTGAAGTGAATTGATCTCTCAGTGAAGAGCAAAAATCTGTGCACCTGTGACCTTGTCGAACCTCTCTTGCAGGTCGAGCCAGACCATTCTTGCGTTATTGAAATATACCATACCATTCGCTAATTCCTGGGATAAAGAGTTGATTATCCAAGACAATACAACCATATTACAGCGCTCCCACTGATCCTCGAGTGCTTTTCCTTATGATTCCTTTATGCAACATCCATCAATAAATCCAAGCTTGTGTTTCCCTCTGAGAGCAATCTTTATTGCCTTACTCCAAACTAAATAGTTCTCGCTTCCCATGAGTATTTGTGACACAATCGTTGCGCCTTAAGTGTCAGATGTATGTAGATATAGTGGGTGAGCAAAATCAATAGAAGGCATAGTACCTGATAAGTTTGAATCATTCTTTTTGGAGTCGGCTATCGCAATATTTCTTGATTTGTGCCCTAACTGAAATCAACGTGAAACAGATCATGTTTGATGTCGCGGGTGCCGTTCTTGATCAAGATAGAGGAGCACAATCGCCTGACGCTTCAGAGGGTTAATCCTCAGATCAGAATCATGATTTTGATATTAGGAACTTTCAAACTTGAGAGGCGAGATCGATTTTAGACAAGAGCTTCAATATTGATCTCTGGAAAGATAATGACGTTGTGCTTGGTGTCAAGTGGAAAACGCAAGTCTTCTATTCAATTGGAAAAGCCAAACGGGTCGGAGTCACGGTCGGGTCTTGAATACTTGGTCAATCCTTTACTTTCTGATATGAATTGGACCGGTGTCT